>CM062808.1:881838381-882438381 GCA_031772625.1 Pinus tabuliformis | reverse complement strand
TTCCTTGCCTTAATGATGTCGCTATGACCATCGATGGTGACATCTTTCTCAAAGATGAATTCTAATGGAGATCTTGCCATGTATCCAAAACATGCCTCAAATGACGATGTGTTTGTGGAAGAATGCTTTGCCTTGTTGTATGTAATGCAACTGTTCATCCCACAACTTGGAATGTTTGTTGCAATATCCTCTAAGAAGATGAATGATTGTCCTATTGACCACCTCGGTTTGTCCATCTATTTGTGGATGAAAGGTTGTACTCTTCTTCAACTTAGTGTCCATCATGTCCCACAAATTTGACCAAAAATTCCCAACAAATCGAGAATCTCGATCACTTACAATGGAAGTAGGAAGACCAAAATGAACCCAAATATTTTGGAAGAAATATGAGTTGTTTGTTCAACTGTAATTTTCTTTTTACATGGCATTAGAATACACATCTTGCTGAACCTGTCTACAACTACATACAAGTAATCATGACCTTTCCTTGACAATGGAAGACTTCCTACAAAATCCACTGTGATACCCTCCCATGGACGTGAAGGTACTAGAAGTGGAGTGTACAGTCCTAGTTTCATATTACTAGGCTTACTTGTTGCACACAAAGAACATCCTCTAATGAAATGAGATACATTATCAAACATGTGTGGCCAATAACAATACCTTTGGAGATTCGCTACTGTCTTGCCTACACCAAAGTGTCCAACAATCAATGAAGTGTGCACCTCCCTTATGATACTATTTCTTTCTTCCTGTGGAATACATAACTTTCCCAAGTGATACAACAAATTGTTATGTACATGGTAATCTAACTCTTCAATTTGGTTTCCTTGCCTCAATCTTGCATACACATCTTGAAAGTCATTATCATATGCATATTGCTCAATGTAACTTTCATGTAAAACAAAATTATGCTTGAGTAAAATAGATGAATTTACAATAGGCCTAGAAAGCATATCAACTACCTTATTGTAGATTCCCTTTTTGTACTTGATAACCAAATGAAACTATTGTAGAAAGCCCATCCATCTGAAGTGTCGCGATTGTTGCAACTTTGACTATGATTGTAAGTACTGCAATGATTGATGGTCAGTATGGATAATGGTCTCCTTTCGCATCAAGTAGTGTTTCCATTTTTTAACACTTTGTACCAATGCGTAAAGTTATTTGTCATAAGTGGGATAGTTAGTCACAACTCCATTAAAAATTTCAGAATGAATAGAAATGGGCTTACCATGATGCATAAGAACTACTCCCATGGCATAATCACTAGCATATGTTTGAATCTCAAATGGTCGTCTAAGATCCGGAAGAGCCAATATTGATGCTGAACTAATCTTTTGTTTTAAAGCATCAAATGATTTTTGCTATACATCTCCCCAATGGAAGACTCTCTTAACACCAGCCAATGCATGTAGTGGAGCTGCAATGGAAGAAAAATTAACAATAAATTTCCTCCAATATTGTGTTGCCCCTAGAAAGCTTCTTACCTCTATAACTGTATTGGGCTTGGGCCAATTTAGAATGACCTCAACCTTAGAGGGGTTTATCTTCAACTCACCTCCTCCACAATGTGTCCCAAATATACTAAATAAGTCTTGCCAAATTCACACTTTGACATCTTTAAAAACAACTGTTCTTTTCTCAAGACATCAAGTACTTTGTTCATATGCATGACATGTTCATCTCTGGATTTGTTGAATATGAGAATATCATCTAAGTAAACTATGACAAATTCATCTAGAAATGGTATCAATACATCATTCATAACTCTCGTGGAAGTAGCTAGAGAATTTGTAAGACCGAAAGGAATAACAAGCCACTCAAACAATCCTTGTTTAGCTTTAAATGCAATTTTCCAAATGTCCTCTTCAGCTATTCTAACTTGATGATAACCACTTCGTAAGTCTAACTTAGTGAAATACTTTGAATACCTCAATTGATCAAGCAAATCATCAATTCTTGGTAATGGATAATTATTCTTTACCGTTATTTTGTTTAGTGCACGAAAATCCACACACATGTGCTAAGTCCCGTCCTTCTTTGGCACCAAGACAATGGGTGAACCACATGGTGAAGTAGATGGGCGTATGATGCCTTTTTTCAACAATTCTTGAATTTGCTTATTGACTTCCATACTCTCCATAATTGACATGTGATACATGCCAATGTTTGGAAGTGGAACATCCTACTGCAGCTGTATCTCATGCTGAATTCCCCTCTTGGGAGGTAACCCCTTTGGTTCCTGAAACATCTCGCCATGCTTGCTTACCACATCAAACAAATCAGATTTTAACTTATCATCACAACCTTCAAAATATTCATAATCAATATCATTATTTTTCTTGATCATGAGAAGCACAAAAATTTTACTTGCATTTACTAGTCTCTTCATCTGCCCTGCATTAACCAAATAAATGTTTAACTTTTTGTGATGGGCTCTCACAATATACTCCACTCCATCCTTGAGAAATTGGTATTTGTTCTCATGGTGATAAAATATTTCTTTCCTATCATACAAATAAGGACTTCCCAAAATGATTCCTGAGATGTCAAGTGGAACTACATCTAACTCAACTTCATCAATGAATTTTTCAGTAATGGCAAACCTGAATAAGCATTTCCTTGTAACCTGTAAATTTGCATTATTGACTATCCAACCCAAGGGATATGGCTTGTGATGAGGTACAATTTCAAGGTTAAGATTTTTGAACAAGTCTTCTGAAATTAAGTTTGATTGTGACCCACTATCAAATAATGCATCAATCTTTGTATGATTTCAAATTCCCTTACATGGAACAACTCTATCCTTGATTCTTCATTTGGAGTGTTGTTATGAATATGTGAGGAACTAGTTCTTGCTATAACTTCTTTTCCTTTTGTGACCATGGCTGAAATCTTGGTCTCATCACCAGAATCTGATCCAAGATCATGTTGTGTGGTAGTGGTCGTATTTTGTTTTCCCTTATTGTTTGGTTTCTTAGGCCTTAATTTGGGATGTAATTTCCAACAATGGGTTTCATCATGCTCCACTTTGCAACAATGTTGGCATATAGTTTTCTCCCCTTCTTTCTTCACACTTTCATTCTTCTTTCCCTTCCATTTTCCAGCCTTCTCTTTCTCCTTACCCTTACATGACTTCTTCTTACTACCCTCTTCTTGAATGTTCTTTCCTCTTGCTTCAAGGTGCGTGACTTGCACACACACCTCATCTAAATTGCTTGGATTGAACATAAGGATAATATGTTTTAAGTGGGAATGTAAACCCCCAATATATTTGAAGAGTGTATCTTGAAAATTCAAATTTACTCTTAACAACAAAGTCCTCTTTCTAAACTCCTAGGTATATTCTTGAGCTGTTTGGCCCTTGAGTTGCCTAAAATTTTGCCAACTCATAATGGCTTTTTGCATATAGGCTAAAGGATAAAACTGTCTTTTAATTGTAGAAACAAATTCAACCCAAGAAATGGATATCTTACCATGAATTCACATTTCTTCTTGAGTCTTTGCTTCCCACGAAACTAGTGCTGCTCCTTCTAGCCTTAATTAAGCCAACTGGATATTTATGTCATCTTCTTGAAGGTTCTGAATTCTGCAATAAACATCTAATTGTTGAATCCAATTGTCAAACCCAATTGTCTAACTTTTATGCATTCACCTCACCATTTTACATGGCAAGTTCAAACTTAATGTCGAATTTGAGTAAGGGGGTTTTTTTCCTTTGGGGTTTTTGAATGAGTATGAACAGTTTTTCTGGTGGAAGTGGAAGATGATGTTGTTTGAGATGTTGAGGATGATGAAGATGATGAAGATGGTGGAGATGGAGGAGGCTTTCCTCCATTACCCTTTGAATCCTTCTTTTCATCATTTTTTATCTCCTGAGCTTCCCTCTCCATGTGGGGACTTAGAACTCTCTCCATCCATTCTAGTATTCCTCTCTTCATGGAGGACTCTAACCATGTCAGTTATGTCACAATTTTTTTTCTTGAATGCTTCCTCTTCTTAAAGACCTATTAGGTTGTGTTATATTCTTTCCACGACTAGCCACCCTAGTCAATTGGGGGGTTGGAGCCCCCATTGTCCAGAGGGTTTGAGGGGGGTGGGTAGCCCCCCTCTATGGGGTCCGGGGCAGCACCCGGGGAAATTTTTTTTGGACCCTATATTAGGTGGGCGAACCTACCTATGGTTTTGTGCATTATTTTTGCACATGGTTTTGGGCGTGATGGTTCTTCGTTCATGGTATTGGATGCTTTCGCATGTATATATATGTATTGTAACATATGAAAGGAACATAATGAAAAATAAAGCTGGTAGTCCCAATTTTGGGATCTAGGGGAAAATCTCTGTGTATATTTGTTTTATGTGTTATGCTCTCGTCTTTGTTTATTTTCTATTTTTTAGAATTCGTATGCAGGTAATTTCTGTATGGGGTTAAAACCTACATTTGGTATCAAAGTTGTTTTGGCTTCAAGGGGACGCCTTTGTTGCTGAGGGGTTTCACTCGGGCCTGTGGTAAACCCTGTTCAGTGGGAGATCTACGGGATCGATTCAGGTGGTGAAAAAAGATGGCGAGCAGTGGAAAGATAGAGATCGAGAAATTTAATGGTCAGAGTTTTGAGTTGTGGAAACTCAAGATGGAGGATCTGTTGGTGGACAAAGATCAGTGGATTGCAGTAGATCTGGGTACTAAACTAATGAGAGTGTCTGATGAAGAATGGAAGAAGTTGGATCGGAAGGCAAAGAACACAATATGATTTTGTGTCTCAGATTCAGTATTGCTGAATGTATTAGGGGAAGCTACGATGAAGGCTTTGTGGGACAAGTTAGGGACTTTGTACCAATCAAAGTCTTTGGTGACTAAATTGTTCCTACGGAAAAAGTTGTATAACTTGAGGATGAAATATGGAGATTTGGTGGTAGAGCATTTGAACGCATTTAATACAGTGGTAAGTCAATTATTATCTGTTGATATTAAAATTTCAGATGAAGATAAGTGCATCAGTTTTTTGTGTTCTCTACTAGATTTGTGGGATAGTCTGGTTATTGCAATAGGTATCAATGCAACTGCCTTGAAGTTTGATGAAATAGTCTCATCCTTGCTGACAAAGGAGATGAGACGAAAAAACATGGAGAGCCAGAATGGTGATACCTTGTCTATACGAGGATGGTCCTAGAATAGAAACAAAAATAAGTCATCGAGTGGGAGATCTAAATCTCCAGGAAAACCTGTAAAGGTGTGCTGGAAATGCAGAAAGGAAGGGCACTACAAAAGGGACTACAAATCTAAAGCTCCTGACAAAGGAAAGGGATCTAATGATGCTCCTTCTGCAGAGGCGAAATCCACCTCAGATGAAGGTGGGGATGTGTACTTGGCTTCTTCAAGTACACATGTAGATCATGAGGCATGGTTGATTGAATCAGGTGCATCCTTTCACTTCACTCCCCAAAGAGAGTGGTTCTGTGAGTATGAGAAATATGATGGTGGTGATGTCTTCTTGGGGGATGACAGGAAGCCTAGAATTGTTGGTCGCGGAAAAGTTAAGTTAAATTTGCAAGGTGGAAGGATTAGAACACTTTCGAATGTTCCGCATATACCTGCATGAGCCAGAAAACTGATTTCTGTAAGCAAGCTAGATGATGTAGGTGTAAAAATAGTGTTTGAGAAATATACCTGCAAGATGGTTCAGGGAGCACTAGTATTGATGCGGGGAGTTCGGATTGGAACTCTGTACAAGCTGTAAGGTAGCACTGTTATTGATGGGTGCAATAGTTTTGTAGTTCCTAAAAGTGGAACAGAAAATATAGTGGTATTTGGAGAAAAGACCATGTTATGGCATCAAAGGCTTGGACATATTGGAGAGAAGGGCCTTTGAATACTTCATGGTAAAGGTATGGTAGAAGGTATGACTAATAGCTCTCTAGATTTTGATTTCTACGAAAATTGTGTATATGGGAATCATAATCGGGTGAGTTTCCCCTCTGGTGGTAAGAGGATGAAACATATATTAGAGCTTGTGCATAGTGATGTGTTTGGACCTGTGAAGGTTCCATCACTGGGTAAGTCTATGTACTATGTATTATTTATAGATGACTTCTCAAGGAATACATGGATATATTTCCTTAAGAAGAAATCTGAAGTCTTTGACAGGTTTAAAGAATTTAAGGCTCTAGTGGAAAATCAGGCAGAGAAGAAGATAAAGGTGTTGAGGACAGATAATGGTGGAGAGTTTTGTAGTAAGGAATTTGAAGAATTCTGTAAGAAGTGTGGTATAGCACGACAGAAGACTACTCCATGCACACTTGAGCAAAATGGAGTTGCAAAAAGAATGAACAAGACATTGATGGAAAGGGCAAGAATCATGCTCAGTGGTGCCTGGTTAGGACAGGAATTCTAGGCAGAGGCGGTGGAGACAACATGTTACCTAGTCAATAGATCACCTTCATCAACGTTGGAGGATAAGACTCCACACGAGGTATGGACTGGTAAGAAACCCTCTCTTTCACATCTGAGGGTATTTAGATGTGATGCATATGTACATGTTCCAAAGGAGAAAAGAACAAAGTTGGATAGTAAATCTAAAAAGTGCATCTTTATTGGATATAAGGATGGTTTAAAGGGTTATAACCTTTGGAACCCAGTAACAAGGAAGGTTGTGTACAACCGAGATGTGGTGTTCAGAGAGGTGTAAAATGTTATTAAACATGAATTCCCATCAAAGGAACCTAAGAAGATAGAGTTTGAACTAAAGGAGGAAGAATCAAACTCTACAACAAAAGATGAATCAGAAGATGAAGAGCCACAAACTCCGGTTGTGAGAAGATCAGTTCGAGAAAGAAGGCAGCCAGAAAGGTATAGTCCATCTACTTTCTATTCAACTTTTTCTTTATCTATTACTGATGATGATCCCATAACTATGAAGGAAGCAGTAGATTCAGAGGATGGAAGACTCTGGAAAGAGGCCATGGTTGATAAAATGGCATCTTTGCACAAGAATGAGGCTTGGGATCTGGTGGAGTTGCCGACTGGAAGGAAACCCATTGGCAACAAATGGGTGTTCAAGAAGAAGACAAATGCAGAAGGAAAGGTGGAGAAATACAAAGCTCGATTGGTAGCAAAAGGTTATTCCCAGATGCCGGGAATTGATTTTGGTGATATTTTTTCTCCTGGTGCCAAGGTAGCTTCTATTAAATTACTTTTATCTGTTGCTACTGCTTTTGATTTTGAGGTAGAACAGATGGATGTGAAGACAACATTTATTAACGGGGATCTGGAAGAGGAGATCTACATGAAGCAACCTGAAGGCTTTGCGGTGAAGGGTAAGAAAGAACTAGTATGCAAGTTAAATAAGCCTCTGTATGGGCTAAAACAGTCACCAAGGATGTGGTATCAGAAATTTGATACATTTATATGGGGACTTGGCTTCACCAGAAGCAAAGCATATCATTGTGTGTATTTTAAATTTATCGGTGATTGTGTTATTTATTTGGTCTTATATGTGGATGACATGTTGTTGGTTGGAAATAACAAAGAAATTATCGAGGATTTGAAGACCCAATTGTTCTCCAAATTTGACATGAAAGATCTTGGTGCTGCAAACTATATTTTGGGTGTGGAAATTAAAAGAGATCAGGCAAAGAGGAAGCTCTGGTTAAACCAGAGGAAGTATGTCGAGACAATATTGTAGAGGTTTAATATGCAAGATAGTAAACCGGTGAAGGTTCCTACTCCTATAGGTGTAAAGTTATTAGCTAAACAGTGTCCTAAGACACAAGAAGAGGAAGAGGATATGTCCCGTGTTCCATATGCAAGTGCAGTCGGTAGCTTGATGTATCTAATGGTCTGTACTAGACCAGACATTGCACATGCAGTGGGAGTATTGAGCAGGTTTATGTCAAAACCAGGGAAGGAGCATTGGACAACAGTGAAGCGGGTTTTCGGGTATTTGTGTGGCACTAGTGATTCTGGTTTGTGCTACCAAGGAAGATCGGGATTGGACAGAGTTTTGGATATTTGTGGCTTTGTTGATGCAGACTGGGTTAGAGATCTGGATCAAAGAAGATCTAAAAGTGGGTATGTGTTTAACCTATTTAGAGGTGCAGTTAGTTGGATGAGTAAGAAACAATTTGTAGTGGCACTATCAACTACAAAGTCAGAATACATGGCAGCCACTCATGCAAGCAAGGAAGTAGTTTGGTTGCAGAGATTGTGTTCAAGTATGGGGTTAGTACAGGGAGCTATAAGGATAGACTGTGACAGCCAAAGTTCAATTTTCTCGGAAAAGAACCATGCTTACCATTCAAAGACAAAGCACATTGATGTTCAGTATCACTTTGTGAGGGATATGATAGAAGACAAAAAGGTGTTGTTGGTAAAGGTGGACACTTTGAAGAATACTGCAGATGCATTGACAAAATCTGTGAGCTCTAAGAAGTTCTCTTAGTGTAGAGAAACAATGGGCGTTGCAGGGTTGGATAAATGACTAAGCTCTCCTGTGGCTCCCTGTGGAAAGAAAACAACAAGTGGGAGAATGTTGGATTGTGTTATATTCTTTCCACGACTAGCCACCCTAATCAATCGGGGGGTTAGAGGGGGGCGGGTAGCCCCCTTCTATGGGGTCTGGGGCAACACCCCGGGGAAAATGTTTTTGGACCCCACATTAGGTGGGTGAACCTACCTATGGTTTTGTGCATGGTTTTCGCACATGGTTTTGGGCGCGATGGTTCTCGATCCATGGTATTGGATGCTTCGACATGTATATATATGTATTGTAACATATGAAAGGAACATAATGAGAAATCAAGCTGGTAGTCCCGGTTTTGGGATCCAGGGGAAAATCTCCATGTATATTTGTTTTATGTGTTATGCTCTCGCCTTTGTTTATTTTCTGTTTTTTAGAATTCGTTTGCAGGTAATTTTTGTATGGGGTTAAAACCTACAAAACCTTCAGCCTCTCCTACTCCAGACATGATGGATTTGGATTCAAGCTTAGTTTCTGGTACTTCTTGTACCTCCTCAATCTCAATTGAAGGTAAAACTTGAGGTGTTTCAAGTGCAGTTGCGATTGGAACTTAGGGTGGAGATTGTGGCCTTGTGGCTCTCCTTCTTCTGGGCATCACCTCAAGATTTGCAACCAATAGTTTCCCTTCTCCTCTCTGCAACTTTAACCTTGTAAGCATCACAAATTTGCAAATCTCGGCCCAAAAAACAATCTTGCTCTAATTGTTCGAGCCTCCTTTGCACCCAGGAAGCTGCTAAGGCTGTGTTCAACCCTTGTTGGAAATGAAGCCAATACTAGTGGTTACAAACACTATAATGAGGCTTTCAGACGATGCTCGACCCTTCTCAAGCGACCAAGACGCTGCTATAATATAATAACCTGGTTTTGTTACTGTTAAAGAACACTTTCACGCTTCACCTAAAGAGGCCTCTCGGCTCCATTTCAATTGTGAGCCATTGTGGGGGTCCCACTCACCCTTTTTGAGGTCTAGGTGGTGGCACATGAAGCCTACAGCCTTAGAAGCTCTGTTATGTGAGGTCAAGGTCGTTCTTTGATCTGTAACACTCCCTCTGTTGTGTATAACTCAAGATATAGCTCCTGATGTGTGTGGGAAATTATGGATCAGCGGGCTCGGTTAGAACTGTGACCTATCCATGTGATCGATATATTGTTGTCCTCTCCTAAGCCACATAGTTGAGATGACAATAACCCTGGACAGTTGATGGTGTAAACGAGTGTCCCAATTGTGGCTTGCAACTCTTAAACAATTACGAGTGGCCACAGATCTCAAATTAGCTCAATCTTTAAGACAGATGATAGATCTCAATCTGCTGGATTGAAAATAAGTTTGATCTATGTTAGGGGCAATAGATCTCCGCCCTTGATAAATAGAATTGTCTCGTAAGCTGGCAAAATCTTCGATGCTAAGCTATGACAATCTTTCAAAAAGTATCAACTAGGGTGGATTTGAATAAGCCACCGAAATTAATAGGTTACTAGCTAGGGTGATTATGGCAGATCATCCAAAAATAGTCTCTAGATTATTCTCCAATAAACCCTCAGGTTGGCAGGAAAAACAACTCTCATACCATTGTAAGATCCCAAATAATTAAATTTTCAATAGATCTGGCACACTTGAGTGTTCTAATAAAAATGCTTGCAATAAAAAACCACAAACATCAAAGGGATCTAACAATGCAGCCTCTTATCTATATTAATAACTGAAAACAAGATATATGTTTATATAAGACATACAGAAGCCCCTACCAATAGCATGTATGACTCAACAATGACTACTCTAAAACATTGAAGCCCACTTGTGAATCCTCGATGGATCCACCACACCAATGTCACTGCGAGGTTTTCATCTCGGGATCAACCTAGAACTGGCCACACCAAGTTCTAAACAAAACACAATAAGATAGACAAACTCCTATCCCCTTTTATAAGCTTGATGGACTCTCTAGAAAACTTTATTTTATTGTTTTCCCTAAAAAAAAAATACCATACATCAATACCATGAGCAAGTACCACAAGCTAATTTTGTCCACTTTGACCATATCAAACAAGGGAATATTACAATTAATTTAACTTTGATAGGAAAGTGGAAAATTTTAGCAAATTTGTTTTTGTTAATACGATATGGGTGAAAACCATTTATATTGAGTGCCATGCTTGACACATGCAAAGTTAAAAACAACTCAATTTACTTGTACTCTTTCCATTCAATTAATATATTTTTATATTTATGTGGAAGTTGGTTGTGCATTGTGAAGAGGTCCTTATACCACACAATGAACTTCTCCACAACAAAAACAAAAATATTATTTGAATTTCCGCATTTTATATATATATTAAACAAAAATATTATTTTGGAAAAAAACTTTAAATACAAATATTATTATTAAACAAAAATATTATTTTGAAAAGAGCTTTAAAATAATAAGGGAGGGAGTGGTTCATCCGCTCTCCCACACAAATAAGCAGGTTCGGCAGAGTAGCCAAGTTTTCAATATCCGTCCTGGGGAAGTCTGACAAAACAACACATAATTCCAGAGCCTAAACGATTACCTTAAAAATGGTTTTTTTATTTAAGGACCACCGTTGATATGCATTTCCACAACGGCTATAAATGCACTCCTCTTTAATAGACTATTACCAGCCGTCTTTTGATGCCCATATGCGAAAACAATTTCATCATGGCCACCTAATAGATGTTGGGGTTTCACTTTTAATGGCGAGCCTTGGCCCTGTTAAATTACAGTTTTTGCAAAGAAGTGAGTCCCAAACAAGATGGGTCCCAAGCTTTTTCAATAACGCACACTCGACGGGCATTCCAATGATCTATCACTTTTTTGTTTTTTTTTAACATATATACTATCGAATTTTCGACATAAAGTCTCAGAGAATGCTTTAACCATTAAATTTTCGATGCAAATCACATCGAACGATTACAAGAAATTATCAGCCAAAGGATTAAAGGATTGGGTACTATGTTTTACCATGTGAAACCGGTGACCCTAAGAGTTTTGAAATTCCGAAGTATTATTCATTTAAACTTCAAACCAGCATCCCCAAATAAAAATTGTATAAGCAAATTCTGACATAGCACAAAACCCTAAAACAAATGCACTCCTCCCTCCTAGCTGTCTTATAGCTATGCCTTTCTCAGACATTATGGTCACTTGGGACCATCCAAAATTTAAAATGGGCGCATGAACTGTAAAAGTAGATAGTAATCATATAAAACGTTTTAACTGGGCACTCTCAAAATTAAAATGGTTGCATCAACGACCAAAAAAAAGCAGACAGTAATCATATAAAATGTTTTAAATGGGCATGCTAAAAATTTAAATGGCTGCATCAACGGCCAAAAAAATAGTAACGATATAAAATGTTTTTGATATTCAGTAAAACTGGGTGAAGGTGATGTTTAGCTATATGTATCTCACAGAATTCATGTATTTCTCAGACATTATGGGCACTCATATTGCGTTAACAAAAATATGTGATAAAGTCAGACAGGTTGGGTGCAAAACTATAAATGTGATAGCCAGAATTTATGGGAGCCCTGCCCCTTATACATCAATGTGCGTGCATTGAATCATATAAGCTTCTGTAAATAAATTGCATTATTATCAATGAAGCGCAAATAAATTGTATTATTATCAATGAAGCGCTGAACTATTGAACTAACCATTTAAGAAGTGAAAAGGTTTGGCAACTGTCAGCAGAAATTATAAAAATTTTAAAACATTTCAAATTGACGGGATGAAATTGAATTGCATAAGTCTATGCAAATAGCTTTATTATTTATCGGTGAATTGTTGAACAAAGCTTTTTAATTGGGAAAAAATTTGATAATAGATATCTTAAATATTTAGAAATATATAATTTTCTTTCTATCATGGCAACCACTTTTACTTATTTTCTTCACATTAATTTTGAAATTATATAAACAATTTTAAAATTACAATTTATCAAACAAAACTTTCACTTTCTCTCCAAAATTTACCTTATTTTCAAAAATCAAACCTTTAATTTAAAATTTATCCTTAATTTTAAAATATGTGTAAATTCAATTTTAAATTAGTACATAATTAAATATTAAAAATTTATATAAAATTTTAACCGTAAACATATTTAAAAATTCAATTAAACACATAATTAGCTGACTTCACCGCTCAAATTCTTTCTAAACCCGAAAAAGAAACAATAAAAGTGAAAAACAAAACGTAAGAATTTCAAATTCTCTCTAAATTAGAAAAAGAAACAAGAAAATTGAAAAACAAAACTATAATTCCTACCGAATTATAGTTCTGATCCCACGACCACCATTAATTTAATTTTGGATTTAGAGAACACGACGCTATGCATTCACGTGGACATTAACAAATCCGTGGATATCCGTTAAACTCTGAACGTTTAACCTGATTTCCTTTCATGCATACCATTAAGTATTACCACATGAACCGCATAGATGTTTTGCTGAATTATTCGATATACGAATCTAATAGTCCAATTTTGGTATTTTTTTCTTCCATTCGTCTGAATTTGGTAACTATGGTTTAAAGCAGAATGTGTAGAACAAGATCTTGTTGGCTTATAGTTGTGAGTGGTAGACTTCCTTGTTGCCATAATTTTGCTTTCAATTTTTCTTGCCACTTTGAATACCTTCTCCGATGAATCAGGTTCCCAAAGGCAAATCTCATGTTGAATGTTATATTTTAAAGTCCCTATTAATACATCAATCCTATGCTCCTCTAGAATATTGGTTACCCTAATATTCAATTTTTGGACGTCTTCAATGTGCTCTGCCATTGAACCCTTTTGTTTGAGATTTATTAATTGGCTAAAGGTGTTGCTCTTTGTATCTTCATAATGTGCTATCATTTCCTTCGTAAAATTGACCAGGTGACAAGTGGTTTATGAGAACAAATCCATCTATACCATACAAAATATCTGGGTTCTAAATATAGAGATGCAATATGTACCTTTTGTTAGGGTTGCAAATCCTGTAGATCAAAATATTTCTCCATCTGTAGTATCCATGTTACTAGATCCTTACCATCAAAATTCCTCATATTTATATTTGGAATGTGGTGGTTCTTAAATCCCACATTTGAGTCTCTAAAATCATAATTCATATTTCTTTTGTCCTCATCATGATTTTCATGGATTACCTTGTCACCACCTGGAAGCCTTTCTTGCAACAACTTTGTCAATCCTTCCATCTTGACATTCATCATTGCTTCCATATTTTATTTTAAACCATTCATGTCACCTTTTATTTCTATTTCTAAACCATATATGATTCATTTAATCCATCCATGTCATTTTTGGTTTCTCTTTGTGAGAGAGAAATATGTTGCATTGGTCCTGTAATTTTGATATATCATGCTACAATTATTCCTCTTCATGCGTCATAGTAGAGATTTTTGAGGGCTTAATGGGTGTAGAATTATTTTGTTTTGGAGGAATTTTAGAACCAAATACTGATATCTATGCTTCAATATTCCCTTTGAATCACTTTAAACTTATTTTTCAAACAAAATTTATGCAAAATTAAAAAAATACACACCTTTTTCTTGCTTTTTAGGAGCTCGATATTGAAATTGTTGTATATATGTAATTTTGGATTTCCAAGGTCTGAAATTCGCCCTTGTGGTAGCCCTATGAATCTTATTTCCAATGCCACAATTCATACCAATATTGGATTCTTCAATATAGAGTTATGCAAAATATCCCGCGATGACCTTATTATTGACTGGTTCAGTAGAGAAAAGTTGTACGAGATTCCACATGTCACTATTTAACCCTTCGGCCCTAAAATTACTACATGAAAAACTAAAGTCCGTTCAATTTCAGATGCATTTTACAGAATTAAAATATGATGATTGAAATGAACATTATGACGATTTTCCCTAGGTCACCTGTTTGAGATTGAATTCTGGAGCCTACAAAAACCTTAACTTCTGCGACCATATCTTAAAAAATATAGCGAACCAAGATATGAAATTCTGGAACAAAGTTCACCAAGATTTCGGCTCCACGTTATCACAATTTTAGCTTATGAAGCTTTGTAGAAACAAAGTTATAGTGGAAATTCCACAATGACATGTTTGAAGCAGCGAAACCCTAGAATCCAAACCTCTGATACCAAGTGTTATGCTACCAACTCAAAAAAAGATAGATCAACGACTTAAAAAGTATTCTTTTCGAGGGGGAAACTGATCCGAATTTAAATGGGAACACAACAAATTACAAAGATAACAATAAATACAGAGATGCAAAGGAAATAATACTTCATTTAATTACTGTAAAATACTGAAATATGCTTACAAACAGAAATGGAAATAAACCAGCGAGGGCGATGGTAGCTTATCTCTGAGAATAGATGTGGTAGCTACATGCCTCTAAACTGTGTTACAATGAGGTGCGAAGGCCTATTTATTGTTGAGAAACAATGGAAAACCTAAAAATCCAAAAACCTAACCTTAGAAGATGAAACGCTGAACTGTGGGCCCCGTTTGGGTAAATTGGTACATCAACTTCCCGGGGTTGTAACTTTGGCATACGATCTCCGTTTGATGCGCACAATATCTCGTTAGAAATATCTATCCTAGAACTACAACTTTGGGAAGAGCAACATCGGTCCATGGACCCATGTTGCTCGCATTTTTCCCAAAAAACGTCGTTTAGGGCCTCAAAATGGCTCTGGAATTTCAGGACCCGAAAAACTGCTAAAAATAGTAAACTATGCTACAATTAAGGAAACTGAAAAGTTGAAAGAAACAATGGTGGGGGTCCAAGTGGACTTGGTGGGTGGCCACCAATATCCACCTAGATCATTCCTCCCCCCTTTGGAAGCAATGGTCCCCATTGCATTGAGTTCCTCCATGAGATGAGGAAACTTCTATTGAACTTGGTCGCTGGTGAAGGAGTTGGCCTGCTTTGAAAATTTGATACAGTTGGATATTCTGCTGGCGAGTGTGCTTGATTTGTGTGTCCATGATCCAATCAGTTGCAGCTTGTTCCATGCAATCTGGATTTAACTTTGTAGGTGTGAGTTGTTCTGCAATGTCGGATTTGTTTAGTAATGGTGGAAAGTATGGCCGAAGGAAGTCACATTGAACACTGGGTGCAGGCCAAGGAATGGGGGAATGTTGAGCTCAAATGCATTGTCTCCCACAGCCTTGATAATGGTTTAAGGACCATATCAAAGTGGTATGAGTTTCTGATAGGCTCTGGTAAGGCGTTCCTATTGCAAATGAAACCAGACTTTGTCGCCCACTTGAAACTTGTGTGGCACCTGATGTTGATCATGTCGCTGCTTGTACTTGGCATTTGATTTCTCTAGAATGTCGTGGACTTGCTAGCAAATATGTTGGATGTGCTCAATGAAGTTGTTTGCCTTATCTGTTTCAGACTGGAAATGAGCTGAATCTGCGTGAGTAGTTGCAAATGGCATGGCCACATCAATGGGACATAGTGGCTGGAATCCCAAGCCCACCTGAAAAGGGTTGTGGCCAGTCGAGCTGTGGAGAGCTCGGTTGTAGCTATGTTGAACATAGGGGAGGCTCTCATCCCATGTGCGTGGATGCTTTGAGTTGTACATGTGCAGAATGTGTACAATCATCCTGTTCACAACCTTTGTCTGGCCATCAGTTTGAGGATGGAAGGCTATGGACTTAGTGAGTTTGGTGTCCAGCATCGATGGGAGGCTGGACCAAAATGTACTGAGGAACCTACTATCCCAATCTGAGATGATAGATTGTGGGATCCCAAAGTGTACCCACACTCATTCAAAGAGGAGTTTAGCAGTGGCTTCTTCTGTGATATTCTTCTTGCAAGCCGCCATAATGGCCATATTCGAGAACCTATTGATGACCACAAAAACACAGTCATTTCCATGCTTAGTTGAAGGAAGGTCAGACATGTAATCCATGGAGATGGATTCCCAAGCTCGACTAGGGGTAGGTAGCGGGGTTGATGGTCGGTTTGGCAATGGTGCAGGTAGTGCATGATCTGATGTACTTCCCGACATCCTGTCGAAGATTCGGCCAATAGAAATACTTCTACAGTACAGCCACCATTTTCTCGACCCCGAAATGCCTAGCAACCCGACTATAGTGTGCTTCCCAAATCATCTTGGCACGCTCACTTGAAGGAACAAAAAGGTGACCCAGGTGGCATAACAGGGTATCCTAGAGGTGAAAATCTAGAACATGCTGACCCTCCAAGAGTGTCTGGTATGTGTGGCCAAATTCTGGGTCACTTTTATAGAGAAGTGGCCAATCAAAAGTCTCGTGCCCACAAGAGTTGAGCATAGTGGTTAACGCCATGATCAGTGGTTGACTGAGACACTCTACAACATTATTGGTGCTTCCCTTCTTGTACTTGATATTCAAATGGAACTATTGCAGGTATGTGGACCACTTCTGATGGCGATCATTCTGCAATTTCCCTTGGGTCTGTATGAACTGCAAGGGTCGGTGTTCTGTGTGGATGACTGTTTCCTTCCCCAAAATGTAATCCTTCCATTGTCGGTAGGCATGTACAATGGAATACATCTCTTTTTCATAAGTGGGATACTTCCCGACTGTGTCTGAAAGTGTCTCACTATGATATGCCATTGGATGCCCGTGTTGAGTAAGGAATGCCCCAATAGCATAGTTAGAGGCATTTGTCTCGACCTCAAATGGTTGTTGCAAGTTTGGTAATGCGAGCACTGGTGCCAAGCAGAGGAAATCTTTCAACTCTGTGAATGCCTTCTGTTGAGACTCGGGCAAAAAGAATTTTTCTTTCGCTCCTCCCTTGGTGACTTGACTCAAGGGCCAAGTGATATGAGAAAATCCCAACATGAACCTGCGGTAGAAATTGGCAAGACCTAGAAAGCTGCAGTGCTCTGTCAGAGTGGTTAGAGATGGCCAATCCCAAATGACTTGGATCTTGGCTGGATCCACATGCACCCCCCGGTCATCAATAATGTATCCCAGACACTGAACCTGGGTCATTCCAAAATTGCATTTCTCCAAATTGGCACATAACTTGTGTTGCCACAGTGTTTGGAGAATCTATCGGATGTGGTGGAGGTGCTCTTCCCAACTCTGGTTGAAGATCAGGATGTCATCCAAGTATATCACTACAAATGAGTTGGTGAATGGCCACAAGATGTCATCCATTAGCCTCATGAAGGTTGCAGGAACATTCGTCAATCCGAAAGGCATAACCAACCATTCGAAAAGACCCTCCTTGGCTGTGAAGGCAGTCTTCCACACATCGGAGGGTTTGATTAGTACCTGGTGATATCTTGACTTCAAATCGATCTTGCTGAAATATTTTCCCCCCTTCAGTTGGTCCAAGAGGTTATCAATCCATGGGATTGGGTACCTATTATAGACAGTGATCTTGTTCCCTGATAGTCAATATAGAGTCTCCAAGTCCCCTCCTTCTTCTGTACCAACATGATCGGGCTACCGCAAGGCGACGAACTTGAATGGATGTAACCTTTCTGCAACAAATCCTGAATCTGCCTCTTGATTTCATCATTCTCCAGAACGGAGCACCAAAAGATTAGTCCACTAGGTAACGACGCACCTGGGGTCAGATCGATGGAGTGCTTGACCTGACAGTGCAGAGGAACCCCTACGAGGGACGTGAAGATGTCCTCATACTCCTCCACGACCTTGTCCATTTGTACTTCTCGTGTGGAGGGGCCCTGTCTGGAGGTCGTGGCCACCATCCTCTTCTTTCCTTGAGGGTGTATCATCAGGAAAACAAATTTCCCAGTTTTGGAAATGAGCTTACTACATTGTTTTGCAGCAACCAAAGAGATGGCGGTAGGCGGTGCTACCTCCGGTATCCTGTACAACTTATTTATGAAAGTAACAATAACAACAGAAGGCCTTGATTCATACACAGCATGTTGCTTCCACAAGTATGGTTGTCCTAATAATACATCACAAACATCAAGGGGCACAACGTCACACAATACCTCATCCATGAAGGGCTTGATGTTGTATGGAAGGTGACACTGCTAGCTTATGTGAAGATCCCGTCCTTGGTGAAGCCACCCGATGGTGTATGGTTGTGGATGTGCTGTGGTCAGTAAGCCCAGCCGCTTCACGACCTCTGCCGAAATGAGGTTCTTTTGGCTCCCGTTGTCGACAATGAACTGTAGTGGGGAGCCCTTTACCCACATCTGGGAGTGGAAGTGACACTCCTCCTCCTCTGGATCTTTGGGTTCCTCCTTGTAGATCTTCGTGGTGGCAACAGTGGCATTGGGCTCCGCATCGATAATCTTCTTCCCTTTGTCATTCCCCTTTTCGGGTTCTGACTCAGAGTCGAAACACGCATATGATTCTGAAACCCTTAGCTCGGCCACCAGTGACTGCTTGGCCCGACACTCACTTGTGTTGTGAGTGGAGCTCTTATGGAACTCACACCACTTTCCCGTGTCCTTTTTCAGCTTCGTGGCACTATTCTTTGCTTGCAGCTTTAGCAGGTTGTCTTGGGCCGCCCCGCCTTGGTTTTGTCCTTTGTTCTACAGTTTCGGGGCACCTTTCCCTTGCTTTGGATTCAAAGATCCAAAGTCTTGCTTCTTCTATTTAAACTTTTGCTCGACCTTGACGACATATCGGTATGCCATGCCGAGTGAGGAGATTTTAAGGAATTATATTTCTTCCTGGATGTACTTGTGCAGGCAGCCATGGTATTTGAGTACTAAATTTTGCTCTGAATCCTTGATACCCAAATTTGTGCGAAGGGTATGGAAAATATTGGTAAACTCCGGCACGTCTTGGTCCCTTCCCTGTCGTAGCATGGTCCACTTTATGCATTGACCCTCATAGCTTCCGACAGGGTAGTACTACTCCTTGATGGCAGTCCGGAATGAATTCCAAGTGGGTGCAGCTGAAAATAGTGAGCCCGTACTTTCATCCTTCTGCTCGCAATAGGTTTCCCACCAGTCCTTCACGTGGGGGGCTGCTTTGAAAAGAGCGAAAATAATCTTTTCCCGATTCGAAAAATCATGAACAGAAAATACCCTTCTAGCAGATTTAACCATTTATCTACGGCATTTACGTCTTTTGACCCTCGAAGATGGGGATTTCAAAATTAACTTGTACCTTAAAGGGTGTGGCGTTTCCAGAGTAGCTGTTGGAAGATGATGTGTCGCCTCTGGGTAGCCGCTGAAAGATCTGGGCAAAGTTGTCCATCATCACATTCCTTTGCCGCTTTAGGGCTTCTTCGAGCAAGATTTCGATAGGATCTCCTGCCCCCTATTCTTTCTTTTCATCCGCCATGGGAGGCCATCGGGATTTGTGAGGTTGGTCTTGCAAAGGTTCGACCAGTTCAAGCCCTAAATCCTTATATCTCGACCTCGTTGGGGACATGCAAAGAAATTCAAAGAAAAAGCAGACTGCTCTGATACCACTGATCCAAATTTAAATGGGAACGCAAAAAATTACAGAGATAACTATAAATACATAGATGTAGTGGAAATAATACTTCATTTCATTACTGTAAAACACTGAAATATGCTTACAAACAGAAATGGAAATAAACTAGCGAGGGTGATGGTAGCTTATCTCTGAGAAGAGATGTGGCAGCTACATGCCTCTGAACTGTGTTACAATGAGGCTCGAAGGCCTATTTATTGTTGAGAAACAATGGAAAACCCTAAACATCCAAAAGCCTAACCCTAGAAGATGAAATACCAAACTGTGGGCCCTGTTTGGGTAAATTGGTACATTAACTTCCCGGGGTCGTAACTTTGGCATACGATCTCCATTTGACGCGAACAATATCTCGTTGGAAATATCTATATGAGAACTACAACTTTGGGAAGATAAACATAGGTCCATGGACCGATGTTGCTCCTAGTTTTCCCAAAAAACTTCGTTTAGGGCCTCAAAACAGCTCCGGAAGTTCAAGACCCGAAAAACTGCTAAAAATAGTAAACTGTGCTACAATTAAGGAAACTGAAAAGCTGAAAGAAACAATGGTGGAGGTCCAAGTGGACTTGGCAGGTGGCCACCAATATCCACCTGGATCAGAAACCTACTTTATATTACATAAATGTAAAATTCTTGGATTATACAAATGACAAGACCTCCTTTGTATATATAGGAGTCTAGGGGTCACAATATAATCAGAGGCTACATAACAATAATAATGTAACATAATGTTGGGCTTTGAATATGAAATATCATTCAATATATAATGTCTCTATTCATGAGTCATATTCTCACATTTATGATAATTTATGATACCTTTTGTAGCCATTATACCATTAACTTCCACTAAATGAACCTCTTCTAACTTGTGGTTAATTATGATGGATTTCTTATCTTTTTAATAATTAAACATGTCTTTAATATGGTTTTATTAATGATAACTTAGTAATGTGGTTATGTGGAAAAGAAGAATGTTTAAATACAAAAAATTGTATTTCTCTGCTAGCTTAGTGACAATTTGGCAGTTCAATACTTAGTTCAATGCCAGTTCAACAATTCGGTACTTAATTCCGCACTTGCACGAATGGAGAAAAAAGTCAAAATTATAAAATATGTTTTTCTTTTCTCTAGCATGATAAATTAGGTGCCACATGTGCCTAAAATGCTGGTACAAGCCTTGAAATATACCCATCTCGCAAGTGTGGGATCCTAGCACATGATTTAAGCTAGAGCCAAAAATAGGTAACAATTTTGAAATTGCCATGTTTTTCCTTGATTTACATGCAAATTGTGGTGGATCTAAAGAATATGGAAAATGGGTTTCTGAAAAACATAGCAGTTTACTTGGATCACAAATCGTATCCAAAAATTCAATATAGATTAAAAGTTATATCTAGCTCTTTGAAGCAGTTTTGTATAAAATTTCTGAAAAACCCAGATTGGCAAAAGTATCTAAACATCCAACTTCAAGCATGATTTACGAGGTCATGGAATTGAGTCAGGAAATTCCAAGAGAGGTTTTGTTCATAATATGTAAAATTAGTCTCCAAAAAATCATCTTTCCAAAATACATCATGGGCGGGAAGATATGGCTAGTTATTTAACACCAATTTGTATAAAATTGCAAAAAACAAGAATTATGAGATTTTCCTCTAAAGTTGTAAATTCATGCTCTGAGTTTAGGGGATTGGATCTTATCCTTCCCTAATAAATAAGGTCTCAAATGACATAGAAAAGGGGGGGAATCAATAAGGAGAGAATAGTGATCTTGAACATTTTCAAAAACCTGTTTATTTCAGCTTGGAACTATTTTATATATTAACTGTTGAAAGACTGATCAATATATTAATCACGGATTCTATTTCACGAGTTTATATTTTATTGATATGTAAGTCTACTGTTGTAGTTTAAATTGTCTACGGCCATGGTCAGCGACCACCATTGATCTCATCCAAGTTTGTAATTGATTCAAGTTAGAATAGGAATATATATTAGTGTATAATACTTGCAGTATAGTTGTTTTTTTTCTTTTTCTTGGTGATTGAGAGTAGTATTTATTATTCTGAGTGTGATTGTGATATGAAGCAAGAGCATTTGAATTGTTTAGTCTTTGAACACTAGGGATTTTCAGATTCATACTTCCAGTCTCTTAAATTTTCTGATCTAAGGTAGAAGATTGAATTTTTAAGATTGACTCTTAGATTTATGATTTGAAAGTTGAAGCATTGAATTCTTAGTTATTGAGGTTAAATCATTTGAATGAAAAATATTCATATTTGAGTTAAAGAATTATGACTTATAGACCCTGAGATATGAAATGGAGCACTCAAATTG
Organism: Pinus tabuliformis; assembly: GCA_031772625.1. NCBI lineage: Eukaryota > Viridiplantae > Streptophyta > Pinopsida > Pinales > Pinaceae > Pinus > Pinus tabuliformis. The sequence goes on along the minus strand of CM062808.1, from coordinate 882,416,090 downwards.
TCCATGGATTAAAATTTATATTTGAATATTCGGTCTGAACAGGGGACTCTATAATCAGAAGCTTAGCACAATGAGACTTTCAAGTAGATGCTTGTTGTTAGACAAAGAATTGGACTATGAATTCCTTCATTAATATGTTAGTTTTCTTCTAGTTAATTTTCAAAACAAATGTACAATATGTGTAATTAGTATTGTAGATTTTATTTGAATGGTCATTTCTTGTTTTCGAATTCAATGGTGTTTCTAGTCTTGTGTATTATTGATTAGAGGATTGAAGCTAGAACCAGAATGTGTTTTATTGTTACAAGTTAAGGTTGAGTGAAGGTTTTGTTTGATTGAAGACCCTGGGTTGGAATTCTGAGTGAGCGAGTTCTTTTGGGTTAAGACATTGTTTTAGCTATTTGACTGGGATTAGGATTAAGTTGAGCTACATTATTGTTGGATTTGTTTTGAGTAAGTTATTCAACTTCGATTGATATAAATATGCGTAATTACAATAGATTTGGATTTCATATGGGAAGAGAAATTCAATTATTTTGAGTTATGATATCTTGTTATTCCTACACTTCAACAAGCGTGAATAAAGTAGTTGAGTGATTTCCAATCTAGGAGTTAAAACAGATGTTTGAGTTTGAAGTACTGGTACTTAATTCTATACTAGGTTGAGAATAAGAGTAAATACAGTGTGCTGGAAAGACAGGTTGGATTAGATAGTTGATAAGCTTCTTAGAATAGAGTACTTATATTTTAATGAATTTATACCTAGAACCATGATATTTTGTAGCTCTAAGATTACGAACCTCGGTTCACATTTTAAAGTGAAGGGAAATTAATATAAACATATAAAACCCCTAAAAATTTTGGCATCATTATGAGGGAGTTGCAAACAGTCCAGGTAACATTTTGCTTTGGTAAGTTGAGTTTTAGTAGATTAATGTTTATGGTAAGATTTGAAAGGTAACTAGAGGGTAGAGAAAGTACGGTAAGATGTGACTGAAGAGCCACGCATCCACTATGGTGTTGCTCCAAAGTTTAGTTGTCTCTGATTGATTTTCTAGTTTTTTGTATACGTAAAATTAAAGGTAGGGTTTAGAGCCTTGTTGTTTCCTTCTTTTTCTTTGCAAGTGTATTTGATTCGTTAAAAGAAGAGAAGCCTAACTTGTGTGAGCAGATAACTTGGTGACAATAGGGTCTTATTAGCATGGTGGAACTTCGAGTACATGATTGGTTTTCTTTTATTTGTTTTAAGTGTGTTTCCTTTCTATTTATTGAGGATTTTTAAAAAAAATTGGTACTTTACAAACTCCATACACTAATCCATGTGCAAAATAAGGATTCGGAACCAACAGAGCAATATTCAACAATGATCAAGAATTTGGAAGAACTCTCTCAAATCCTAGCAACAACTGGGATTTCTGCTTCTCAGGAAGAACAAATCTTGACAATAGTCAAGAATTTATCTAACTCCCAAGAAGCGATAGAAGGACAACAACTCCATGAACCACATCCACAAGAAGATCTTCACCCTTGAGAACTTGTTGATAAAATTGAACGATTATGGACCGCTTTCGATGGAGAGAAACCATTAGAACCTGAGATTGAAGAATTTTTGACATACCTATTTATGGATCCTCTAAGCACACAAGAGGATAATTATTTAATGCTAGAAGATATGCATGGAATGGTAAAGGAGGATATGCTAAGTGAGCCAAATAACGAGGTAAACCAAGAGCATTTTGATTTTGTTGAAAGTTGGTTTCAAGCAACTGTAAGGCCATACCACTCCTTCAATATTCCTTACTTCTTGACATCATTATTAAAACAACTGGTTCTTCATACTCAAGTATGCATTGAATATTATATTTTAAACTTGATTATGAATGCATTTTTACACCTATTACGCACATGGTTACATTGGAAACGCTCTTATACTTAAGGAGAGGAATTTATTTTTCTCAGGTAGAATAGGATAGAAAATAAATAAATAAATAATTGCTGCATATAATAGTTAGCTTAGTTCTAAAATATAGTGCAACATCTTTCTCATTTTTTTGTATAAGTGGGAAAGCTAATAGTTAAAAAAAAACTAGTTGAAAATGGGAGATTTGTGTTCCTATTGCATATTTCTGTTGAGGTCTCTTTCAACTGCATATTGTTTTAACGAAGATTGCTACTCAGTATTATTTCAAATAGTAGCATGGTTCAAATATTACTTTTCTTTCCCACTTATTATTTCTTTTTAGTTAGATTTGTTTCTAGTTTTTCTTTTCAATAAAGCAAGCTATGAATATCATGTTTGGAGTTTTATGTGAAGTTAATCTTTAGTTTCAATGCCTGAAATAAAAATGATTGCATTGCAACATCATCTGATACTGCATACCAACTACCTGGTACCATATTTCAGCCAATCAGTGCCCAAGATTTCAATTTCCAGAATTTTGGTACTCAATTCAGTATCAGTACCCAGAATTTTGGTACCAATTTTCTATGTTGCAAGACAAAGTCAGATTCAAGGATCTTGTTCATTTGAGATTCTTAAATACTGGAAGAATATTGGTACTCAAAAAGCAGAAAGCACATCTTCGTCAATGGAATAGAACACTTAGGGGAGTATTTGATGACATCTTTCCTTTTTCCTTAAGTTGTTAAAAATGATGCATTCATGCTTTATCATTAAGATCGTTGTTTCACAAAGATGATTGAACAAGAAATCTTTTTCATAAAATTTGAATTGAATGATAATTCCAAACTATTCATAACTGATATATCTTTTATGTTTTGGAATTTCATTTTTCTTATTCATATAGATTTCTGATTATCAATACAAAACAGTTGCTCAAAATATAGTTACCAAAACATATTAAGGGGATTAAAACAAAATTAAAAGGTCCATACAGTGATACCAATAAGAAAAGAAACTTGAATACTATAACCAAAACACCAAAGCATGATATCCAAACATCTTTATTAAGACTTGTAGAAGAGTTGATGAAGTCTCTACTCATGGTGGAACATCATCGGCTCTAGTTTCTTCCTTGATTCTTTGGAGACATGATAGTAAAAAATGGATCCAAAAATCCTAAAGTGCGACATATCTGGCTTCCTCCCCGAGAAAGCCTCCTCTAGTGTAATTGTGCCAAGAACCTGTTGAGGACTCTTGTTCTACAAATAGACCATTGTGTTACATGCTTCAACCCACAAGTGCAGATGTAGTATTTGGTCATGCAACATCGCCCTTTTTGCTCCCACAATGCTATGGTCCTTCCTCTCATCCACCCCATTCTACTATGGGTTGTGGGGTGTTGTAAACTCTTGTCAAATTCCTTCTTTCACATAGAAAATTTTAAACTCATTTGACACGTACTCACCTCCATTATCGCTCCTGAGAGCCTTCACCTTATTGCCCGTTTCTTTCTCAACTAGTGCTTTGAATTATACAAACTTGGAGAAAGCCTCATCCTTCTTCTGTATGAAGAAGATACAACACTTTCACGAGAATTCATCAAGAAAAATGACAAAATATTTGTGCTTTATAGTGGAGGCTGTCGAGAAGGGTCCACAAACATCAGAGTGGATCCTTTCAAGGAGTGCATGTGCTATGTTGTCCCGATCATGGAAAGTGGATTTTGTGTACTTCCCCAAGGTACACCCTTTGCATGTATCTTGCATCTCTAGTGATGCTTTAGGGAGGCATGTGGTTATCTTCTACATGATATTCACATGTCATGATGCAAATGTCCAAGTCTTCTATGCCAAAGTTCACCGACATCGTGACTCTGCACCTTCTCTACCATTGTGCTCAATGTAGCATAATCCTCCACATTTAGCTTGTATAGGTTCTTCACGTGAACCCCGATCTGCTTCAACTGTCCCGTGGCTATGTGTCTCAAAAATTCCTTTCCTTTGCTTAAGATCACACCATAACCACGGTCTTCCAGAACTATAACGAAGACAATATTCTTCTTTAGACCCAGAACAAACATCGCATTCTTCAGTCTGAGAGGCGAGCCTGACTCCCTATGAAAGGTGACTGTATCAATCCTAGTTGCTCTGTACCTTCCACCATCTCCCATCTTGATGTGCATCTGGAGACATTTCTCCTCCAAATCATTGAAAAAATTTCTATTTTGTGTCATATGGAATGACGCACTGTTGTCCAAGTACCACATGCTCCCCATCACTGTGTTGGCAATGCATGTAATAAAATTAAAGTCAAGATCGAACTGTGAAGCCAAAGCTTCACCTACTACTCCTCCTGAAATCTTCTTATGTGCCTTCTTGTGTGGAAAATTTGTGGCATAGTGCCTGAATTCATGACAGTGAAAGCACTTGATTCTGGACAAGTCTTTCTTCTTGCCCCCTTGACTAGATTCTACTTTGGATTTGGATTTCTTCCCTTTCTTTTCCTTTCTATCCAAGGCATAGTTCTCTTCATCCTCTCCCTTGGATGAATTCTCGTCTTTGGTATTTCACCTTATTTCCTCCTATACCAAATCAGACCATAGGTGTTCCCAATTTGGTAATTTCTCCCTCCCATTCACTGAATCTTTGTAGTTGTTCCAACTCTTGGGAAGCCCTAGAAGGGCTAGCCTTACCAAATCATCCTATGCAACCGTAAAACTAACTTGACCAAGTTCATCACGAAATTGTGTGAACCTTGTCAGGTAATGCGGAATAGTCTCATTCTTCTTCATCTTGATATTTCAAAGTTTTTTCTTGAGCACTAGCTTCCTCTGGTCACTACTATTTTGGAACAAATCTGTCAATGCTTGCCAAATTGCATATAGAGTCTCTTTCCTATGAATATTTGAGACAATATAGTCTCATACTCCCTCCAATATTATTCTCCTTGCCTTGGCTACATACTTCTTCCATTTTTCTAGATCGTGAGCATCAGTTACTATTGGTTTCAGAATATCATTATCAATAAGTTCCTTCAATCCATTATCTTCCAACACTGCCTCCATGTGGTCCTTCCAAGCAACATAATTCGAGCTTCCCTCAAGGGCATATTCAAGTCTTTGTCCATAGAAATCCATCCTTCTAGCTATGAAGAATTGATCCTGCGAATACGATCCTCCTACAATATCAACTTCGAAAATTTTTCTCTACTATGAACCCTACTCTGATACCATGTAGAAATTAATGTGTAGATTCAAAAATTCTCATGAAATTTACTAAAACACAAGACTTAAAGCTACTTTACTGATCTGTGCAAATCAATTCACAATCTAGAACATAAATCATAGACATGCAAAAGGAAACATCACACATGCACAAAGATTTATAAAGGGGAAATCAACTACTCAAAACCCCTTTCCATCTGTATTGCATTAATCAAAGAATAGAGATGAAATACATATGCTTTCTTAAGCCTGAGCACGCCCTATAAGTGTATAGTCTATCCCTCTACCTGACTGACTGACTTTGGCCAACATTTAGCCAATTGTAAAGCCCTCTAAGCTCTTATTTCCTTGAGTTGTTCCTTGAGGAAATTAGCCCCTATTATTTAGGAAATTGACTCTATTGAATTGCGCAATTCCTCTAGGTCATTCCTCTAACTGCATGCACCACCTGTACACATGGGAATAGTCTACAACTAATAGTACACTGCCTTGGAATATCCATCTCAACTAGCTGAATCAAATTCTTTACATGCAACAATTATTTTGGGTTGATTGATCAATTAACTGGTTGATCACAAAGTGTGGTTGAAGTTCCACTTCCACAACTTGACCTCCACTAGTTCTTCTAATAGATAGAACTAGTTTAACTTACAATAACTCAATTTAACTGAAATAGATTACTACATATTAGAACACTGAACTAAACTCAAGCTTCCCAAACTCGAATTAACTAGGTTAACTAAATGACAAGTTCCATGTCACCTCAGTTAACTACCTCCAAGGTTTCTGCTGAAATAAAAATTCAATTTTTTTTTGTAGTTTGACCAAGGCAAAGTCAAACTAAGATTTTCTTGTTGCATTTTCAACAATAGGTGAGAAGAGTATCTTCCACTTGTCGATTTTGCATACGACAATGGGTACCAAGATTCTCTAAATATAGCCTATTTGAGGCACTTTATGGAAGGAGTTGCAATACTCCTATCAATTGAAGTGATCCAGTGAACAAGGTCCTTATTGGGCTTGAAATGCTAAAAAAAATGGAGTAGAAAATGCAGATCATTAGGAAAAATTTGAAGGTGGCATAGCACATACAAAAGATCTATGTGGATCAACATAGGGTGCATAAGGAGCACCAAGTCGGGGAACATGTTTACTTGAGAATTAAACCCAAGAAAAGTTCCTTGAATATTGGTTCATGTGCCAAGTAAGAACCATGGTTTTGTGGGCCTTTTGAGATTCTTGAAATGATTGAGCTAGTAGCCTATAAGTTGGCCTTACCTCCATCAGTAAAATTTCATGATGTTTTCCATGTTTATTTACTTAAAAGATATGTACACAATTCTAATCATGTGATTGATTAGTATGTGCTACAGGTGGAACTAGAGGGAGATTTTTAGCCAGAGCCATTACGCATCTTAGACCGAAGGAGTCTCAGGCTCTGGAATTGAGCAATAGAGCAAGTCAAAGTGCACTGGAGGAACTTTGGGCTCAAGGAAGCCACTTGGGAAACGGTTGATTCAATGTGGGAAACACATTCTTTTTAGTTTCTTGGTTGAAGAAAATGTACATAAAAATGTAAATACTATATAGAGTTGTACTTATAAAGCTCCACGAAATAGTATGTTTGTTTTTAAATACATTTTATGTGTTGTATATGGACAGAGAACACCAAGGATAGTGTTCCCCCAAGGGGAGGGGTTTGTGACAACCCTATTTATTTTACACTCAAGTATCTAATGTAAATATTTTGCAAAAAAAAAAAAAAGGGTTTAGTAATGGGACACGAATTCTAGAGGTTGGGGAGGTTACTTGCTGGGATATTTTAAAGCTTCCATATAGCAGAAATTGGAGTTGGTACACAACAATTGATAGCTAGGAAAAAAGGGACAATTTGTATTTTCTTATAAGTTGTTCTTCTTATAACAATGGACAAGAAAACAAGGATAGGAAATTTAAAAAGCATAATGGATAGGTTGCTAGTTGGTATGGTGTGTTGGCCACCCACTGCAACAAACTAACCAGCATTTAACAACCTGGGAATATGAAGGAAGATGACACTTTCCTCATTGGCTAACAAGATTCTAGTGGCAGAGGTCACTGTCTACAAGAGAAAAATCGAATAATTAGGGAAAACATAGTAGGAAGGCAAAGAGAGGAATTCGAGCTAGGAGAGGATGATTCGAACTGTTCGGGAGAGCATTTGATTAAGGGAGTAGAAGAACAGAGAGAGGAGAATGTAGAAGAGAGATATAGAAAAGAAGAACACAGAGCAATCTAGAGAAGGAAAGTCAAACTAGCTAGGAAGAAGGCAGAGTAACACAAAAAATGATTTATTGGTTGACAAGAGGTTAGGAGGAAATAACTTACAAGTGAGGAATACATTGCCTCTCGATTCCCCATTGGTTAGAGGGAGGAGATGGGTCTTCTCTGAGTTCCCTGAGGGTTGGGCTGGAGGAATTATTCCTAGAAATTCCTATAGAATTTATGGAGACTTCCTTGTTGTAGCTTGATGTATTGTGAGTTTTGGAGTCCCCAAGCTTGGTGGAACCACAATGTTACACTCTAAAGGATAAAGACTCTAGACTCTCTATGAAATATTTTTTGTAAATAATTTGGTGGGGGGAGGTTGGAGAACCTCTAGAATCCTTGGTTAATTGCTAGTTTAATTTAAATCCCTAAACAAAAGATTCCTTAGTCTCTATAATTTGGCTCAAGGGTGACAACTACAAGTGAGAGTTTGGTTGCAGTTTTCTATGGTTGGGTGGAGAGTCATTGTCCAAGACTCACTTTCCCAATAGCTTTCAAGGTAAGTGTTTGTCATGTTTTTCAATAACATTGAATATGTGTTCACATTTCTGATTTAAGCTAATGCAATCATTGTATGAGGCATGGTTCATATTTTATTACTTATATAAACTGATTAGTATGTTGTTGACATTGTTTAAAAGGTATTGGAAAGATGTGATGAGTTCATGATTGAGGAGTTGACTTTATCTATGATGCCCAACCAAGGTTATAATTCAAAAAGTGTGTGTGTGTGTTAAAAGGTGTTGGAATGATGTGATGAGTTCATGATTGAGGAGTTGAATTTATCTATGATGCCCAACCAAGGTTATAATTCAAAAAGTGTGTGTGTGTGTGTGGCTACCTTCTAACAATATCCAACATGGAAATCCTTTCCTATTTATAATGGCATATTTTATTTTTTATTTTTCTAGAAGTTCTTATCAACATTGTTCATGTTTTTGTGTAGTAATATTGATGATTTCTTCCTTTCAAGGCTTATTGGCCTGTCTATTTTACATGGATGTCATTCAAAGTGTAGAAATTATGCAAATTCTCTACAAATCTCGCCCTAAGACCATGTATAAAATTTGACTGTAGATTAACCTGATAATGCAATATAACCAAAGAAAAATACTATAATCTACTTCTACTATCAATTTACGGAAGCTTAAAATTGAGCAAGATTGAGCTGAACAAATATAACTAGAAGAAGAAGAATCAATCATCCAAGACACATGAAAATACTTTGGGGAGAGCCTCAGCTAAAAACCCCACTATCTGTATTATCATACAAGGTGGAAATACATCAGAATTATACAAAGTCTTAGCTCTCACAACCAGCCAGATCTCAGTACAATCCTCCTGGATGCTCACAGGCAATCAAAGCTTCTCACAAGCCTTCCTCTCTACCCTTCAAGCTCCTATTTCCTTGCACTGTTCCTAGTGGATGATTCTCACCTCACCAAGTGGAACACTACTCTTACACACTGTAAACTGCGCAATCCTCAAGGAACCTTACCTTGACTGCATGCATGAGTTTTCTTTATAGGAAAACACATGTAACTAATTGTACACTGTCCTTGACATTTAGCTCAACTAGGTCTTTCTTAGAATAGACATGCATGAGTTTCTGATGAGGGAATCTTCAGTTATATGGAGTACACTAGTTCAGTGCATGCATGCATCAATTGACTGATAACTCACAATTAGTTCCTCAAACAGTTTGGAACTAATTTAACTAGACTTAACTCAGTAAACTGAGCTAACTAATTACAACTTAAATGTAACTCAATATTATCTCCTTAATTAAGGCTTATCTCCTTAATTTAAGGGATAACTCTTGCATGACTTCAGAAATACTTCTAACTTGAATTTCTCCAACTAATTAATCCATAATGAATTAATTAATTATTTCAAGTAGCCAGTGAGACTAAATTTGATTTTAATTCACAATTTTAATTCAAGGACAAATTAAAATTGGAATATTCTGGATTCTATTTTTATCATTTTTTGTTGCTATTTTCAACACTCCCTCTCAACAAGAAAGGAATTCAACTCGATTCCGATCGTGAACCTTTGGAATGTTATGCATGCAACACTTCTCTCTAGTTTTGTTGCTCTAGCAACTCCATAAACAAAAAAAACATCCAACCTGAATTAGTATGATGCATCTGTCATCAAAGTCTCTGATTGCTATTGCTTATGTCAACTGAAAACTTTGCGCTTTTGCTGAATCTGACTTTCTGCACTGTTGTCAATCCTTCTCTATGCTCTTCAGTATCTGACTGCTCTAGCCTCTGTCACTTTGATCTCTGACTGCATCAATCCCACTGATTCCTCTCGCTACTGTGTACTTTGGGCTCCCGTAGCAAGGTATGATCCATGAAATAAAACCTCTCAATGGACCCTGCCCATTTTCAACCTTCTTGAGACTATCACTTCACATTGCCCCACCTCACACTTAGAGGTATGGCTGCATGTGATCCCTTTGCCCACTTCTCCAATTGTGGTTCCTCCGCAATTGTTTGAGACTTCTTCTGGGGCTGCATGTTGAGAGGTAATTTACTCTCCCTCTCAACCACCAAGTCTCTAACATTTTCCTTGCTCCTCAAGGCTTTGCATGCATCTTGAACCTTAAGAGCATACAAGTTCTTAACTCGTGAACCGATATGCTTCACCTGTCTCGTGGTGATGTGTCTAAAGAATGCCTTTCCTTTATTGAAAACAACATCGTAGCCTTTGTCCTCCAACATCGCGACCGATACCAAGTTCTTCTTAAGTCCGGGCACATACTTCAGATTTGTCAAGGTGATAGGAGCTCCATGCTCCCTCTGAAAAGCAACTGTACCCACCCCTAAAACACTATACCTTTCGTCGTCACCCATCTCTATGTGCATCTTGAGGTCTTTCTCCTCCAAGGTACTGAATAAACTTTTATCGCCGGTCATGTGGAATGAGGTTCCACTGTCAAGATACCAACCACAACCCATCATCGATGACACCATGCATGCGATGAGAGTAAAGTCCATTTCGAATTGAGAGGCTAACACCTCACCTTCCGATCCTTCCGAGGATCCCTTCTTGGACTTCTTCGATGGGCAATTAGTCGCATAATGTCCCATATCAATTGAAGTATGATATGAATTTGATTTGCACCTGCAACCCCGAACTTCAAACTCCGAATTATCTTCTCAGTATATTTTTCACAGCTTCGATAAACTTGGCTCTGATATCATGTAGAAATTTCTCTATAGATCAGCTACCTCTGATACCATGTAGAAATTCTACAAATTCTCTACAAATCTCGCTCTAAGACCATGTAGAAAATTTGATTGTAGATTAACCCGATAATGCAATATAACCAAAGAAAAATATTATAATCTACTTCTACTATCAATTTGCGGAAGCTTAAAATTGAGCAAGATCGAGCTGAACACATATAACCAGAAGAAGAAGAATCAATCATTCAAGACACATGAAAATACTTTGGGGAAAGCCTCAGCTAAAAACCCCACTATCTGTATTATCATACAAGGTGGAAATACATCAGAATTATAAAAAGCCTTAGCTTTCACAGCTAGCCAGCTCTCAGTACAATCCTCCTGGATGCTCATAGGCAATCAAAGCTTCTCACAAGCCTTCCTCTCTGCCCTCCAAGCTCCTATTTCCTTGCGCTGTTCCTAGTGGAGGATTCTCACCTCACTAAGTGGAACATTGCTCTTACACACTGTAAAACTTTGCAATCCTCAAGGAACCTTACCTTGACTGCATGCATGAGTTTTCTTTATAGGAAAACACATGCAATTGATAGTACACTGTCCTTGACATTTAGCTCAACTGGGTCTTTCTTAGAATAGAAATGCATGAGTTTCTGATAAGGGAATCTTCAGTTATATGGAGTACACTAGTTGTGTGCATGAATGCATCAACTGACTATAACTCAGACTTAGTTCCTCAAACAGTTTGGAACTAATTTAACTAGACTTAACTCAGTGAACTGGGCTAATTAATTACAACTCAAATATAACTCAATTTTATCTCCTTAATTAAGGCTTATCTCCTTAATTTAAGGGATAACTCTTGCATGACTTCAGAAAGACTTCTAACTTGAATTTCTCCAGCTAATTAATCCATAATGAATTAATTAATTATTTCCAAGTAGTTGTTGAGACTAAATTCGATGTTAATTCACAATTTTAATTCAAGGACAAATTAAAATTGTAATATTCTGGATTCTTTTTTTTATCATTTCTTGTTGCTATTTTCAACACCAAGTTTTCTAGTAACGTATGCCCAAGTTCTTGGGTCTGCATTTCTATTTCCTCCAAGCTTAGGCGTAAATAAGCCTTATTCTCCATGTTGTTGATGAGACTATCTCAAATGATTTAATGACTTGACTTATGTTCTTGGAATAGGTTTAATATTTGCAAACGTCCTATGTGCATGATAAGTTTTATTTCTTCATCGATAAGTACTCTACTCTACTGGTTCTTTGTGTTGTGGATATAATAATATATATGTTATGTTAATCTTGGTAGAAGTATACTCAAAGAGGTTGGTTTAAAATGTATCCTCTCGTTTTGGTCAGAGACAATGGTTGGGATCTGCAATATATTAGTCACATTAATGAGTTGAATACTTAGAGGAACTCCAATCATCATATTGCACCCATATCATAGTAATGATACTGCAAGTGTATTTATTATGTTTGATGGACATATAGCAAGTATATCTGGAAATAAAGTTTAGTGTTAGATATCATTCCTTAGTATTCATTATTTTCGATTCTACTTTCTGGTTATAATAGTGAAGAATAATTATGTTTTGGTAATCTAGAGTCTTAAGATGCATAATACAATCATTTGGGCAGCGAATCAATATTTATCCTTGAAAAGTGTTCACCCAATTAGATGGGTGTTCTTTCATAGTTTTGAAAAACCCCTCAAACAAGTCGATGCAATATATAATTCAAGGACCACTTTTTTATGCTAACATCTCTCATAATTCTAAGACCTCTTAGAGGACTGTTTATTGTATTTCCTATAATTGCATGATATTCCCTTCACAGTGCCAAAATATGGGTTGATTTATCGTTTGATAAATATAAAATCTGGTGGTGAATTTGAAATGCTCAAAGGCAAGTTTCTTCTGAGGCGAGTTTGTCCGAGTAGAGTTCCTCTCGAGCTACAATTCTTTCCGAGAGGGCAGAATATGTTAGTCACTCTCATTTGCGTAGCTCAGTAATACCTTTATTACGTTGGGCGCACGCCGCAAGATGCATGCCATAGCCCTATTCCCACAGTTTATAATACAACCATGACATCTCAGTGGAGAGGAGGGCCATAACACCCATGTAACCATGTCATGTAGTCGAGGGCCTACGACCCAAGGGTCATGCCATGTAGCCCATATGATCTTGCGAGTGGTGGAGGCTTGATTAAATTAATTGGACGGTGGAGATTCAGTCGAGAGATTAACGATCCTATGAGTGGCAGAGGCTTGATTAAATTCATTGGACGGTGGAGATTCAGTCAAGAGATTAATGATCCAAAATATCACAGGCCTCCCTCCCTGTGACATCAGCGCGGAAGGGGGAGGTCCCGCTACAACCCTGACCATTGGATGGATCAAAGGATATCAACATTCCATATTCTAGCGGGCGTCTCCTCCCTATGATGTCAGCGGGGAAGGGATGAAGTCCCTCATACCATCGATTGAGACGATGTATTTTGGTTCGTCGGATGGTGATGGATGGTAGGTGGTTCTTATAGTTATGTTTGCACCGTAGCAAAGAGGGTTGTGTGGTATACATACATATACTTGTATGTATTATATATATATATATATATATAAAAGATATGGTGCATGTTCGATATATGCACTGTCACTAATACGTTGGGCCTATTTAATATACACATATATACAATGTGACTGTTGCGTAAGGTGAGGCGAAATTGTCCATGCACAAAACCTATTTACAGATGCATAACTAAAGACAAATATGTAGAGGCATACATACGCATTATAAACAGGAGTGCCATATGGGACATGTAACATGGGCATGTGTCTCTAAGCCTCTACCAAGCAATAGTAGGTTGCTGTTCCACATGGTCCACGTCGAGGCCACGTGGCAGAAAGGAGAAAGAGTACAAATTTTAATTGAATGAGCTTTAAGGAAGCACGACTCATGATCCTAGATCCTAAGCGGAGAAAAATTATAACAATGGAGTTATCTCATTGAGAAAAATTCAATTATGACATGCTGGTGAGTTTTGGGAACGTGAGGGGAAGAGGAAAAATAAAATTAATTATATATATATATATATATATATATATATCTATATATATATATATATATATATATATATATATATATATATATATATATATATATATATATATATATATATATATATATATATATATCTTAGGGAAATTGGGTAAGTATAGTGAGCACATCCTCGAGGTTAAGGGAGTGCGTTTACATTTTATTTTCAAGAGAATGTGGCAAGGTTTAGTAAGTGGACATATCATATTGGTGAAGGGAATCTTTGTAGGTTGTCAGCGTCACCCCATAAGTTAAGGGGGCCAGGTCATCTCGCTAGTGTGAATTGTGTTGCTAAGGAAATGATCGGGATGAGGAAGGTGGGGTCGAGCAAAGGTGTTGGGATATGTTGGTAGTTATATATATATATATATATATATATATATATATATATATATATATATGAACGGGTCGGCAGCTGTCATGTGGCCCATGACTTGGATAGCCATGTGGGGACCACGTGGGCGCCATGTGGCAGGTAGATGATGCAACACTATCTTATAAGATAATTTTTAAAATAATAGTATATCTTGATCTAGGAGTCAGATGGAGACAAATTTTATATCATTGGGAAGGCCTCAACAACATGAACACAAAGATGTAATCCATTTCTTGTTTTGAGGAAGTAAAAAAAAGTCGAAAAATTTAGACTCCATTTACATACTTGGACTATGGAGATTGGGTCAGTCTAGTAATTGGGTCCTAACATTAGATGGGGTTAGGGATAGTAGGGGGTATGTTGCAATAAAAAAGGGGGATATTATTAAAAAGTGTTGTTATTAATGTCAAAGGATGTTTACGTGAAAGAAAAAGTTACATAGTCAAATAACATATTTGGAGCCTACTAGAAATATTGTTATTGGATTTTTGATGCCCCATTTATTTGAATGCATTTTTACTCCAATTCCATATCTCAAATGAGAGCATAATATATATGGTTGGAAAGCTTATTCCGGCACCTTTCCAATGGTATATGACACTCCTTCTAACTCCTCACTGTTGAGGAGAAATTATTTTCTAAATATTCATTATACATTCTGCCAATTGCACAAGTTAGCCTAGCCACTCGACAAGTCAGTTCAATCTAGACCCCAAACACACTATAAATAGGCATGATAAGGAGAATTTCTAGCCATTTCCTTAAGCAACGTGGATTTGTCTAAGCAAGCGAAGAGAAGGAGTTATGAGGTTCATATCTCATGAACCAAAAGTGAAGAGAAGCCAAATTGGAGAGTCTTTCTGTGGAAGGGTGTTGGCACATCTTTTGAAGGGTTTTTGTCATTTTTTTGGGAAGGTTATGGCTTGTTTGAGGTATAGTTTAAGGGGAAAATTTTGGATTTTTGAGGGCCGAATTCAAGCCTCTTAAAAGCCTAGTATGTACATATTGAAGCCAAACTAAAGGAGGCTAAATATATCTCTATTTAGGCCGAGTTACAAGTCTGACTTGGTACATAAGGGGGTTGAGTTCACATATATTCTAGGCCAAGTTAAAAGTCAATCTTGAAGGTTGAATTTTGGTACATAATGAAGCTGAGTTCTATCTCTGTGAAGGTTAAATTTTGAGGGTCGAGATCTGTTGTTTTATAGGACCAAGTTCTATTGTTTGAAGATATAGTTCAAGCCTAGTTTGAAGACCAATTCCTAGTGTCTTGAAGGCTAATATCAGTGTGTTGACAATAGCCTTGTGTGAAGGAGAGAGGAGAAACTTCTAGGAAGACAAACTTTCTTTGACTAAGAATTGGTTCCTCAAAAAGAAAATAAGTTGGAATTTGGAGCTCACTAAGGATTGGTGTCCTCATTACCTTGACAAGTTGGAGTCTGCTATATTTGTAAGTTGGTTCTTACAATAGGATTGGTGTCCTCATCTCCTTGACAAGACGAAGCTTGTAAACTTTGTAAGTTGGTGCTTACAAAAGAATGGTGTCCTCACAAATGATTGTAATAAATTGAATATTGTTTTCAAGTATTTTGACTTGCACTTTGATTTCTATGTTCATACATTGTGGATGATTGATTATGTGATGTAAATTCAGTTTCAAGATTAACCAAGTGAAAAGTTGTTAAAAGTAATGAAACATTGATTCACCTCTCCACCCTCCCCCCCCACCTCAATATTTTCAACAAGTGGTATAGTAACGTAGGTCACAAGTTCAATACACACTCGACTTGCGTTGGGGGAGATTGTTGGACATTTGATAAACCAATGCTCCTCGTGTGTTTCACGACCTAGAATAACTTTCTCTCGTGGATCCTTCTCTTTGATGATGCGATCATTGAATAACAAATTATGGGTTTTGGTCTAATGGAAATCATGATTCACAATAGAAAAATGTTTAATCTGGATTATAAATCAAATATTTCAATATGCATGTTGAGAGAGAGAAAGAGAGATATTTTTTCTAACACAAAGTAAGAGGGAGATTTGTAAAATTTTCAATGTTTAATATAACATTTTAAAAAATATTAATAACACACACACACACACATAAAAGATAAATTATATCATATGGATATATGTTTTTTACTTGCAAATATGAGGGAGCATGTATTAACATTTTAACTTGGAGAATGTTTCAATGTAAACCATGTATATGTTATATAAAACAAATGAAAATAAAAAATTCTTTATAGTTAAAACACGTCTTGAGATGCAAACCGTTCCTTAAGTTTTGCACTCAAAAAGAGGTTTGCAACTTGACATATTTGATCCCTCTTGGTTGGTAGATCGACACTTGAGATGGATTTATGTTGGTAATTAAATATTTACATCAATATGTGTGTCTATTTTGGAATATAGATTCCATAATTTTAATTTAATTATCAATAGTTATTAGGTGGATGGTAGGGATTTAACCTCCATGGAATATTCTAGTTAACCCATGTCTATTTTGGAATAGAGGTTTTAGAATTTTAATTTAATTATCAATAGTTATTAGGTGGATGGTAGGGGTTTAACCTTTGTGAAATATTCTAGAATATTCTTAGTAGTAGTCACAAATCAAAGGTTGAGATTTATCTCAAAAGTAGTTATGTATTTTCTGTCATTCTAATTAAATTGATTAATTAAAAAAATGCCATGTGAATAAGTGTCATATGAAATGAACTGTGATTTTTGGGCATGTGGTATTGATAACAAATAGTATTAGCACTTTGAATTGTAACAAAATCATCTATATATAAATAGAGAATTTGTTTATGAAGTTAGACGAAAAATAAAACCAGGATCGCCATCAAGAAAAAATAAAAAACTTGTGCCGAATCAAATCCCCACATCCAAACGCCCCCTCCAAGTGGAACAAAAAACCATCACAGGCCAACTAATGTCAAAATGCAAGGTCACAGTAAGCCTATAAAGGAAAAATTAGACCAAAGCACTCACAATAGAAACTAGAAACTCGTCACAACAAAAAAAAAACCCGATAGGACCTACCAGAAATGAGCTACAACCCACTCTCAAGAAATATTGGAAATCCAACAACCTATAAGAATTATCATCATTTTCTCACCACCACCGATTTGACCCAACCTACAGAACCTGTAAGAAGACAAGATTAATAATAAAACTAGAGATACACCACTCAATAAAATGTCAACAATGTATAAATAAAACATGCACCCGTCACATGTAGGAAAACTCTTCGCAACACCAACACGCGTTGCACCAACACCAACAATTACAATATCTCCATCCAAACTTTCCCATCACATCTATTTCAAAGTTTCTAATTAAAATATATGGGCAACATGCACTACAATCTCTAGTTACCCCATAACTCTAGATGCTCATGCTCCAGTCGTTCTAGACCTCCTCCCCACCTTCAAAGATTGGAACAATTTGAATTCTCTCCCTCCCTTGGATAAGCTGGATGACAGTTGCATTCATTGGGGTGGCGCGAGTTGGTGGGAGATTTTTTGGGTCATTTAATCCCTCTTGATTTTAGGTGGCATACTTTATTTTGCTGATTGGAGTTCCACTGTTGAATTAAAGCTTAATGTTGACTGGTTTATGTTAAAGGATGGTCCTTTGTGGCACATGGCGATGTAATAAATCATGTTTTTTCCTAGTATTGGGAGGGCACTCAGTATTGATTTTTGAGTGGATTGGTTAGTGGGTCCTTTATGATAAAGTCCTATACAAGGTAGTCATGCTGTACATTGTTCTCATTATATCTTGGTGATGGGACCAAAGATTTTTTTCGGGTAGATATCGACTCTTTTGGTAGAAAGGGTGACCGCTCTAGAGGATTTTAGCAGTATCCTTTTATGTGGAGTTTAGTGTTGTCACTTACTGCAAAATGTGTTTTTAGTCGTCCAGAGAGTAAATGACCAGAGAAGTTTGCAATCATTTTCCAAGTAGGAGAAGGACTCAATGCCTAAATCAGACCCTCTCCATTGGAACGTTCTCTGAACAAGCTTCCCAACGACATGTGGAAGTCCAAAAATGGACTCCTGGATCAAAAGATATGGTTTGTTGAAGTTTCAAGGATTAAAGCCTCAGGAAGGAAAGAATATCGGAGATTGCATATCGGAGGTCCACAATATCGGCGATCGCATATCATAGGTCGAGCATACTAGCGCATCGGAACATCAAAGCATCAAGCATATCAGAGATCTCATAGTGGAGGTCTCGCGACATCAGGCATATCAGCAGTCCAATACATCGGAGCAGGCAATGTGGAAGCTCAGAGGAGATTGGAACATTAGCAATCCGAGGATCGGAATTTCTGAAAGTGAAAACCTTTAAAAAGTTGCAATATTGTTAAAAGTTATGGTAGCATTAAAAATTGTTGGGGAGCACTGATAAGGATTAACAAAGGATTTCATCGGAAAACCAAAGGTGGATGGAACCTTTTCTCTCTCCTCTATCAGGACACATGGCAGCATATGATTGGTTCTGATAAGCTAGACGTGGCAACATATGATTGAATCTGATAAAGACATGTGGTAGCATATGATTGGTTCTAATAAAGATATAGTGGCATCTGACATAAACATGACGTGGCGGTATGGCAGGACACGTGGCAAGACGTTTTGAGGAGCCTAAGGGGGAAAATTCGGGGGACACGTGTCACCATTCTGGAAGTTCCATGCAGAATGATGGAGTCATATCTAAGTTCGGCATATCGAAGGTTGAGGGTGTCAACACTTTATCACATTTGGAAATTGAAAAAGTGTCGATAAGGGGGCTCCAATATTAGGGCTGGCACATGGTCAAGAAGAACATATAGAACCAAGGGTGCTAAGCTCTTAACAAAGGAATAACGGCCCTTGGGAAGGAACACAATTCCCTAACGCCTTAAGGCTAAGCATCTGATCACCGCACCCATTCCCATGGAGGAAAATAGAAAGGGGCTAAACAAAAGGGACCAAGGATATTGAAACTCTATTTTTTTAATGTCTTTAAGAATAAAAGTCTCAATGAGTAATAGCTCTGATATAACACTATTGCAATAATACAAGACATATTGGGCTCTGATAGTGTAATATTAATTATTAATATTAAAAATTTGAAGAACGAAGAAACCCAAGCATTTGATATTATAAAATTAAGGAATTAATAAACCCAAGGGAAAAATATTAGAAACCCAAGGGATCAAAAATGGCAAGGGATCAATATTAAAAACAGAAGGGATTAATAGGAATTAATATTTTAAACCCAACGGATTGATCAACCCACATGACTATGAATATTATAAACCTAAGGGATCAATAAACCTTAGGGATTGTTAATATTATGAAAGAAACACGTTAATAAATTGAAGGGATAGATATTGTAAATGTAGGGGATTAACATTAAACCTTAGGACTATTATTTAAACCTTAATATTGGGGATTAATAAACCAAAGGGAATAAATGATAAACCGAAAGAATTATTAATATTACAAACTTAAAGAAAAAATAAACCTAATCATTTAATATTATAAATCCAAGGAAATAGTAGACTGAACCTAAGCCCTAAATCCATGGCATCAATATTATAAACATAAATAATGCTATAACACAAAACAATAATTAAAAACATAAACCAAAACCAATATAAGAACCACATTGCAAACCATAGCATTAAAACAATATAAATCATCATCACACTAATAATAACACATTTATATCACTACATTATAAACAATAAATAAATTTTAAGCCATAAATACATTGATATTAATACATGAATGTATTAATAGTATAAATCTCAAGAATATTGATATAAACACCTAGAACATGAAAGCCCAACAATAATATTATAAATGTAAACAATATTTTCATTTATGAAAGACGTGAACAAAGTGAAGGGATCCACACAAAAGACCACAACAATCACAAATGCAAGAGAAAGAAATAAAATAGTAACACTGCCATTGGAGCAAAGCAACATAAATGCAAAAAACACATCTAAATTGCACACATTGGATATAAAGAAGAACAACATAATAGGACATTTTAAGACTAGAGATATACAATTTTGTACATAAAAACAACAACGAGAAAAAAAATTCAATTTAACCACCATTGCAACCACAAATAACATTGAGTCTTAACATATATCTTTTGTTTTCTTTACATCAAATAATTCCACTACAAAATTGAACTTGAAACACTCCATCAAAAGTCATCTATGGAGTGGCCTCTTCCTAAACACAACTAAACCGACGACAAAAGCAACACCAATTCAAATCAATAGGATAATGATCACGATACTTAACACTTTCTAACCAATTCCTTCTTGTTCTCCTCCCAGACTCCCTATCGTGGACATGTTTCTAGTATTTTACATTTGTTTTCATTTGATCTAGCTCACGAATATGATAATCAATCAAAGTAGGATGGAACCCATGTTTTCTATCAAACTTTTTCTAAAGATAGTAAAGAAATCTTATAGCTCCAGCAATATCGCATACCGTTCTGGAATAATAGATGACATCATTATTGTCCATATCTGCATTTGAAATACACAAAAACAAAAGCAAAATCAATAAAGACATGCACAAATAAATAAGCGCACGCGTGCGCACAGACACACACACATATATGTATGTATATACATAAAACATAACACCCCGTTTGTATTTATGTTAAAAAAATTAATGTTATAGTGTTACATGAACTAAATGATATAAAAATTTCTACAAACATAAGTCTCATTTCACAATACAATAGAAAAAAATGTGGAAATAGAATAAAACCGTGGCCAATATTCAAAAAATGAATATTGGCCATGGTGATGGCCAATATTCAAAACCTCCATTTTGAATTTCATGATATAATATGAATCCACAATATTAATATCAATATGAACCAGTTATAAAAATGATTTTGAATGATTGGTTCATATAACTCGTTGTTTATGTTTGAATGGTTTGTTGCAAAGAAAACAACAATAGGCACTTAAAAAAAAAATGTAAATTGAACAACATGAAAAATGATGTAAATAACTTTCTCAAATATTACTATGAATATGATGAATTTATTAATCTCATAAATATATGAAAATGATTATTATATTAAAAGTAAATCAAGAGGACAATAAAAGAAATTCAAAAAACATACTATAAAGAAGGTCACAATGTTATTAGTTGTATGTCATAGCGATATGGACTTCAATCACTCCTCTTCCTTCTTCCTAATTGTAACATATGTGCTATCTTTCATCTTGGCAAGACGTTGAAAAGAGAAAGGTGATGAAATGCGTAAACCATCTATTGATTTCACTCTTGATATGGCTGTGAAGGTAAGGCCTTGCTGCTCTTTATTCCCGATATCAACTGACGCTCATTCTAAAGTCAATCCCTGTGACTTGTGGATTGTAAGAGCCCATGCCATCTTCAAAGGAATTTGTTTTCGATTTCCTCTTATCACTGGTGTGATAGGGACAATGTTTGGATTTCTTGCATCAAATGGAACACCAACATACTTATCAAAAACAATAGTTGTGAATATTGGAAGTTGAGGTGGCTTAGAGGTAGGCGGATAAAATATATCCTTAACATAACCAAGTGCACCATTCACCAAGCCAGCTTCAACCCATAAATTACATGTCAACATAACACGCTGACCACGACATAACAAAACTTCACGGTCCAATTGATCATCATCAACACCACTGATTTCTGAACACCTTGAATGCTCAACAACACATCGTGCAATTGGAGAATTTAATGATTTTAACATATGCCTATTATGGAAGGAGACCAAATTATTTGTTGGAAACATGTGAACTGCTGCATTAAATAAATCTCTTTCTCTAGGATGCAACCTCATATCAGCCCGTGACATAAGAAACTCCCAATCTTCAAGAACAGGTTCTACATTTCTTATGTTATTGAGGACTCTATGAAAACAAGATTGTTTCTCATTATTCCCTTGTTGGCGAAAGATTGTGTCAAGAGTGACAACAATGTTGAATTTGTTCCACAAGACTTTCCCTGTTGTATTACCTGCATACAAAGACTTATCTCTCATAGGAGGCAGTTGGCCAAGGTCATCCACAAGGATGATGGATCTACCACCAAAAGGACAATTCTTTTTATCTGAAAATGCTTCTCGTAATCGAGCATCTATTTGCATAAACAACCTTGATCCTATAAAGCTCATTTCATCAATCAATATATATCTAACATGTCACATTTCTTCTTGGAATACTGCAAGTGACTGCTCTTGTAGTGGCTACATATCTTTAATTGGAATTTTCAGAGCTGAGTGTATTATTTTTGCATGTATATTAAAAGAAGTTATTCCTATTGGGGCAAGAAGAAGCAAAGGGCTTCTTCCATTACTTGATGAATTAGAAAGAGCTTCAAAAATACAATGGATAAGGAAAGAATTCCCAGTGCCCGCAGTGCCCTGAATAATCATAAGAAGAGCTTCACGAATCTCATATTCAACAAAGTGCCTTAAGATAATTTCAAAAGCAAGTAATTGCTTTTCCGACAAAGAAGCTGGAGATGCAAATGCTCTGTTTGAAAGGTCAACAATATCACCCCTTGATTTTGCATTCCTTATCAAATTAATAGCTTCTTCTGCAACATCATAAAAAATAGTTGTACTTTTGCAGTAAAAGGATATATCAAATTCCCTTTGACCAAGGGTGTGAAGATCAGAAATATTCACATCATTTGGTGGAACCAAGTGAGAGAAAATTTGACATTCTTGAAAATCATCTTCAAGATTCATTTCCTGGTTAGAAAAATCACCATCTTCTTCTTCTTAAATATTGTTTATAATTGATGGATTTTGATCAACATGCCATGCTTGATATCAAAAATTCCTCCAATTTTCAATAATAATTTTAGCTGAAAGGCCAATTTCTATAAGAATGTCACGAAATGGCTTGTACAAGAGCAATTCTGTCTAGCAAAAGGTTTCAAATTCCTCTGAAGCCTCACCAGGAATAGAATAAAACTGTGGCCAAACCCGAACAATAGCATGAACATCTCTAGGCTTCCATGGATCTTGTTTATGCTTGCTATCAAATGTCCAAGATCTTGTTGTTTCTATCAAAGATAGATGTTCAAGGAAAAAAGGTCTCTTCTGATAATGTTGAACAAAAGTATTCTCAAATGAACATTGCAAGCCATCCCTTGAGATTTTCCTAAAAACCTTTCTTCCAACATTTAAGGAAACAAATTTCTGACTACAAACAACAAGAGGTAGCTTAAGCAACATATGGCATGTTTCTTGTGCTCCAATGTCACAGTCAACAATCGTTTCTGCAAGAAACTTTCTATATGCACATAAAGCATGATCCTCAGAGCCAATAGAATTTGAAATTCTAGTTAACATATGATGATAACTTTCAGACCTTTTTTTTGCTTTTGATGCATACTTAGCAATATATTTCAAGACAGCATAGCGAGAAAGCACTGGCTGGCAATCAACATTTGCATGCCACATTGTTAGAAGGTCAATGTTATGTACATTAAGCCTATCATCATTTCTTGTTGGCTCATATTTTTTTCTTCCTTGATCATCTATGAACAATCTTGATTCATCACAAAGATCCCATGGAGCATTGTACCGACATGTTAGAATAGTGCCCTTTTTGCGCAAACAAGAATCTACACTACACTTTGTGTGCCTTTGGACACAGTTTAACAATTCTTCATAATCATTATGAGGATTAGAAGAGAAAATCTGACTAGTATTCAATAGGCAAGGGTCATCATTGAGGCTTCATGGAACCATTATGTTGTGACGATGTATGTCACGCGGATTCCATGCAGTTACATATTTTTTGAAGAATATCTTTGCAAGTTGTACGTCATAACTATTTGACCAATCAAGTATTTCCATGTCAGGAGTGCCTTCCAACCATAGGAAACCATGGATATGTGCTGAACCTCTATGTTGCCACTCATATTTGAAAAAAATGAAGATATAGTTACTACAAACAATATAAATAGAATCATAATAAAAGTTGAAAAAGTATAGAAAAAAATTCAACAACACAAACCTGTACTAGAAGTCTTTAGCTTTAAGATATTTTTGGATAACTTCCTCTTGAAAAATATTGAATCTATGGTGCATAAATGTCGCAACAATATGAGGGTACTGGATAACATTCTAAATTTTCATATGATGCTCATTTAAAGAATGAGAATGTGAATGTATGGGCATGAGGTTATGCAACTCTGGCCACTTTGTGTCAGTTGCACTCAAAGTAAAAAATAAAGATGGACATCCTAACTGAGTAATCATGTCTGTCAATTCAACTCGACACTTAGTCCAGTATGCCCTTGTACCTCTCAGAGAAGAACCAAACCACATAAGATGCTCAACCAACTTATTATCTGGTAAATCAAATAGTTGGTGACACAACTCTTCAATTGTTGTAGGTGAGTTATCATGTAAATGTTTCTTTACAAAAACTGTAGCAGTTTCTTGGCTCCGATGCCACATTATCATGTTCAATAGGTAATATCGAAAGTGAGGATGGCTTCCAAATCTCTGATCATAGTACCTAAGAAGATGAAATGCATACTCATGAAGTTCAACACTACAAATACATGGTTGCAACCAATCAGCATCACTAGTGGGGAACAATGTTGGGAATGCCATATCTAATAACCCCTCTGTATTATATTCATTCACTGGAGAGGTTCCAATACTGGGCCAATCCATGTCTTGAACATGTGAAGAATCAACATTATCAAGAAATGCTCTAATTTCTTCCAATTCTCTTCATTTGTTTGGTAGGCGAGCAACAAAAGAAGAAGGATGAGAGGGAAAATGCTCAGCAGGCAACCATTCATTATTAGTTTCATTGATCTTAGATTCTTCAATATCACAAACAACAAATTTGAGCCTAGAGGAGACATATGTTGATCTTTTGGGCAGAGCATTCGTTGAATCATAATCACTTACAACATCTCGATAATATTGTTCATGTTGGATTTTGAAAAGCAATGCAACCATCACTCAAGATATTTTGACATAACAATCATAATATTTAGACTGAGCAGCATGTCTCCTCACAATTAGAAAGTCAATATCTTCAACATGTCGGGGAAGACATTGTACAATTGTAGAAATATCTTGAGGAAAGCTAATTGTATGACCACTATACTTATATTGCCCACCTCGAGCATGTGTCACTTGCAAAATAGGATTCACACATGCTATTAGAATTTCTTCAACTTGAGTAAGAACTCTTAAAATATGAGGTTTCTCACCAGGATCCATGTTATTATATCGACAAAAATGATGGGCTCCACTTTCACTCTTACATCGTCTGCAAATAGGTCCTTCAGAATGTCTCACAACATGGTCTCCAGTGATATGATTCTTGGCAAATGTGGCACATTTGGACAACTCACAAGCTATCTATCTTTTCTCGAAATCTTTTATGCACTGCAATCATGTTTTCATCATAATGAATATGATCTCTATTGGCCGAACCATGTTGAAAACCATTTGGAAGAGTAAAATTTCTTCTAACATGTACTTCATCTTGAGGAACATGATATCAAATAAATGCACTGAAAATTTACATTTGTGTCTTGATGTGGATGAGGGTTATGAGATGGTTGCTCTTGGCTTCTAACATCAGTGGATGGAACATTTTGGGATGTAGTTTCTATGCCTCTATTCAAATGAGTTGTTTCCTGTTTCAAAAAAATAAAATACGTTATAAAATTAAATGTCCAACAAAGGAAGATTCAAAAATAGAAAAGAAATCAAATACATTGAACATCTACATTAGTTTTACAATTTAATGTTTTGGATTCCAATTCTCCAACCTAATGATAGGTGATCATGGTTTCTCCATAAAAGGTTACAAAATACAATTTCCAGGCAATTGTAAATGAAAAAATGAGAAAATTATCAAATGCACTCAACATTTACATTTGTTTGGCGATGTGGATGAACACCATGAGATGGTTCCTCTTCACTTCTAACATCAGTGGATGGAACATCTACAAAGTTAATTTGTATGCCTCTATTGAAATGATTTGTGTCCTATTCAAATAAAATAAAATATGCCATAAAATGCAATGTCCAAGCAACTAGAAATTTAAAAAATGAAAAGAAAATAAAAAACATTGAAAATTTACATTAATCTGGGAATTTGATCGTCGAGGAGAATGCACAGGAAGGTTATGACATGCTTCATCTTCACTTCTCAGATTAGTAGATGGAACACTTTGGGAATTAATTTCTAGACCTCTATTAAAACAAGTTGTATCCTATTCCAAGAGAATAAAATAACATAAGTTTAGTAAACAAAACTTTGTAAATATAGGAATGTAATAAAACAACCACTATTGCAGCGAAAATCAAAATATCATTGTGTTACCTCCATTGTTCCATGCAAAATGCTATCAGGGATGATTGATTCTCTTGGTGGGACCACATTACTTTGAGAAGCGGGATTTGAAGATCCAATGTTTTGAGCAACTGGCTCCAAATTATCAAACAAATGGCCAAGTAAACTATCATCCAAATCATCACACAAAATGTCATCATTACCTCCACCATGGATGTTTTGCAACCTTTGGCCATCAAAACATGCAATTGGACACATGGAAGGGTTAGGGTGGACATTTGCATCCACATTATCGATATGGCGTTCTTCCCAATTGCAAGATGTTTCCCCAATGTTATGAACATTTTCAGGAGAGCATTGAACAACAAGATTATGCTGACGAGGAGCATATCCTGATAATGAACTATCAACATGAAATGTTCTTTCCATTATATCATCCATAGTATGATACTTACGAGGAATTATAAAATCATTTTCAAGAGTGGATTCACTCATTTTTCTATTATATGTAGCTCTCCTATGCTCATTTATGGCATCCTTATTTTGTTGATACCGTAAACAACGACTTTCATTAGACCTCTCACATGATTCTGGTGACAAATTTCGTTTTCTTGTATGCTTGCTTGTGCATTCAGATGACATGTCTACAATGAATAATGAAATATTCATTATGGAATCATAAACATGGAACATAACAAATATCTAATATAAGCAAACAAAAAAGAAAGAAAAAGGCACAAGTTTTTTTTTGGAAATCGTAAAAAAACATAAAAAGTGTATATGTACTACTCAACAATGACTACTCTAAAACACTGAAGCCCACTTGTGAATCCTCGATGGATCCACCACACCAATATCACAATGAGGTTTTCATTTCGTGATCAACCTAGAACTGGGCACACCAAATTTTTAACAAAACACAATAAGATAGACAAACTCCTATCCCTTTTATAAGTTTGATACCAAGAACCGATTTTGTCCACTTTAACCATCTCAAACAAAGGAATATTACAATTAATTTAACTTCAACAGAAAAATAGAAAATTTTAGCAGATTTACTTTTGCTGATAGAATATGAGTGGAAACCATTTACATTGAACGCCATGCTTAAGTGCAAAGTTAAAAACTTAAACTCAATTTACTTATACTCTTTCCATCCAATTAATATATTTTTATGTTTATGTGGAAGTTCATTGTGCATTGTGCAGAGGTCCTTCTACCACACAATGAACTTCCCCTGACAAAAAAAACAAAAATATTATTTGAATTTCCACATAAAAATAAATATAAATACTAAACAAAAATATTATTTTGAAAAACAATTTTAAATAAAAATATTATTATTGAACAAAATATTATTATGAAAAGAGCTTTAAAATAATAAGGGAGGGAGTGGTTCATCGTGCCGGGTGGTTCATCCGCTCTCCCACACAAATAAACATATTCGGCAGAGTAGCCAAGTTTTCAATATCCGTCATGGGGAAGTCTCACAAAACAACACATAATTCCAGAGCCTAAACGATTACCTTGTTTTTCTCATTTAAGGACGACCGTTGATATGCATTTCCACAACGGCTATAAATGCACTCCTCTTTAATAGACTATTACCAGCCGTCTTTTTGATGCCCATATGCGAAAACAATTTCAACATGGCCACCTAATAGATGTTGGGGTTTCACTTTTAATGGCGAGCCCTGGCCCTGTTAAATTACAGTTTTTGCAAAGAAGTGAGTCCCAAACAAGATGGGTCCCAAGTTTTTTCAACAACGCACACTCGACGGGCATTCCAATGATCTATCACTTTTTTGTGTGTTTTTTTTTTTGACATATATACTATCGAATTTTCGACATAAAGTCTTAGGGAATGCTTTAACTATAAAATTTTCGATGCAAATCACATCGAACGATTACAAGAAATTATCAGCCAAAGGATTAAAGGACTGGGTACTATGTTTTACCATGTGAAACCGGTGACCATAAGAGTTTTGAAATTCCGAAGTATTATTCATTTAAACTTCAAACCAGCATCCCCAAATAAAAATTGTATAAGCAAATTCTGACATAGCACAAAATCCTAAAACAATTGCACTCCTCCCTCCTAGCTGTCTTATAGCTATATTATTACAATGAGAAAATTCGATGCCTTTCTCAGACATTATGGTCACTGGGGACCATCCAAAATTTAAAATGGGCGCATGAACTGTAAAAGTAGATAGTAATCATATAAAACGTTTTAACTAGGCACCCTAAAAATTAAAATGGTTGCATCAATGACCAAAAAAAAGCAGACAGTACTCATATAAAAGCAGATAGTAATCATATAAAATCATTTAAATGGGCATGCTAAAAATGGGTGCATCAACGGCCAAAAAATAGTAACGATATAAAATGTTTTAGATTTTCAGTAAAACGAGGGCGAAAGTGATGTTTAGCTATATGTATCTCAGAGAATTCATGTATTTCTCAGACATTATAGGCACTCATATAGCTTTAACAACAATAAGTGATAAAGTCAGACAGGTTGGGTGCAAAACTATAAATGTGATAGCCGGAATTTATGGGAGCCCTGCCCCTTATACATCAATGTGCATGCATTGAATCATATAAGCTTGTGTAAATGAATTGTATTATTATCAACGAAGCGCTGAACTACTGAACTAACCATTTAGGAAGTGAAAAGGTTTGGCAACTGTAAGCAGAAATGATAACAGTTTTAAAACATTTCAAATTGACGTGATGAAATTGAATGGCATAAGTCTAAGCAAATAGCTTTATTATTTATTGGTGAATTGTTGAACAAAGCATTTAAAAAGTGGAACGGTGTGACAATGATAAACATAATGATATCGATGGGATGAAATCTGGTAAAGGATGCAATAGGATGAAGTTTGATGTTTCATCTCTATAGTTGGGGTACAACCCTGTAATTTGACGTCTTACTGGAATTATTTTATGAAGTATTTCAGTTTTAAATGGGCTTGGGAGGTGGATTTTTTACTAGTTCAAAGCATAGTTACTAAGATTGAATTCAAATTTTGATAATACATATGATAAAAATTTGAATGAAAAATTTTCAATTCAGGAAAAATTGATAGTAGACATCTTAAATATTTAGAAATATATAATTTATTTTAGGTAACAATTATTACCGACCACTTTTACTCATTTTCTGCACCTTAATTTTGAAATTATAAACTATTTTAAAATTATAATTTATCAAACAAAATTTTCACACTTCTCTCCAAAAATTACCTTATTTTCAAAACTCAAAACTTTAATCTAAAATTCATCCTTAATTTTAAAATCTTTGTAAATTCAATTTTTAATTAATACATATTTAAACATTAAATATTAAAAACTTATATAAAATTTTAATGTTAGTTCGGATCCCACCCCATCGCCATTAATTTTGGGTTTAAAGAACACGACGCTATGCATTCACGTGGACATAAACAAATCCGTGGATATCCGTTAAACTCTGAACCTGATTGAGTTTAACCTAATTTCCTTTCATGCATACCATTAATTATTACCATATGAACCGCATTGATATTTTACTGAATTATTTGATATACGAATCTGATGGTCCATTGTCTATTTTTTTCTCCAATCCGACCGAATTTGGTAACTTTGGTTCAAAGCAGATTGTGTAGAACAAGGCCGTGGTGACTTACTAGATTTTAAAGTCGGGATCGTGGAGGATCTGAGCGAAGCTCTTAAATCATGAATGGGAATGATTGCTTTAGTGTGTACTAATTATTGTGGGGAAGTTCCTTATTTGTTCAGTTTTTTTTCACATAAAAGATCTGCAACTACATCAGTTTTGATATTATTGAGCGGAGCAATATATAACAGTATCAATGTTAGAATACTTGGAGACGACTAATTTAGTTCTGGAATCATTGGGCAAAGCAATAGTATAACAATGTCAGTGTAGAGCACTCACCAATTGAACGCTCACTAACAAAATGAGGTTTTTTTTTATTCTTAAATGAATTGTTAAAGCCTGTCTGGATAAAGGGAATTATGTTTCATTAAAGCCCCCAAAAATTAGAAATAAGATTTCTAGGAAATTATTTATGAATTTACGAAAAATGGAAATATTCAACATTTTCTCAAAACTTAGGTTAAAATTGCAAAAAAAAAAAAAAAATGCAAAATCAATGCACTTTCAAGCAAATGCTATAGTGTAGAGAAGGTAGAGACTAATCAATTTATATAACATAAATTTATCTTATACTTAACTACTATTTCAATTTCAATGAACCTTTAATTCACTCATTACTCATATAAAGAAAATCTTATTTCAATTGGACTACTAAATTTTAGTATATTTAATAATTTTATATAATAAAATATATTTAAACATTCTTTAAGGTTCAAGATAGTAAGACATTCTTCACGGTTTTGGAGGCTTGAAACGATTACTACAATGTATTTAATATGAACTTAATTGTCATATACGGGGAGAATAATAATAACTCATCAAAAGGCTTGGGACAAATCCAATTGACAATTGGATCACTAACATATTTAATAATATATAATACATATTTTTATAACTAATTTATTTGATTTTTTTAATGAAAAAGAGATATTCCTATTAGCAAATCCTACATCAAGAAGATATAGTCTAAAACAAACAACTTGATAATATATAATACATATTTTTATAACTAATTTATTTGATTTTTTTAATGAAAATGGAGATATTCCTATTAACAAATCCTACATCAAGAAGATATAGTCTAAAACAAACAACTTGATGGCCACCAAAAGGCTTTGGTTCATAATTGTAACTTTTGTGAGAATTCTTAGAAAAATACATAGAAAGGAGTATAGATGTTCTAGTAAAAAACTAACTTCTTAATCATGGTAAAAGGTTCCTAATATGAGGATTATAAAGCATTGCCTACTGAAAACCCTGAGAGAGACTAAGACCCATTAATCTTGATTTCCATATTGCATATTCCCTAGGGTAAGAGCATGTAAATCTGGAATTAAACGACCAATTGTGTTTGTTGGTATCTTTTTTGACTGGAATTAAAGAGAATTCCTCTACGGTTATTGAGTCCCCTTTACTAGATTCACAATGCTCCATATTCATCATGGATCTACTAAATAGCCTAGCAATGTTGATCTAAGATTTACATGGAAGTTTCTACCTGCACTATCATGTTGAATAAATGGATTTGGAGGTGATAGAGTGAGGAGTGGAGTTCGTTGAATTCCCTTGAGAGTTGATGGAGAGCGAACTTGAGTTTTGTGACTTTGTGCTTCTCCATAAACTCAGCCAAGGAGGAACATGACCAAGTCAAAGTTTTCATAGGGTATTGATTTGTTGTTGAATGTTAGTTTTTTTGTGCTAATTTCAACTTCAGAATTAAAAACAATTGCTTCTTAATTGTTTCATGTGCATAGGTTTCCTTATGGTGTTTGTGAATAAAAATAGGTAAATTTGTTAAGTTTTATATTAAGTTCATGAGAAAAATAACATGAAAATCAAGTGTTGAACAACAACAAACAAATGTACAACAAACCATCAAAATGAACACTTAACACAATGTTTTGATGAAGGGGTTCACCTCTCTTGGGCTACATCTCCTTGGTCCAGCTTCCATGGCTTGGGCCTCTGTATTAGCTTAAAATGGAAAAAGTGTTGTTTACAATACTCTATTGCTCCTGAAACCTACTTCAATGTGCTTAGAACATCAAAATAATCTAGGAACACCTTTTCCTGATCCCAATTTAGTCAAAATTTGTAAACATTATGGCCAATTCTATTTCTCCTAGTAAAACTCCATTAAAACTGGAGGAACTCCAGTTAACTCTGCTAAAACTAGAGTTACCACTGAATTTTAGGGACTCCACCAAAAACTCTGCCATCGTAACTAAGCTTAACTGGTGGACTAATTAACATATAAATACAGTTTAATTAAGGGTTAAACTAGATTAGCGCTAATACCACACGGTTATGCTAACCATTAGATTGGTGGTCTTCACAATAGTGGACACATGGTAAATTATCCGTCGGGTTAACTAAGCACAATATCCACACGTTCAATGGAAAACCATTAGCCTTTATCTATTAACTCTTATGGTGGTTTTCACATGGGAGGGGATTGGCTCCCTTCTCCCCCAACTGCAATGTCAGTAAACTTGAAATACAACGTACAACCTATAACGGTTAAGTCACAAGAGGTGGTGTAGTGGTAGAACGTTGGCACTGTGTGGGTGAGATCACAGGTTTGACTCCACCGATCTGCCCATAAAATTTTACATTGCAGCATGTCAATACCCAGCCTTTGGGGAGGGACACGTGGCAGCCTCCAGGCTTGCCACTTGTCCCCTTCTCATTGGCCCTTCATAAACCAATAAAAACAAACCAACTCACCATACCATCAACCAACCACAGTATGCCACTTGGAAAAACCTGATTGGACATTGACCTGCGCAGTCACCAGCCATGTTAGCAGTACGAACAACTGACTGTGCAATGACTTTACTTTTTTTCGCAAAATTCCACTCTTTGGCAAAACAGACAAAACACGATATCTTCCTCATATAAACTCAGTTTTGAGTGAAATGAGTTGCATTGGTATCATATCGTCGAGACGGATGTAGTCATCTAGGTTTCGAAAATTTTTGAGAACTTTTTTTTTGAGCTAAATACGGAGCACCTGATCATTCCTCCCCACTGGAAGCCTTTTGGACCCCAAAAGATACTATCAATTGTTTCACAAGTGAGGGTACATCTCCCTCACCTTCTTGATCTGCAACCATTTGGCCTTAGAAGGTTTTTTTTCCCTTGAGTCCCACTCAAAGGTATTCGACATTCCCTGTCTTTGAAGTTTTGGTTCTTCTGTCAAGTATGATATCTTTTTGTAGCTCATCAAGATATTCTGGCGAGAAATCATCTATTGATGGCAACTGAACATTCTCTCCTTGATCATCAATGAAAGGAAGCTCAAACAATCTCAAATTATCAACATTAACAATTGAGTATATTTGCATATAAGGAGGCAAATCTAGCTTAAATGCATTGTTACCAATCTTTTCTAGAATTTTAAAAGGACCATAACGAATTGGCTTAATATTTTTACCTTCCTCTTGAAGTCTCTCTTTGCTAATATATAACCAAACTTTGTCTCCAACTTGAAATTTATGATCGACACGGTGTTTGTCATGCCTTGCCTTGTAGATGCTTTGACTTTTTTTCCAGTTGTTCATGCACTGTGTGATGTATCAACTGAATTTGTTCATTGAACTTCCTTGCCTTAATGATGTCGCTATGACCATCGATGGTGACATCTTTCTCAAAGATGAATTCTAATGGAGATCTTTCCATGTATCCAAAACATGCCTCAAATGACGATGTGTTTGTGGAAGAATGCTTTGCCTTGTTGTATGTAATGCAACTGTTCATCCCACAACTTGGGATGTTTGTTGCAATATCCTCTAAGAAGATGAATGATTGTCCTATTGACCACCTCGGTTTGTCCATCTGTTTGTGGATGAAAGGTTGTACTCTTCTTCAACTTAGTGTCCATCATGTCCCACAAATTTGACCAAAAATTCCCAACAAATCAAGAATCTCGATCACTTACAATGGAAGTAGGAAGACCAAAATGAACCCAAATATTTTGGAAGCAAGATGAGTTGTTTGTTCAACTGTAATTTTCTTTTTACATGGCATTAGCATACACATCTTGCTGAACCTGTCTACAACTACATACAAGTAATCATGACCTTTCCTTGACAATGGAAGACCTCCTACAAAATCCACTGTGATACCCTCCCATGGACGTGAAGGTACTAGAAGTGGAGTGTACAGTCCTAGTTTCATATTACTAGGCTTACTTGTTGCACACAAAGAACATCCTCTAATGAAACGAGATACATTATCAAACATGTGTGGCCAATAACAATACCTTTGGAGATTCGCTACTGTCTTGCCTACACCAAAGTGTCCAACAATCAATGAAGTGTGCGCCTCCCTTATGATACTATTTCTTTATTCCTGTGGAATACGTAACTTGCCCAAGTGATACAATAAATTGTTATGTACATGTTAATCTAACTCTTCAATTTGGTTTCCTTGCCTCAATCTTGCATACACATCTTGAAAGTCATTATCATATGCATATTGCTCAATGTAACTTTCATGTAAAACAAAATTATGCTTGAGTAAAATAGATGAATTTACAATAGGCCTAGAAAGCATATCAACTACCTTATTGTAGATTCCATTTTTTTACTTGATAACCAAATGAAACTGTTGTAGAAAACCCATCCATCTGAAGTGTCACGATTGTTGCAACTTTGACTATGACTGTAAGTACTGCAATGGTTGATGGTCGGTATGGATAATGGTCTCCTTCCGCATCAAGTAGTGTTTCCATTTTTTAACACTTTGTACCAATGCGTAAAGTTATTTGTCATAAGTGGGATAGTTAGTCACAACTCCATTAAAAATTTCAGAATGAATAGAAATGGGCTTACCATGATGCATAAGAACTACTCCCATGGCATAATCACTAGCATCTGTTTGAATCTCAAATGGTTGTCTAAGATCCGGAAGAGCCAATATTGATGCTGAACTAATCTTTTGTTTTAAAGCATCAAATGATTTTTGCTATACATCTCCCCAATGGAAGACTCTCTTGACACCAGTGAATGCATGTAGTGGAGCTGCAATGGAAGAAAAATTAACAATAAATTTCCTCCAATATTGTGTTGCCCCTAGAAAGCTTCTTACCTCTATAACTGTATTGGGCTTGGGCCAATTTAGAATGACCTCAACCTTAGAGGGGTTTATCTTCAACTCACCTCCTCCACAATGCGTCACAAATATACTAAATAAGTCTTGCCAAATTCACACTTTGACATCTTTAAAAACAACTGTTCTTTTCTCAAGACATCAAGTACTTTGTTCATATGCATGACATGTTCATCTCTGGATTTGTTGAATATGAGAATATCATCTAAGTAAACTATGACAAATTCATCTAGAAATGGTATCAATACATCATTCATAACTCTCGTGGAAGTAGCTAGAGAATTTGTAAGACCGAAAGGAATAACAAGCCACTCAAACAATCCTTGTTTAGCTTTAAATGCAGTTTTCCAAATGTCCTCTTCAGCTATTCTAACTTGATGATAACCACTTCGTAAGTCTAACTTAGTGAAATACTTTGCATACCTCAATTGATCAAGCAAATCATCAATTCTTGGTAATGGATAATTATTCTTTACCGTTATTTTGTTCAGTGCACAAAAATCCACACACATGTGCTAAGTCCCATCCTTCTTTGGCACCAAGACAATGGGTGAACCACATGGTGAAGTAGATGGGCATATGATGCCTTTTTTCAACAATTCTTGAATTTTCTTATTGACTTCCATACTCTCCATAATTGACATGTGATACATGCCAATGTTTGGAAGTGGAACATCCTACTGCAGCTGTATCTCACGCTGAATTCCCCTCTTGGGAGGTAACCCCTTTAGTTCCTGAAACATCTCGCCATGCTTGCTTACCACATCAAACAAATCAGATTTTAACTTATCATCACAACCTTCAAAATATTCATAATCAATATCATTATTTTTCTTGATCATGAGAAGCACAAACTTTTTACTTGCATTTAATAGTCTCTTCATCTGCCCTGCGTTAACCAAATAAATGTTTGACTTTTTGTGATAGGCTCTCACAATATACTCCACTCCATCCTTCAGAAATTGGTATTTGTTCTCATGGTGATAAAATATTTCTTTCCTATCATACAAATAAGGACTTCCCAAAATGATTCTTGAGATGTCAAGTGGAACTACATATAACTCAACTTCATCAATGAATTTTTCAGTAATAGCAAACCTGAATAAGCATTTCCTTGTAACCTGTAAATTTGCATTATTGACTATCCAACCCAAGGGATATGCCTTGTGATGAGGTACAATTTCAAGGTTAAGATTTTTGAACAAGTCTTCTGAAATTAAGTTTGATTGTGACCCACTATCAAATAATGCATCAATCTTTGTATGATTTCAAATTCCCTTACATGGAACAACTCTATCCTTGATTCTTCATTTGGAGTGTTGTTATGAATATGTGAGGAACTAGTACTTGCTATATCTTCTTTTCCTTTTGTGACCATGGCTGAAATCTTGGTCTCATCACCAGAATCTGATCCAAGATCATGTTGTGTGGTAGTGGTCGTATTTTGTTTTCCCTTATTGTTTGGTTTCTTAGGCCTTAATTTGGGATGTAATTTCCAACAATGGGTTTCATCATGCTCCACTTTGCAACAATGTTGGCATATAGTTTTCTCCCCTTCTTTCTTCACACTTTCATTCTTCTTTCCCTTCCATTTTCTAGCCTTCTCTTTCTCCTCACCCTTAAATGACTTCTTCTTACTACCCTCTTCGTGAATGTTCTTTCCTCTTGCTTCAAGGTGCGTGACTTGCACACACACCTCATCTAAATTGCTTGGATTGAACATAAGGATAGTATGTTTTAAGTGGGAATGTAAACCCCCAATATATTTGAAGAGTGTATCTTGAAAATTCAAATTTACTCCTAACAACAAAGTCCTCTTTCTAAACTCCTAGGTATATTCTTGAGCTGTTTGGCCCTTGAGTTGCCTAAAATTTTGCCAACTCATAATGGCTTTTTGCATATAGGCTAAAGGATAAAACTGTCTTTTAATTTTAGAAACAAATTCAACCCAAGAAATGGATATCTTACCATGAATTCACATTTCTTCTTGAGTCTTTGCTTCCCACCAAACTAGTGCTACTCCTTCTAGCCTTAATTAAGCCAACTGGATATTTATGTCATCTTCTTGAAGGTTCTGAATTCTGCAATAAACCTCTAATTTCTGAATCCAATTGTCAAACCCAATTGTCTAACTTTTATGCATTCACCTCACCATTTTACATGCAAGTTCAAAATTAATGTCAAATTTGAGTAAGGGGGTTTTTTTCCTTTGGGGTTTTTGAATGAGTATGAACAGTTTTTGTGGTGGAAGTGGAAGATGATGTTGTTTAAGATGTTGAGGATGATGAAGATGATGAAGATGGTGGAGATGGCTTTCCTCCATTACCCTTTGAATCCTTCTTTTCATCTTTTTTTATATCCTGAGCTTCCCTCTCCATGTGGGGACTTAGAACTCTCTCCATCCATTCTAGTATTCCTCTCTTCATGGAGGACTCTAACCATGTCAGTTATGTCACAAAATTTTTTCTTGAATGCTTCCTCTTCTGAAAGACCTATTAGGTTGTGTTATATTCTTTCCACAACTAGCCACCCTAGTCAATCGGGGGGTTGGAGCCCCCATTGTCCAGAGGGTTTGAGGGGGGTGGGTAGCCCCCCTCTACGGGGTCCGGGGCAGCACCTCGGGGAAATTTTTTTTGGACCCTATATTAGGTGGGCGAACCTACCTATGGTTTTGTGCATTGTTTTTGCACATGGTTTTGGGCGTGATGGTTCTTGGTCCATGGTATTGGATGCTTTCGCATGTATATATATGTATTGTAACATATGAAAGGAACATAATGAAAAATAAAGCTGGTAGTCCCAATTTTGGGATCTAGGGGAAAATCTCTGTGTATATTTGTTTTATGTGTTATGATCTCGTCTTTGTTTATTTTCTATTTTTTAGAATTCGTATGCAGGTAATTTCTGTATGGGGTTAAAACCTACATTTGGTATCAAAGTTGTTTTGGCTTCAAGGGGACGCCTTTGTTGCTGAGGGGTTTCGCTCGGGCCTGTGGTAAACCTTGTTCAGTGGGAGATCTGTGGGATCGATTCAGGTGGTGAAAAAAGATGGCGAGCAGTGGAAAGATAGAGATCGAGAAATTTAATGGTCAGAGTTTTGAGTTGTGGAAACTCAAGATGGAGGATCTGTTGGTGGACAAAGATCAGTGGATTGCAGTAGATCTGGGTACTAAACTAATGAGAGTGTCTGATGAAGAATGGAAGAAGTTGGATCAGAAGGCAAAGAACACAATATGATTTTGTGTCTCAGATTCAGTATTGCTGAATGTATTAGGGGAAGCTACGACGAAGGCTTTGTGGGACAAGTTAGGGACTTTGTACCAATCAAAGTCTCTGGTGACTAAATTGTTCCTACGGAAAAAGTTGTATAACTTGAGGATGAAATATGGAGACTTGGTGGTAGAGCATTTGAACGCATTTAATACAATGGTAAGTCAATTATTATCTGTTGATTTTAAAATTTCAGATGAAGATAAGTGCATCAGTTTTTTGTCTTCTCTACTAGATTTGTGGGATAGTCTGGTTATTGCAATAGGTAGCAATGCAACTGCCTTGAAGTTTGATGAAATAGTCTCATCCTTGCTGACAAAGGAGATGAGACGAAAAACATGGAGAGCCAGAATGGTGATACCTTATCTATACGAGGATGGTCCTAGAATAGAAACAAAAACAAGTCATCGAGTGGGAGATCTAAATCTCCAGGAAAACTTGTAAAGGTGTGCTGGAAATGCAGAAAGGAATGGCACTACAAAAGGGACTATAAATCTAAAGCTCCTGACAAAGGAAAGGGATCTAATGATGCTCCTTCTGCAGAGGTGAAATCCACCTCAGATGAAGGTGGGGATGTGTACTTGGCTTCTTCAAGTACACATGTAGATCATGAGGCATGGTTGATTGAATCAGGTGCATCCTTTCACTTCACTCCCCATAGAGAGTGGTTCTGTGAGTATGAGAAATATGATGGTGGTGATGTCTTCTTGGGGGATGACAGGAAGCCTAGAATTGTTGGTCGTGGAAAAGTTAAGTTAAATTTGCAAGGTGGAAGGATTAGAACACTTTCGAATGTTTCGCATATTCCTGCATGAGCCAGAAATCTGATTTCTGTAAGCAAGCTAGATGATGCAGGTGTAAAAATAGTGTTTGAGAAATATACCTGCAAGATGGTTCAGGGAGCACTAGTATTGATGCGGGGAGTTCGGATTGGAACTCTGTACAAGCTGCAAGGTAGCATTGTTATTGATGGGTGCAACAGTTTTGTAGTTCCTAAAAGTGGAACAGAAAATATAGTGGTATTTGGAGAAAAGACCATGCTATGGCATCAAAGGCTTGGACATATTGGAGAGAAGGGCCTTCGAATACTTCATGGTAAAGGTATGGTAGAAGGTATGACTAATAGCTCTCTAGATTTTGATTTCTACGAAAATTGTGTATATGGGAATCATAATCGAGTGAGTTTCCCCTCTGGTGGTAAGAGGACGAAACATATATTAGAGCTTGTGCACAGTGATGTGTTTGGACCTATGAAGGTTCCATCACTGGGTAAGTCTATGTACTATGTATTATTTATAGATAACTTCTCAAGGAATACATGGATATATATCCTTAAGAAGAAATCTGAAGTCTTTGACAGGTTTAAAGAATTTAAGGCTCTGGTAGAAAATCAGACAGAGAAGAAGATAAAGGTGATGAGGACAGATAATGGTGGAGAGTTTTGTAGCAAGGAATTTGAAGAATTCTGTAAGAAGTTTGGTATAGCACGACAAAAGACTACTCCATACACACTTGAGCAAAATGGAGTTGCAAAAAGAATGAACAAGACATTGATGGAAAGGGCAAGAAGCATGCTCAGTGGTGCCGAGTTAGGACAGGAATTCTGGGCAGAGGCGGTGGAGACAACATGTTACCTGGTCAATAGATCACCTTCATCAACGTTGGAGGATAAGACTCCACAAGAGGTATGGACTGGTAAGAAACCCTCTCTTTCACATCTGAGGGTATTTAGATGTGATGCATATGTACATGTTCCAAAGGAGAAAAGAACAAAGTTGGATAGTAAATCTAAAAAGTGCATCTTTATTGGGTATAAGGATGGTTTAAAGGGTTATAAGCTTTGGAACCCAGTAACAAGGAAGGTTGTGTACAACTGAGATGTGGTGTTCAGAGAGGTGAAAAATGTTATTAAACATGAATTCCCATCAAAGGAACCTAAGAAGATAGGGTTTGAACTAAAGGAGGAAGAATCAAACTCTACAACAAAAGAGGAATCAGAAGATGAAGAGCCACAAACTCCGGTTGTGAGAAGATTAGTTCGAGAAAGAAGGCAGCCATAAAGGTATAGTCCATCTGCTTTCTATTCAACATTTTCTTTATCTATTACTGATGATGATCCCATAACTATGAAGGAAGCAGTAGATTCAGAGGATGGAAGACTCTGGAAAGAGGCCATGGTTGATAAAATGGCATCTTTGCACAAGAATGAGGCTTGGGATCTGGTGGAGTTGCCAGCTGGAAGGAAACCCATTGGCAACAAATGGGTGTTCAAGAAGAAGACAAATGCAGAAGGAAAGGTGGAGAAATACAAAGCTCGATTGGTAGCAAAAAGTTATTCCCAGATGCCGAGAATTGATTTTGGTGATATTTTTTCTCCTGGTGCCAAGGTAGCTTCTATTAGATTACTTTTATCTGTTGCTACTGCTTTTGATTTTAAGGTAGAACAGATGGATGTGAAGACAACATTTCTTAATGGGGATCTGGAAGAGGAGATCTACATGAAGCAACCTGAAGGCTTTGCGGTGAAGGGTAAGAAAGAACTAGTATGCAAGTTAAAGAAGTCTCTGTATGGGCTAAAACAGTCACCAAGGATGTGGTATCAGAAATTTGATACATTTATACGGGGACTTGGCTTCACCAGAAGCAAAGCAGATCATTGTGTGTATTTTAAATTTATCGGTGATTGTGTTATTTATTTGGTCTTATATGTGGATGACATGTTGTTGGTTGGAAATAACAAAGAAATTATCGAGGATTTGAAGACCCAATTGTTCTCCAAATTTGACATGAAAGATCTTGGTGCTGCAAACTATATTTTGGGCGTGGAAATTAAAAGAGATAGGGCAAAGAGGAAGCTCTGGTTAAACCAGAGCAAGTATGTCGAGACAATATTGCAGAGGTTTAATATGCAAGATAGTAAACTGGTGAAGGTTCCTATTCTTGTAGGTGTAAAGTTATATGCTAAATAGTGTCCTAAGACACAAGAAGAGGAAGAGGATATGTCCCGTGTTCTATATGCAAGTGCAGTTGGTAGCTTGATGTATCTAATGGTCTGTACTAGACCAGACATTGCACATGCAGTGGGAGTATTAAGCAGGTTTATCTCAAAACCAGGGAAGGAGCATTGGACAACAGTGAAGCGGGTTTTCAGGTATTTACGTGGCACTAGTGATTCTGGTTTGTGCTACCAAGGAAGATCGGGATTGGACAGAGTTTTGGATATTCGTGGCTTTGTTGATGCAGACTGGGTTAGAGATCTGGATCAAAGAAGATCTAAAAGTGGGTATGTGTTTAACCTATTTAGAGGTGCAGTCAGTTGGATGAGTAAGAAACAATTTGTAGTGGCACTATCAACTACAAAGGCAGAATACATGGCAGCCACTCATGCAAGCAAGGAAGCAGTTTGGTTACAAAGATTGTATTCAAGTATGGGGTTAGTACAGGGAGCTATAAGGATAGACTGTGAGAGCCGAAGTGCAATTTTCTCGGAAAAGAACCATACTTACCATTCAAAGACAAAGCACATTGATGTTCACTATCACTTTGTGAGGGATATGATAGAAGACAAAAAGGTGTTGTTGGTGAAGGTGGACACTTTGAAGAATACTGCAGATGCATTGACAAAATCTGTGAGCTCTAAGAAGTTCTCTTAGTGTAGAGAAACAATGGGCGTTGCAGGGTTGGATAAATGACTAAGCTCTCCTGTGGCTCCCTGTGAAAGAAAACAACAAGTGGGAGAATGTTGGATTGTGTTATATTCTTTCCACGACTAGCCACCCTAATCAATCGGGGGGTTAGAGGGGGGCCGGTAGCCCCCTTCTACGGGGTCTGGGGCAGCACGCCGGGGAAAATGTTTTTGGACCCCACATTAGGTGGGCGAACCTACCTATGGTTTTGTGCATGGTTTTCGCACATGGTTTTGGGCGCGATGGTTCTTGATCCATGGTATTGGATGCTTCGACATGTATATATATGTATTGTAACATATGAAAGGAACATAATGAGAAATCAAGCTGGTAGTCCCAGTTTTGGGATCCAGGGGAAAATCTCCATGTATATTTGTTTTATGTGTTATGCTCTCGCCTTTGTTTATTTTCGGTTTTTTAGAATTCGTTTGCAGGTAATTTCTATACGGGGTTAAAACCTACAAAACCTTCAGTCTCTCCTACTCCAGACATGATGGATTTGGATTCAATCTTAGTTTCTGGTACTTCTTGTACCTCCTCAATCTCAATTGAAGGTAAAACTTGAGGTGTTTCAAGTGCAGTTGTGATTGGAACTTAGGGTGGAGATTGTGGCCTTGTGGCTCTCCTTCTTCTGGGCATCACCTCAAGATTTGCAACCAATAGTTTCCATTCTCCTCTCTGCAACTTTAACCTTGTAAGCATCACAAATTTGCAAATCTCGGCCCAAAAAACAATCTTGCTCTGATTGTTCGAGCCTCCTTTGCACCCAGGAAGCTGCTAAGGCTGTGTTCAACCCTTGTTGGAAATGAAGCCAATACTAGTGGTTACAAACACTGTAATGAGGCTTTCAGACGATGCTCGACCCTTCTCAAGAGACCAAGATGCTGCTATAATATAATAACCTGGTTTTGTTACTGTTAAAGAACACTTTCACGCTTCACCTGAAGAGGCCTCTCAGCTCCATTTCAATTGTGAGCCATTGTGGGGGTCCCACTCACCCTTTTTGAGGTCTAGGTGGTGGCACATGAAGCCTACAGCCTTAGAAGCTCTGTTATGTGAGGTCACGGTCGTTCTTTGATCTGTAACACTCCCTCTGTTGTGTATAACTCAAGATATAGCTCCTGATGTGTGTGGGAAATTATGGATCAGCGGGCTCGGTTAGAACTGTGACCTATCCATGTGATCGATATATTGTTGTCCTCTCCTAAGCCACAGAGTTGAGATGACAATAACCCTGGACAGTTGATGGTGTAAACGAGTGTCCCAATTGTGGCTTGCAACTCTTAAACAATTACGAGTGGCCACAGATCTCAAATTAGCTCAATCTTTAAGACAGATGATAGATCTCAATCTGCTGGATTGAAAATAAGTTTGATCCATGTTAGGGGCAATAGATCTCCGCCCTTGATAAATAGAATTGTCTCGTAAGCTGGCAAAATCTTCGATGTTAAGCTATGACAATCTTTCAAAAAGTATCAACTAGGGTGGATGTGAATAAGCCACCGAAATTAATAGGTTACTAGCTAGGGTGATTATGGCAGATCATCCAAAAATAGTCTCTAGATTATTCTCCAATAAACCCTCAAGTTGGTAGGAAAAACAACTCTCATACCATTGTAAGATCCCAAATAATTAAATTTTCAATAGATCTGGCACACTTGAGTGTTCTAATAAAAATGCTTGCAATAAAAAACCACAAACATCAAAGGGATCTAACAATGCAGCCTCTTATCTATATTAATAACTGAAAACAAGATATATGTTTATATAAGACATACCGAAGCCCCTACCAATAGCATGTATGACTCAACAATGACTACTCTAAAACATTGAAGCCCACTTGTGAATCCTCGATGGATCCACCACACCAATGTCACCGCGAGGTTCTCGGGATCAACCTAGAACTGACCACACCAAGTTCTAAACAAAACACAATAAGATAGACAAACTCCTATCCCCTTTTATAAGCTTGATGGACTCTCTAGAAAACTTTATTTTATTGTTTTCCCTAAAAAAAAAAATACCATACATCAATACCATGAGCAAGTACCACAAGCTAATTTTGTCCACTTTGACCATATCAAACAAGGGAATATTACAATTAATTTAACTTTCATAGGAAAGTGGAAAATTTTAGCAGATTTGTTTTTGTTAATACGATATGGGTGAAAACCATTTATATTGAGTGCCATGCTTGACACATGCAAAATTAAAAAACAACTCAATTTACTTATACTCTTTCCATTCAATTAATATATTTTTATATTTATGTGGAAGTTGGTTGTGCATTGTGAAGAGGTCCTTATACCACACAATGAACTTCTCCACAACAAAAACAAAAATATTATTTGAATTTCCACATTTTATATATATATTAAACAAAAATATTATTTTGGAAAAAAACTTTAAATACAAATATTATTATTAAACAACAATATTATTTTGAAAAGAGCTTTAAAATAATAAGGGAGGGAGTGGTTCATCCGCTCTCCCACACAAATAAGCATGTTCGGCAGAGTAGCCCAGTTTTCAATATCCGTCCTGGGGAAGTCTGACAAAACAACACATAATTCCAGAGCCTAAACGATTACCTTAAAAGTGGTTTTTTTATTTAAGGACCACCGTTGATATGCATTTCCACAACGGCTATAAATGCACTCCTCTTTAATAGACTATTACCAGCCGTCTTTTGATGCCCATATGCGAAAACA
Source organism: Pinus tabuliformis (assembly GCA_031772625.1). NCBI lineage: Eukaryota > Viridiplantae > Streptophyta > Pinopsida > Pinales > Pinaceae > Pinus > Pinus tabuliformis. The sequence goes on along the minus strand of CM062808.1, from coordinate 882,371,146 downwards.
ATTTCATCATGGCCACCTAATAGATGTTGGGGTTTCACTTTTAATGGCGAGCCTTGGCCCTGTTAAATTACAGTTTTTGCAAAGAAGTGAGTCCCAAACAAGATGGGTCCCAAGTTTTTTCAATAACGCACACTCGACGGGCATTCCAATGATCTATCACTTTTTGTTTTTTTGACACATATAGTATCGAATTTTCGCCATAAAGTCTTAGAGAATGCTTTAACTATAAAACTTTCGATGCAAATCACATCGAACGATTACAAGAAATTATTAGCCAAAGGATTAAAGGATTGGGTACTATGTTTTACCATGTGAAACCGGTGACCATAAGACTTTTGAAATTCCGAAGTATTATTCATTTAAACTTCAAACCAGCATCCCCAAATAAAATTTGTATAACCAAATTCTGACATAGCACAAAACCCTAAAACAATTGCACTCCTCCCTCCTAGCTGTCTTATAGCTATATTATTACAATGAGAAAATTCAATGCCTTTCTCAGACATTATGGTCACTCGGGACCATCCAAAATTTAAAATGGGCGCATGCACTGTAAAAGTAGATAGTAATCATATAAAACGTTTTAACTGGGCACTCTCAAAATTAAAATGGTTGCATCAATGACCAAAAAAAAGCAGACAGTAATCATATAAAAGAAGATAGTAATCATATAAAATGTTTTAAATGGCTGCATCAACGGCCAGAAAAATAGTAACGATATAAAATGTTTTTGATATTCAGTAAAATTGGGTGAAGGTGATGTTTAGCTGATGATGATGATGATGGTTGATGATGGTTAACGTCCGCTGAGACCAAATAATGATCTATCGGACCTAAAAAGACAAATTATTTATTTTGATTTAAGATTTTATTCCTATGCTCAAAAAGCTTGGAGAGAAGCCTCCCGAGTTCACTATAATTTTGGCATTGTAAAAGGCTAGAAAGGTCAGTATTGTAACAAAGGTTGTGAAATTGAGATCTAATGTGGTTGTATGCAGGGCACTCTAAGAGGAAGTGGTTTTCATCCTCAATGCTCATATTCTCACAAATATGGCAGATCCTTTCCATCCATGGCGTTTTAGGAACTGCCCAACGGCCAGTTTCACTATGGAGCTCATGAGAATTCGTTCTAATCTTTGCTATATTAATTTTCTTCTTTGAGCTAGTTAAAATAGAGAGATACTTTGTGGGGTTGATGACCTTCTTATAATAACTTAATTTTCTTTTAGACACTAAATCTTTCTCACACCACAATTTTTCTTTGAACTTAGAAGTAACAATATCTTTAATGTTATTTATGTTTTGCAAAGCATCATTCTCATTGATCTCCCAATAGTTTAACCAGGCCCTTGTGTCCTTATGCCATCCTCGATTAAGCCTTAGCTATATGTATCTCACAAAATTCATGTATTTCTCAGACATTATAGGCACTCATATTGCGTTGACAAAAATAAGTGATAAAGTCAGACAGGTTGGGTGCAAAACTATAACTGTGATAGCCGGAATTTATGAGAGCCCTGCCCCTTATACATCAATGTGCGTGCATTGAATGATATGAGCTTGTGTAAATAAATTGCATTATTATCAATGAAGCGCTGAACTACTGAACTAACCATTTAAGAAGTGAAAAGGTTTGGCAACTGTAAGCAGAAATTATAACAATTTTAAAACATTTCAAATTGACGGGATGAAATTGAATTGCATAAGTATGCAAATAGCTTTATTATTTATCGGTGAATTGTTGAACAAAGCTTTTTAATTTGGACAAGATTTGATAATAGATATCTTAAATATCTAGAAATATATAATTTTTTTTCTGTAATGGCAAACACTTTTACTTATTTTCTTCACATTAATTTTGAAATTATATAAACAATTTTAAAATTACAATTCATTAAACAAAACTTTCACTTTCTCTCCAAAATTTACCTTATTTTCAAAAATCAAACCTTTAATTTAAAATTTATCCCTTGTGTAAATTCAATTTTAAATTAATACATACTTAAATATTAAATATTAAAAATTTATATAAAATTTTAACCGTAAACATATTTAAAAATTCAATTAAACACATAATTAGCTGACTTCTTTTTTCCAGAAGAAAAATCAAAATATGTTATATTAAGGTCATATAAGCGGTGATGAATACATGGAGGAATGGATCGGGATAAACCATCGATCGATATCAGTTCCATCATGGATGATCTAATGAGGAGAAATAGCAGAATATGGAAATAAGTGAACAGAAGCATATAAACAGTCATACAGATACAAATCCTAGAACCATCGGCCTCCCAGAAAGGCGAACTGTGGCGGAACTGTGGCGAGCAATCATAGAGACCAATAATCGCTGAGAAGAAGCGAGAGCCGGAAAACGCTGATGAAGGACGCAGGAGGAGGACGATCCTGGCAGTGGAAGCCTTCAGAAGAGGAAAGAAGACTAATCCGGAGGCAGAGAGCCGGTGATAGAGGATATGATGATCGCAGGAGGAGAGAGATGTTCCTGAAAGACACAGCAGCAGCGCCATTTCCAAACATGCCAGAGCGTGAGGAGGAAGATGGCGTGCCAGAAGGGCCGCTGTGAAGACCACCAAGAGAACGCCTCTTTGACCGAGGGAAAAGAAAGGGCAGGGAAGCCATAGGCCGAAGAAAGATCATTCCAAATGGCAGTGGAGACAGAACATTGAAAGAACACATGTATATTCGTTTCCGATTGAGAACGACAGAGGCAGCAGCGGCTTGGACCATGCCACCCTCTATGCTGAAGAACATCCCATACTAAATTCCTGTCGTGAAAAAGAAGCCAGCCGAACAGAATTGATTTGAGAGGGCATCTGGCTTTCCATAGCTTGAGAGGAAAGAGGGAAGGTGGAGGCGGCTTGTGAGAGAGGGCGGTGTAGAGTCGATTGACGGTAATGGGGTGGGTAGAGGAGTCCGTGGAGCATATGAGGGAGTCTTGAGTGCCCAGTTGAAGGATGTTGAGGCGGGAGAAGTGTTGGGTGGCGGAGAACCAAAGGGGGCGGAGGGGGAGGGGTAGCTGAAGCTGTTGATCCGATTTCCAGATGGGAGATAGAGAGGACCATGTGTCGATTAGCATGGACCAGGTGAAGATGCCCCTGGAATGGAAGAAGGTAAGAAGCGGCAAAGGGATATGAGATTCCAGATTGTGAAGGGTGGGATCGAGTGCAATGAGGACGGAGGAGCCAGAATAAAAGGTCCATTTGAGAAAGCTGAATAGGAGACGCTGATTCTTACGGAAGCAGCACCAGATGGGGGAGCCATGGCATATCCCAAGAGTGGATCTTCTGAGCCAAAATACTAGGCTGCGATTCTTCAAATATTTTTGTTTGATGAGAGCAGACCATGGGCTGTTCCCGAAGAAGGCCCTGTACATAGATTTTGCAATGAGCGCGTTGCCAAAACGCCGCATGTTGATAAGGCCCCAGCCTCCAAGTTTTTTGGGGGAGGTAATAAGATCCATACTTGCAAGGTGAAATTTAGATTGATAGGAGTGGCCTCCCCAGAGGAAGTTGGCAGCGATAGACTGTATGATTTTGTGAACTTTGGCAGGAAGAACAAAAAGATGACCCCAATATACTGCTAATTGGGATAGGACCGCTTGAACTAGGACGAATCGGCCTGCCAGGGATAAAAGCCTGTTTTCCCATCGGGAGATTTTGCTATAGAACCTGTCGATGAGCCATATCCAGTCAGCGAATTTGTTGTTTTTGACTTTTAGCCGGAAGCCAAGATATGGGAGACCATCCGAGAGGAGCGACAGATTGATGCCAAAGCGGGCCGCTACCCAGAGAGCGATGGTCAGATCGGAGTTGTTATGATACAGCTTTGTTTTGTCATTGTTGATGAAGAGGCCGGTGGCAGCCTTGAATTTCTGTAGGATTATGAACAAGCATGCCCAGGAGGATTTACATAGCATTGCAAAAATAAGGATGTCATCAACGAAAAAATTGTGAGAGAGAGAGATGTCCTTGCAAATCATGACCGGCTTACATCTGCCCTGTGAGACAGCAAGGTTGATATGCGAACTGAGTGAGTTCATTACCAGTATAAAGAGGAGAGGGGATAGAGGACATCCCTGACGAAGCCCTCTTTCTGCGTGGAAGAAGGTAGATGGAATTCCGTTGATGATGACAGAGTAGTGTACAGATTCGACACAAGCCATAATCCAACTATAGGCACGCGGCGAGAGTCCGATTTTAGCAAGAAGCACTCGGATGAAACTCCAACTGACACAGTCGAATGCCTTTGAAAGGTCGATCTTGAGGGCTGCCGCATTCAAGTTTTTGGAGGAGATGGCGAAGAGGCCTTCTTGAGCAAGTGCGACTGCGTCGAGAATGAGCCGGTCCTTCAGAAAGGCGTGTTGCTGTGGAGAAATGAATGAGCAGAGAGTTTTTTTCAGGCGTTCAGCAATAATCTTTGAAATGATTTTATAGAGAGCATTACAGAGGGCGATGGGTCTGTAATCCCCAAAGGAGGCGGGATTCTCTTTCTTCGGAATTAAGGCGATGAAAGTAGCCGATAGGGCGCTGTTAATGTTCCCAGCTTGACAGGTAGAATTAACCATGTTGAGAAGGTCGTCCTTAAAGATATCATAAAAGTGTTTGTAAAATTCAATAGGAATGCCGTCGGGACCCGGGCTTTTGTCCTTCTTAAATCCCTTTATGATGCTGGAGAGTTCACCATCTGTTATAGGCCTGAGAAGGAGATCATTGGCGTCTGCGTCAAACATGGTTGGGACATGATTAACCGCCCACATCATGTCGAAGATATCATTGTGCTGTCGCTTGTAGTGGCTTCTGAAGAAGGAAGTAGCCTCAGCAGATATGTCATGCTGTGAGTGGAGAAGGTTCCCCAACGAGTCATGGATGCTCCATATAGAGTTTCTGGTTCTGCGCGCACTGGCAAAAGAATGATAAAACTTGGTATTTCTATCGCCCTGATTGAGCCAGAGAGCGCGGCTCTTCAGTCTCCAAGCAGCCTCCTCTTTAAGGAGCAAAGCTTGTTTTGCTTTTTCGAGGGACCATAGGAGGACCTTCTTATCGAAGGAGAGACCCTGTGTTTGGATGGAGGAAGAAAGGAGATTTATATCTCGCGAGATATTGCCAAGATCCCGAGAGTCGTCGGCTTTTTTCTTGATTTGCCATGATTTTACATCCTTTCTGAGAATATCCATCTTTTCACGGAAGGTGAGGAAAGGGGCATCCTCAGAGCAAGTGATATTGCGCCAGGCGGATCTGACGAAGGCATAATTAGCTGACTTCACCGCTCAAATTCTTTCTAAACCCGAAAAAGAAACCATAAAAGTGAAAAACAAAACGTAAGAATTTCAAATTCTTTCTAAACTAGAAAAAGAAACAAGAAAATTGAAAAACAAAACGTAATTCCTACCGAATTATAGTTCTGATCCCACCACCACCATTAATTTAATTTTGGATTTAGAGAACACGACGCTATGCATTCACGTGGACATTAACAAATCCGTGGATATCCGTTAAACTCTGAACGTTTAACCTGATTTTCTTTCATGCATACCATTAAGTATTACCACATGAACCGCATAGATGTTTTGCTGAATTATTCGATATACGAATCTAATAGTCCAATTTTCGTATTTTTTTTCCCATTTGTCCGAATTTGGTAACTATGGTTCAAAGCAGAGTGTGTAGAACAAGATTTTGTTGGCTTACTAGATTATTTTAAAGCCGGTATCATGGAGGATATAAGATAAGCTCTTAAATCATGGATGGGAATGATTGTTTTTAGTGTGTAGTAATCATTGTGGGGAAGTTCCACATTTGTTCAGTCCCCTTTCACATAAAGGGCTTGCAACTGCATCAGTTATGACATCATTGAGCGGAGCAGTACATAACAGTGTCAGTGTTAGAACACGTGGATATTTGTTTAGCCCCCTGCATAAGAAAATGAACTACGTGTTGGAAATACTGAGAGGGGGGGTGAATCAGTATTCCTTTTCAATTGTTATTTTTACCAGTTAAATCATTTATATTTAGAACTCAAAATGAACAATAGGAATAAACGCTTTTATTAATATAATCTTTACAATAAATCAGGTACAATATATATAGGGCTCCAACCCTTGATGAAGACACAGATCTTCAATCTCACAGGCTCCAACCTGTTGCCAAGCACCAACTTGGTCTTTTGTAAGGCTCCAACCTCTAGGGCACCAACCCTGTCTTGTCAAGGCACCAACCTTGTATTTAGGAGCACCAACTCCAAGGATACCAATCCTTCCAATTCTAAGGCACCAACCCTAAGGGCTCCGACCCTATCTTTTTAAGGCACCAACTCTAAGGACACCAATCCTTCCAATTCTGAGGCACCAACCGCAAGGGCTCTGACCCTATCTTGTTAAGCCACCAACCTTGGATTTAGGAGCACCAACTCCAAGGACACCAATCCTTCCAATTCTAAGGCACCAACCCCAAGGGCTCCAACCCTATCTTTCAAGGCACCTACCTTGTTTGTTTGAGGCTCCAACCTTCAGGGCACCAACCCTCTGGGCTCCAACCCACTGCTATATTTTGTCTAGATATGTTTGATAGTAATTCTCTACTCCCAAAATCTTCTTCACTAAATTGTGTCAATCTACAGTTTCACTGTAGTCTCCATGCTATAAAGTCAATGACAACCTTGTCTCATAGAAGGAGTCTTCACAATTCTTCATATTGCCCAAACAGAGTCTGCAAAGTTACCTCATGATGATTTCAAATAGCCATCATGACCTACTATAGTCTTCACACAACTTCAATGTGTCTACAATGAACTGTACTAAGTTCTGTACGCAAACAATTCTCTATTTCAACCCTCTGTTCTAACTGTCGTGGTAACTGCTTCAGGAGTACTTCAGAGGTGTGAACGTCATGACTTCACGTTGTACGTTCATTTAGAAACAATCATGTCTATGCAGTCCTTGTAATAGATCGTGGGTTGTGCTTTAACAGATTCATCATAGGTCCGATCCTTTTAATGAATAACCCAGTCTTCTTCCGCTAGACCTTCGGCTTTCTTCTTCTTCCGCTGGACTTTCGACTTCCATCTTCGACCTTCGGCTCTCTCTGTTTCTTCAAGTTCACGAGTTGTGAACTGTCGATTCTTCTATGTGCCCAATACCGAGATCAATGCTTAAGGTGAGGTATTATAATTTGTATTTATACGGGTTTCCCCAATACCCAAAAGACACATTCATTTGGAAGGAGAGGCCGACTTATGGATATCCATCCAATTACTCATAAACTTGTTTTATTTACAGAAAATTTCATAGGAGAGATCATACTCAATGAGGTCCCACATCCACGCCATCAATCGCAATCACAACTTTCGGAGGTCTTTTACAAGTCGTGCCCATAACATAGCCGATGGTCGATTGCCCCTACTGGATGCGATATTATATTAATCTTTTTTTTATAAACCCATTGGGTCCACCACTTTATCGCAATCATAATTTCATAAGGCCCCCGCAATTGCAATTTTATGAAAATCCACATTAATAGAGGTCCCCACACGTCACATCATGGTTTAATCTTGCGATCACAACTTCACGAGAATCTCGCAATTTCAATAACACCGATATTCACATATCACCCCATGGCGGATGCGATATTTAATAAACTATTTTAATAAGTCCGTCGGGTCCACAACTCTATCACAATCGGCAGTTTGACATTCCTTTGAAATTTGCGATTACTGTGGATGTGATATTTAATTAAGTCATGCTATAATGGTGCAGCGGGTCCGCAATGCTATCGCAATTGGTGGTTCGGGAGTTTATTGCAACCCGTAGTTCGGGGTGACAACCCTTTATGATTTGTAAAACTTCTGATACTCGAACGCGATACTTAGACATAAAGGTGTATTCTAATGGAGTTGTCGGGTCTACATATTATTATCACAATCGCAGTTTCAGTGTGATGCGAAGGTTTTGATACAGCGGATGCAATATTACAATAGGGCGTGTTATAATGGAGCAATCAAGTATTTCAGTGTAACAAGGCTTCAATACTTGCGACGCAACGGATGCGATATTGTATTGAAGTGTGTTGTATTTGAGCGATCGGGTCCGCAATGCATATCGCAATCGGGGGTTTTGAGCAATGTTACATAACTTAATATAATGGAACCGCCGATAAAGTTCCTCCGATATAAATTCTCACATGGTTTTATTCTTGGGTTCTTGCTCCTGTGACTTCTCTTCACTCTTCCGCTCTTCCAATAGTTGTTTCTTCTGTGGCTTATCTTCCTGTGACCTCCGATAACTCTTCCGAAGAACTCTTCTGATAGCTCTTCTTTGACTGCTCTTGTTCTTGAATTTCAATGGCTTTCCTTCTTGGGTCTACTGCTTCTATTATGTCTGTATATATATATATATATATATATATATATATATATATATATATATATATTCAATCCACTTGGCTCCTCCATCTCATCATATCATGATATATCAAACTTTCATCACTATGAGCATTGTGATCAATGGGTATTAATAGGCAACATCATGTATTAAAGAATTTTCCATCAAAAACACTGCTATATTGACATCAATGACAACCTAGATTAACAATCTCTCCCTTTGTCATTGATGGCAATATTCTTCTTCTCTCCCCCTTTGACATCAATGGCAAAGGAGCGCACAAGGACTCCCCCTGTCGAACTTCTCCTCTTATCAAACTACTCCCCCTGTCATGGTGCTCTTCTTATTGCTTAAGATAGAAGGATTGTTGTCCGTATTCTATTGTTTTCCATAGTCAGATTTAAGAGGTCTTCATAGTCCGAAACAAGAAAAAAAGCCACTGAAATTGTCTTTCTCGCTATCTTTCTTCAAATCCGAGTTCCTCTATATTTCTGTGCTTCTCCTTAAGTCACCGCCATTCAATATTTTAACATTATTGCATTCGGATGAAATGGTGAGAGATTGTGCCCCACTGTTGCTATTTTCCAAAGTGACCAACATTAAACTGAGCTTATATTCGACTGTGCAACATCTTCTTTCTATAGTACTTTTGATGAGCCATTTTTCTTTGTGTTCTAGTAAAAGTTTCTACAAGTTATTTCTACTAGCAGATTTGACATCCAGTCTGTGATTGTCTTTTGAATTCTTTTTACTGGTTGACAGCTTTTTGCAATGCTTCAGTTTTGTCAGATGCTGCCAATTGCTCTTGCTTCAAGCTTCATTCCTAGATGTATCTGTTTGTTTGAAGGTTGCCTCTATTTGTGTCCATAATTTACCTGTTCTCATATCAAATCCTTGAGTCGAAATATTCAACTTTTGTAATAACAACAACATAGTTATTCACTTATTAGCATTAGATGGCCTTCTGTTGCTCCAATTTCTATTTAGAAATCAAGTGGAAAATATTTTTAACAACAGTCCAAAGAATAATTAAGAGATCATGTTCTTCAATGGAGTGCTCTTGAGAAATGATCTTTATTAAAGAATGATTATTAATATAGCTCATCAAGGATTTCATGAGGACCCTTCCACAGATATATTATGCAATAATGATCAAGAATAACAAGCTGCCCCTAACTGTATGCACGGTCTCCTTTTGATTATTAATATAGCTCATCAAGGATTTCATGAGGACCCTTCCACAGATATATTATGCAATAATGATCAAGAATAACAAGCTGCCCCTAACTGTATGCACGGTCTCCTTTTGGCAAAATCCCATCATCAAATACTTGGAATATCAAGGATATCTTCATCAAATCAACAAATGTGTTGTTGGCTGTAGAGTTCAAGAGATTTTCGGATTGTATTTGCTTCCTTCTCCATACTTGTGTAACTTTCTTCTTTTGCATGCTTCTAGCTTGTGTAGGAGCCCAAGTCAAGTTACACTCACGTGCCATATGACCAATGTTATGACATTTGAAGCATTCTATGTTGTTCATGAATAAGAATTCATGATTTCTTGCAGAATTGCTTCTTGGAGATTGACGGGGACCATTATAATTATCTTTGTGATATGCCCTACAATCTTTTGCCATGTGCCCAAAGTTTGTACAAGAATAGCAATAACCAAGAAATATACTTTGGTACCTGGGAGATGGAGATTTCCTTGATGTACTTCTAAAGTCTTTCTGCCTTGAGATCCTTTGATGATAACCATTGCTTCTTGCATCCTTGATACCATTTGCATTTCTTCTTGGAGTAGGACTTTCTTCATTGTTGCCTTGACTCTTATCCTTGCCTTTGCTGGAACTAGGAGCATCAATATTTCTTTCTGTCTTTCTCACATCCTTGTTGTTTGAAGCATTATCATTCTTGCTTGAGGATTCTCCTTCATAGCCAAGACCTGATTTATCAAATGGGGATATTTGATGGTTGAGCATGTCATCCAAGGATTGGGAGCTCTTCAAAAATTTGTCCATCCCTTCTACCTTTTTCTTGAAGGAGACAATCTCTTCTTCCAATCTTTCACAATCATTATTCTTCTTAGCAAGTTGTTTCTCAAACTCTTCCTTGATACATATTGCTTCATTTGATTCTATTTTAAGGGAGATGATTTATGATTTCATTCTGAAGATTTCTTCATTTTCCTTAGCTAGACTGCTCTCCATTTCTTCCATGATCCTTGTAGCTTTACATGTTTCAGCCTTGAGAAGGTTGAGGTTGGATTTTAGTTTGAATATTTCTTCATCCTTTTCTTTTAGTTGGCATATCAAGGCGTTTTTCTCACTTTCTGCTTCATCAACCTGTCCTTCTATGATTACTAATGCTTCTATTGTCTTCTCAGTTCCTTGTGCTTGTTTCCTTGCTTCTTCTAGTTGTGATCTAAGGGAGGAGACCTCTTCCTTGTGTTGACCAATCTTTGCTTCTAGTTTGTTCAAGCTCTGGTGCCTTTGTTCAAGGTGGCTTGACAAGTTATCTTCCCGTTTCTTTGCTTTATCCAATTGATTTGTCATGGATATGACTTCTTCATGATGCTTTCTTTTGCTTTGATGAAATTCCTTCTTAAGCTTGGCAAGCTCTTCATCCCTTTCTTGTACTTGAAGCTTGACAAGGTCAACTTTCTTCCTTGTTTGGTCTTGGTCACCAGCTAGTGCTTTCTTATTAAGTTCCTCGTTTTCCTTTTTCAAATTGATAATCTCTTCCATGGCAGCCATAAGTTTAGTGAGGAGATCTTCTTCAAAATCTTTTTCATTCTCTTCATCTTCTAGGTCTTCTTTAGCCTTGATCATTCTCATTTTCAGCTTCCATGATGGGTTTTGGATTTCCTTCTTGGTTTCCATCATCTTCTTGACTAGTGGTCTTGATCAATTCTCCTTTTGAGTGAAGGTCATGAAGTTTGTCCCATATACCCTTCGCTGATGAACATTTTCCTAAATTGTTCTTTATAGAATCTGGTAGCCCATTCAAGATTGCCTTCATTGCTTTTGCATTGTACTCCTTGGATTCTCCATCCATCATGCTATCAACAATCACTAATTTCCAGATTTCAATGCCTTGAGTCTTTAAGAAATTCCTCATTCTTGCCTCCCATATATCAAAGTTTCCATTGAACAATGGAGCCGTCACAAATTGATTGACTTCAATTTCGGTGGTTGAGGGAGACACATCTTTAGGAGGATTGGAGACTTTCTTCCTTGGCTTCGCCATTTGTGTTCTAATGATCAACCTTCAAGCTGTTAGGCTTTGAGTGAAGGTATTGGCTCTGATACCAATTGTTGGAAATACTGGGGGGGGGGGGGGTGAATCAGTATTCCTTTTCAATTGTTATTTTTACCAATTAAATCATTTATATTTAGAACACAAAATGAACAATAGGAATAAATGATTTTATTAATATAATCTTTACAATTAATCAGGTACAATATATATAGGGCTCCAACACTTGATGAAGACACTGATCTTCAATCTCACAAGCTCCAACCTATTGCCAAGCACACACTTGGTCTTATTGAGGCTCCAACCTCTATGGCACCAACCCTGTCTTGTCAAGGCACCAACCTTGGATTTAGGAGCACCAACTCCAAGGACACCAATCCTTCCAATTCTAAGGCACCCACCCCAAGGGCTCCGACCCTATCTTGTCAAGGCACCAACCTTGGATTTAGGAGCACCAACTCCAAGGACACCAATCCTTCCAATTCTGAGGCACCAATCCCAAGGGCTCCAATCCTATCTTTCAAGGCACCTACCTTGTTTGTTTGAGGCTCTAACCTTTAGGGCACCAACCCTCTGGGCTCCAACCCACTGCTATATTTTGTCTAGATATGTTTGATAGTAATTCTCTGCTCCCAAAATCTTCTTCACTGAATTGTTTCAATCTATAGTTTCATTGTAGTCTCCATGCTATAAAGTCAATGACAACCTTGTCTCATAGAAGGAGTCTTCACAATTCTTCATATTGCCCAAACAGAGTCTGCAAAGTTACCTCATGATGATTTCAAATAGCCATCATGATCTACAATAGTCTTCACACAACTTCAATGTGTCTACAATGAACTGTACTAAGTTCTGTACGCAAACAATTCTCTGTTTCAACCCTCTGTTCTAACTGTCGTGGTAACTGCTTCAGGAGTACTTCAGAGGTGTGAACGTCATGGCTTCACGTTGTGCATTCAATTAGAAACAATCATGTCTATGTAGTCCTTGTAATAGATCATGGGTTGTGCTTTAACAGATTCATCATAGGTCCGATCCTTTTAATGAATAACCCAGTCTTCTTCCGCTAGACCTTCGGCTTTCTTCTTCTTTTGCTGGACTTTCGACTTCCGTCTTCAACCTTCGGCTCTCTCTGTTTCTTCAAGTTCACGAGTTGTGAACTGTCGATTCTTCTGTGTGCCCGATGCCAAGATCAATGCTTAAGGTGAGGTATTATAATTTGTATTTATACGGGTTTCCCCAATACCCAAAAGACACGTTCATTTGGAAGGAGAGGCTGACTTATGGATATTCATCCAATTACTCATAAACTTGTTTTATTTACGGAAAATTTCATAGGAGAGACCGTACTCAATGAGGTCCCACATCCACAGCATCAATCACAATCACAACTTTCGGAGGTCTTTTACAAGTTCTGCCCATAACATAGCCGATGGTCGATTGCCCCTATTGGATGCGATAGTATATTAAAATGTTTTCATAAACCCATTGGGTCCACCACTTTATCACAATCATAATTTCATAAGACTCCCACAATTGCAACTTTATGAAAATCCACATTAATAGAAGTCCCCACACGTCACGTCATGGCTTAATCCCGCGATCACAACTTCATGAGAATCCCACAATTTCAATAACACCGATATTCACATATCACCCCATGGCGGATGTGATATTTAATAAACTATTCTAATAAGTCCGTCGGGTCCACAACTCTATCACAATCGGTAGTTTGACATTCCTTTGAACTTTGCGATTACTGTGGATGTGATATTTAATTAAGCCATGCTATAATGGTACAGCGGGTCCGTAATGCTATCGCAATCAGTGGTTCGGGGGTTTATCGCAACCAGCAGTTCGGGGTGACAACCCTTTATTATTTGTGTAGCTTTTGATACCCGAACATGATACTACATAAAGGTGTATTCTAATGGAGTTGTCAGGTCCGCATATTATTATCACAATCACAGTTTTAGTGTGATGCGAAGGTTTTGATACAGCGGATGCGATATTACAATAGGGCATGTTATAATGGAGCAATCAGGTATTTCAGTGTAACAAGGCTTCAGTACTTGCGATGCAACGGATGCGATATTTTATTGAGATGTGTTGTATTTTAGTGATCGGGTTCGCAATGCATATCGCAATCGGGGGTTTTGAGCAATGTTACATAACTTAATATAATGGAACCGCCGATAAAGTTCCTCCGATATAAATTCTCACATGGTTTTATTCTTGGGTTCTTGCTCCTGTGACTTCTCTTCACTCTTCCTCTCTTCTGATAGTTGTTGCTTCTATGGCTTATCTTCCTGGGCATCAATAAGCAACATCATGTATTAAAGAATTTTCCATCACAAACACTACTATATTGACATCAATGACAACCTAGATTAACACTACGACTGCTTTAGTTCTGGAATCATTGGGTAGAGTAGTAGTATCACAATGCCAGTGTCATAGCACTCACCAATGGAATGGCCACTCACAAAATTAGTTTTTTTAATTCTAAATGAATTGTTAAAGCCTCCATAAGGGGAATTATGTCCCATTAAAGCCCCCAAAAATTATAATTAATATTTCTAGGAAATTAGGAAATTATTTATGAAATTAAGAAAAATAGAATTATTCGACATTTTCCCGAAACTTGGATTAAAATTGAAAAAAAAAGAAACAAAAATGCAAAATCAATGCACTTTGACTGTGAGGCGAATGCTATAGTGTTGGAGGCAGGGACTAATAAATTTGTATAACATAAATTTATTTTATACTTAACTACTATTTCAATGAACCTTTAAGTCACTCATTACTTATATAAAGAAAATATTAATTCAATTGGACTACTAAATTTTAGTATATTTAATAATTTTATATAATAAAATATATTTAAACATTCTTTAAGGTTCAAGATAGTAAGACATTCTTCACGTTTTTGGAGGCTTGAAACTATTACTACAATGTACTCAATATGAGCTAACTATTACTACAACGTATTTAATATGAGCTTAAATTGTCACTTGTGGGAGTCAAACATATATGGGGAGAATAACAATAACTCATCAAAAGACTTGAGACAAATCTAATTGACAATTGAATCACTAACATATTTAATAATTTATAATACATATATTTATGACTAATTTATTTGATTTTTTTAATGAAATTGGAGATATTCATATTAGCAAATCCTACATCAAGAAGATGTAGTCTAATAACAAATAACTTAATGGCCACCAAAAGGCTTTGGTTCATGATTGTAACTTTTGTGAGAATTCTTAGAAAAATACATAGAAAGGAGTATAGATGTTCTAGTAAAAAACTAACGTCTTAATCGTGGTAAAAGGTTCCTAATATGAGGATTATAAAGCATTGCCTACTGAAAACCCTAAGAGAGACTAAGACCCATTAATCTTGATTTCCATATTGCATATTCCCCAGGGTAAGAGCATGAAAATTTGGAATTAAAGGACCAATTGTGTTGTTGGTATCTTTTCTGACTAGAATTAAAGAGAATCACTCTACGGTTATTGAGTCCCCTTTACTAGATTCACAATGCTCCATATTCATCTTGGATGTACTAAATAGCCTGGCAGTGTTGATCTAAGATCTGCATAGAAGTTTCTACCTGCACTATCATATTGAATAAATGGATTTCGAGGTGATAGAGTGAGGAGTGGAGTTCGTTGAATTCCCTTGAGAGTTGATGGAGGGCAAACTTGAGTTTTGTGACTTTGTGCTTCTCCATAAACTCAGCCAAGGAGGAACATGACCAAGTCAAAGTGTTCATAGGGTATTGATCTGTTGTTGAATGTTAGTTTTGTTGTGCTAATTTCAACTTCAGAATTAAAAACAACTGCTTGTAAATTTCTTCATGTGCATAGGTTTCCTTATGGCGTTTGTGAATGAAAATAGGTAAATTTGTCAAGTTTTATATTAAGTTCATGTGCAAAACAACGTGAAAATCAAGTGTTGAACAACGGCAAACAAATGTACAACAAACCATCAAAATGAACAATTACACAGTGTTTTGATGGAGTTCATCCCCCTTGGGCTACATCTCCTTGGTCCAGCTTCCATGGCTTAGGCCTCTGCATTAGCTCAAAATGGAAAAGGTGTTGTTTATAATGCTCTACTGCTCCTGAAACCTACTTAAATGTGCTCAGAACATCAAAATCATTAGGAACACCTTTCCCTGATCCCAATTTGGTCAAAATTTGCAAAAGCTATGGCCAATTCAATTTCTCCTAGTAAAACTCCACTAAAACTGGAGGAACTCCAGTTAACTCCACTAAAAATGGAGTTACTGCTAAATTTTAGGGGCTCCGCCAAAATCTCCACCATCTTAACTGCGCTTAACTGGTTAGTGAAATATCTGTGCGTTTAATGGCAAACCTTTAGCTGTTAGCCATTAGCTATTATGGTGGTGTTCACATGGGAGGGGGCTAGCCCACAAGCTGACTCCCTGCTCCCCCCAACTGCAATGTCATTAAACTTGAAATACAACATGCAACCTATAACGGTTAAGTCACAAGCTGTGGTGTAGTGGTAGAACGTTGGCACTGTGCGGGTGAGATCGCAGGTTTGACTCCACCGACCTGCCCATAAAATTTTATACTACAGCACGTCGATACCCAGCCTTTGGGGAGGGACACGTGGCAGTTGTTGGGCTTGCCACTTGTCCCCTTCTCATTGGCCCTTCATAAACCAATAAAAATGAACCAACTCACCATACCATCGACCAACCACAGTATGCCACTTGGTGAAACTTGATTGGACATTGACCAATTCGTTGACCTACCCAGTCACCTGTCACGTCAGTAGTATGGACTGCTGACTATGCAGTGAGTGTACTTATTTTTGCAAAATTCCACTATTTGGCAAAGTGGACATAATGCGATATCTTCCTCATACGAACTCGGTTTTGAGTGAAACAAGTTGCGTTGGGATCATATCACTGAAACGAATGCAGACGTTTAGGTTTCAAACAATTCTAAGAATTTTTATTTTTGAGCTAAATACTGAGCACCTGATTAGGTATGTAGCAAATGGAGGATGTGATGGAATATGGAAGGGTTAAATGTGAATGCATACAAATGTCGAACACTACGTGGAGGGACATTTTCAAAAGGAGCCATAACTAATAGTCTCATCACCATTCAATCCCTTATCAAGTAATGTTGGAGAGGATAGACTAGACTATCCCATGACACAGGGGAAATCCCATCTTGGCATCAAGAATAGAGTGGGAGGTGAATATGACAAAGGTCGAAGTGTGGGAAGATGATTCCATGAGTTAGTGGTGTGTTGTGAGCCTATGTAATGTATGAAAAATTGATGCCACCTAAGGATAATGGAACTATTGGGTAAGAAAAGGGGGCAATGCCATTGAATTATGAGTGTGGAGCAATGAATATTAACAAAGAGGTTCCCCATTTTGCCTCAAAATGCAATGTTGGCTTGATAATCAGTGAGAGAATTATTGAAACATGGAAGAAGGAGACAAGAGGGAACTAAGAAAGGAAAGGAATTATATGATGGAAGATTGAGCATAGCATCGCCTTACAGGAGAGAGTACCCAGTTGAAGGTGTTAGATTGAATTTTTAGAGTGTCCTATAATAGTGAGTTTAGAGATGTTGAAAGATGAGGTGAGTTTTAAACATAAGAACATGGCATTAAATTCAACTTGTTTATCATAGGCTAATGATAAATTCCATGAAAAAGAAACTTTAATGTTTCCTCCTTGGTTATAAATCACCTTTAGCACACTTTCCTCCCCAAATGAATATATATTCCATAATTACTATTAAATTATCCATAAGAATCTAATTTGCAAATCTTTTTTAATTGTATTAATTTAAATGTTATAAGCTTTTAGGGTAATATTTTGTGAAAGTATTATATAAATTGCTAAGTTAAAGTGTTATACTAACATAGATCCATGTAAACTATGGATCTACCAAGCACATCTCAAGATGTAAATCCCTTTTTGAGTGCAAAACTTAAGGAAATATTTGCACCCTAGAGAGATTTGGTTCTTCTCAACTCTTGGTAGATCTTGAGTTAAGATAGATCTATGTTGGTTTTGAGCAACATAGTAATAAAATGTTTTTAACTATAATATTTTTTTTTCACTTGTTTTATATAATATATAACTAGTTGACATTGAAATATTTTATTTATAATTCATATTATCCACCTGAATATGTTAATACATGTCTCCTCATATTCAGAAAACCTCTCGTGTGTACGCCCATATCAAATCCATATTAAACATTGAAAGAATTACAAATCTCTCTTATATGTTGAATTATAATGAATTTATTAATGGAATAATAACTCTCTCTGTATATATATGTGTGTGTGTGTGTGCGCGCACTAAAATATTTTGCTTCACATGCATTGTAACAACCCCAGGTTAAAAATCCATGTAATAAAGTTAATAAAGTATAAATAAGACCAAGGTCATGGGACATGTATTCCAAGCTGAACGCTGGGAAGAACATCCTAAGAGGTGTTCATTTCGTTTAATATGGTTAAGGAGAATTTGACAAAGGCAATGGCAAAGGAAGGAGGCATGAATTAACATTTTATTTATAAAAATAATGGAAAATAGGAGAAAAGGATGGTGAAAGGTCACAAGTTGCATGTGAGGAGGAAAATGAAGGAAAAATAATGGAAATTGAAGAAAATAGAGGCCTCATTGATAAAAAGGATTCCGAGGATCAGTTCATGGACTTTTGATAGTTTTTGGGTGGAGCTTTCTCTCCATTCTCTCTCACACACACTTAGACCATTCCTAGAGCACTCTAGCATTGAGGAAATAAAGGAAAAGGGAGGAAAAAACAGCAAAGATCAAGCAAGGAAGAGTGGGATCAAGCGGCTATAGCGAGATTACTTGTAGGTATCAAGTTGCATGCTTGATTTCATTGCTATTTTTGGCATGCATGGTACATTCATGTGTGTGTTTGGCTCTCTTGCTACCATTGGCATGGGTTTTTCCAGGTGTGACAATGGTTTTCAACCTTGCCTTTCCATTTCAGGATAGCCATGGTGTGATGGGGTTTCTCTTACTTGGTTGAGCTAGATTGTCAGATGGTTTCAAAACTGAGTGGGATGGTCTCAGAAAATATCACAAGGCCTAGGAATCCATTGACCAGTAATGGAAGGATACATGGAAAAGCCTAGTTGTGAATACCCTTGTTGGGCCTAGGAATTCCTTGACCGGTAATGGCAGGATACACGGTAAATCCTAGAGGTGAATACCCTTGTTGGGCCTAGGAATACCTTGACTGATAATGGTAGGATACACATAAATCCTAGAGGGTGGAGATGGAAAAATTCCTCACGGTCTAGGTGGAGAGATTTGGAGGCATCCATTCTTGTATAGGCCTAGTGATCCCTAGGCCGGTATGTGGTGGTATTGCGGTAAATCATGGTAGTTTTTGTTTCTTATTTGGGCCTAGGAATCCCTTGGCAGGATATATGACAAAGCATGGTTGTATTGGTGCTTTCTTCGGACCTATAAATCCTTGAATGTTTCTGGCGGGATATGCAGTAAAGCATGAGAAGCATGGTCAATTTTGTTGCAAGTCCCACATTCATGCTTGGAATATGGGATGGTGGTGATTGGCTGAAAGAAAGATTTGGTTCAGCCCAATCTATGGTCGAGTGGTATGTGGAAGTCCTTGACTTGGTCGGATTTTTCATATGTTAATAAGAGTTATTTTCCTCTTGTGTTCTGTGTGTAAATGTACTTGTTATTATGTGTCTTTAATGGTTGTTCTATCATTGTTATTATGTTGGTTATGTGTTAGTTATAAGCATGGTTTATGAAAAACTTTGGTTATGGCTTTCATCATGTTTTGATTGGTAAATGAATGGCTATTGAATGCATTACCTAATAGATGATATTGCAACAATTACGAGAGGGAATCATACCTTATTGATGATTCTCAGATAAGTATGAGACCCCTATATTCAAATGTGTATATATGATCTGTACATTACATGCTCATGATGTGTTTGACGAAATTTTTGGCATGGTTAGGCCAACTACTTGATCAAGTTTCTTGTTAGAAGCTTTCTCTTTGTGTCATTTATTGTTTTAGAAAGTATTACCAAGTTTTGGTCGATGGTCTGGATCCTACCCTTAAAAAAGTGGCCCAAATATTGCGATCTCAGGCACAAAACTGACTGAAAAGACTACAGTCTCTCTCTTGCAGGCTTGTGGGAGCGAGTGGAGCATTTCAATTGTATTGAGGCCTTGTCATGGGAGCGCTTGGGGGTTTAGTTTAGTGAAAGGTTAGGTTAACTCAAGGGTTGGGCACCTGGAGTGGTTGATTATCTCCTGGGGGTCCTGTAGCAATAATGGGAGGATTGTAAAGTGTTACTTCGTCAGTTCCACTTCCTTAAGGTGATCTAAGAGGTCGACTCATATCATAGTAACTCTTCGTCACATATTTACCTCAGTGGATCAGTAAGCTTGAGTAAGTGTGGGAGGAGGACGTTATAGAGTGGTATGAGAGCGGGTTTCGTTCTCTTTGGGTGATGTATGGTTTTCATTCTCTTATGGTGATGTCTGGTTTTCGTTCTCTTTGGGTGATATATGATACCACAAAGTGGTATTAAAGCATGGTTCAACCCTTCGACTAAATGGGTAGAATGTGGTTGTCATGCATGCATGTAGGTTGTATATGTGCTTGTTATGTATGTATTGTGATGGTCATTGCTAGAGTTGTGTTTCCATGTAGGAGTTGATGATGTTATTATTCAGATATGCTTGTCATGAATGCAAGTCGGTTGTATATGCATTTGTTATGCATGTCAGTGTTTATATTCTATTATGCATGCATTGTCATGGTCATGGTTATGCATGCATGGTAGTTCAGGCATGCATCTTGGTGGTCATTATGTAGTTTGTGTCATCATTATGCTAATGTGTTGGTTGAGATAGAGCATAAGAAGCAGATTATTAGAGTGAGGTTGCAACACTTGACCTTAGGGTAAGAGCAGATCACCATACATGTTTGTATGTTGCGGAGGCATGTATATTGGTTAATGGTTGTTATAAGCATTATGGTTATGTACATGTCTATCATTCTACTATTGTTGTGGTTACATGCATGATAGATGTTAATCAATGTGGTAATATGCACATAGGTTAGATAGTCATGAATGATAGTAACTTGTTGATTTGCATTGCGGGCATATGCATGATGATTATGGTAATTGTAGTTAATATATCGATGTTATATGTATCATGCTAATATGGATTTCCCTGTGTAGATGGTTATGGTTGTGATATTTAGGTATGAAATGATATATTTATGATATTGTGTCATACTAATATGCACTAACTTGTGTAGATGTGATAGCCTCCCTTGAGATACATTGAGGTAAGAGTTGGATAATGTCGTCTATTTAGCTTATTTGACATGGTATGTTTATAGGTTGTTTGAATGTTTGATTTATTACATGATATGAGTATGTGTCTATGGGATCACTTGAAGGACTGATCTTGTTTTAAAACGGCTGTACTAACACCTTATGTGTTGAGACAATTGATATGTGTTTGAGTATAAGTAGGTGCTAGTTGTTGTGTTATGACGAGTGATTGTTAGTTGATTATGACCTTGTTGTTAGTCTTGGTAAAGGTTTCTTTCAAATTAATAGATATAATGTCTTGATCTTTAGAACATGTGGCTGACATGTGTGAATAGTTGCAGGGAAACATGCTTGGTATTAGCATGACAAGGTAATAGTTGATTTTTTTATATAACTAATAGTTGGGTGATGTGATAGTAGATAATAAGACTCAATTGTAGCAAGGTAAAAGGTAAAAGAAAGGAATTGGGTGAGAATTCCTTTGGCTATGTTTGGAAACCACAATTCCAAATAAATGAGTGATTTGCATGAATACAAGAAGTCTTCTTAACCTATATTTTGTCTAACATTATGTGGATATATGTTATATTCCTAAATATGTATTTGATAGGAATAAAAGTTGGCTTCCAATTATAGCTGGATTCGTCAAGGAATTGGAATTCCTTGAGAAGTGCATGTGTTTAGTTACAAGGAAACGTGCCTGGCACAACAAGGTAAGGTAACCAGTGTATTGTTATGTTTATTTATGCACTGACAGTTATGTTTTTATGGAAGTACGATGTAGGGATTGCATGGAAAAAGAGACTGCCATGAAATCTTGAAGAAGGCTCGGGTTGAGCTTTCCCTTGAAATCATTGGGAACCCATGGGGTTGACTCATGGTGTTTGTTGCTAATTTGTGCTTTTGGTATTTTGTGATTTGTTTGTGCTTTATTTTCAGTTACATTTATGTTTGGTGCATGGCCATGCCACTTTGTTTTTGGTGTTGTATTGCTATTTTTTTTCATGGTTTTCTTCTTGTTTGTTTATGGTGCTTGCCTTTTATGTTTTGAGGTTCCTGTGAATTGGTTTGGGAAAGAGGATTAATGTTAATGGAGTTCAGGGAGAGTTGAATGGAACCCAACAGGTAATGTAAGACACGGATGAAGTTCGGTTCATGAGTAAAGGGTAGCTGAGGGCAAGAGCATGACATTCAGTTGGAATGGTTGGGTCCATTGGGATAAATGGGTGGTGGTAGTATAGTCATGAGAAAGGTAATAAGAAAGGTAAAGTAAATGGACTTGAGGCATCAGATTCCTTGGCTATGTTGGGAACTGTTGTTCTCAATGTTATGCATGTTGTGCATGGATAAAGGGATTTCTCTTAACCTTGACCTTATAATATTTGGTAATTATGTTGTGATCATGATTATGTTAATGTTAATATATGTATACATGTATGTATGCATGTCATTCTCTGACATGATCATGATTGTTTTATGATAATGTTTATATATATGTATGTATGTATATTGTTGTATGATAGGGTCGTCAGGGATCGTTCTTGCAGAGGAATGATTTCTTATGCAAGTGAATGACATAAATAGGTTCCTAATCTATGAGAAATCAAGTGGGAAGAGTAGCCTTGACAGATCTATGAGGTAAGTATCATGTGTATATGAATTGATATTATGTGATTATACTATTTCTATGTTTATGTTATGGATAAGCTATGTTGAGGGATAAATCAGCTGAATAAAAACAGTGTGATATGTGGTATGTTGGGACAAGCATGGATAATGGAAAGGCGCTAGAAGCAAGGTTGCTTGGTAGAGTCAGTGCGGTTCATGTATGTGCAATACTATTGTTGTGTATATGTTGTACATATTGTACATGTTGTACCTGTGATGTTGTGTACATACATTGTTGTGTATATATGATGTTGTGTGCATGTTGTTTATGTAGTGTTGGTATCAGATGGTGTTGTGTATATGTTGTTTATGCAGTGTTGTGTACAGATGGTGTTGTGCACATATTGGATATGTGGTGTTGTGTACATATGGTGTTGTGTGCATGTTGGATATGTGGTGTTGTGTACATATGGTGTTGTGCACATGCTGGATATGTGGTGTTGTGTACATATGGTGTGGTGTGCATGTTGTACATATGGTGCCATGTACATGTGGTTTTGTGTGCATGTGGTGTTGTGTACATGTTGTACATGGGGTGTTGTGTGCAGGTGGTGTTGTGTACATGTCGTGCATGTGATGTTGTGTAAACGTCGTGCATGTAGTGTTGTGTGCATGTGGTGTTGTGTACCTGTGTTACTGTGTACACGTTGTGTAGGTGGTATTGTGTACATGTTGTGCAAGTGGTGTCGTGTATAGGTGGTGCCATTTACAGGTTGTACACGTGGTATTGTTGTACATATGGTATTGTGTACATATCATACACAATTATTTTTGTATACATGTGGTACTATGCTATGTGTAGTCCTTGTATCATGACATGTGTATTCGTTGTGTTGTACTCTATGTATGTATATGTCTTGTGTTGCACACTAGGTTTAGGTGCATGTATTATGTGATGTTGTACGCCATGTGTGGGTGTATGTGTTGTAATGTATATTGTGTGTATGTGTAAGTGAATTAAGAGGAGAGAAGGCACTTGGTGCTTGTTGGGTGTGGAAACCAATCTGGTGTGTGTACAAAAAGGACAGAGAACAAAGGTAGAAGCAAAGGGTTGATTGATGGCTAAGTATTGGTATTTTGTTTCATTTTATTATGCATGTGATCTATGACTTTGATTTATGATAGTTACCTGTGATATATGATTTTGATTATGATGGTTGCGTTTTGAGCTAACCGGATGTGATATTCTTATACATGATGATTTGGTCAACAACTAGTTTGACTTATTGTGACAAGAAGTGAGCATAATTGCAAGTGTACCTCACTGATGGTCCATCGATGAGGCATGACTTGAATTCATTTCAATTCATTTTGAGTCTAATGGAAATTATGTTCTTGATACAAGAAAGCATGGAAAAGGCCCAGTTTGGGTGGTTGAAATGGATTGCAAGCATTAGCAGTAGCAGCATAAGGAATTGGAAAAGGCAGCAGTATTTTGGTAAAGCACTTTAGGAGTAGGGCCATTGTGGGACACTGGTACCCAACAGTGTCCATCGATTTTCATGAGCATGATATGAATGATATGATGGTTTTGAGGCAGGGATATGCCTTGGTTTTCAGACCTTCCGATGTGAGGAAACCTTGCCAAAGGATGGATTGCTTGGTGTTATGCCCCTATACCAATAGGTGTCATATATCATGATTGACTTGATGAGCTATGTAATATGTTCATACCTTTACTTGTTGCAAAGGTTTTCCATATTTGTAAAAAATCAAAAATTTAAAAAATGTAAAGAGGGTATACCCTAAAAGAAAAATCAAAGGGTGAAAAGAATAAAAAGATGGTCAAAAAATGAAAGAAAATGAACCCCAACAAAAAGAAAGACCAGGAAAGTGTGCAAGTCTAAATGCCACTACTTTTTCACTTTTGTATAATAAACAATTGTGTGCAGCTTGTCACTTATGCCACAATTTATGAATAGTCAAACAGTTTAAGCTTGACTAGTTCATATTTCAATTTCATGTTGTAGAAATAGAGAATAAAGATCTGACCAAACAGTGTAATCTTGGCAGATAAGTAGATAGGTAGAGTGAAAAAAGGAGCTCAACAGTTTAATCTGAGCCCTTGGATGTAATAAGTGTAGACTTAGATAGGCATTACCATGTAAAAGAAAAGAAAGTTTGATAAGGGTTTTCCAGTCTAAGTGCACCCTAATAAAGAAGTAAAAATGCTAGGTTAAGTAGGTAGGGTAAGTAGATGATGGTTGCAGAATAATATGTGGTGAATGATAAGTTTAAATGTGTAAATCTTTTATTTTCATCACAAGGCAAAGGCATACATCACATGGAAGGCACATCAAGCAAGCAAAGTCAAAATAATTAACTTCCCTACTCATTTCCCCTAAATTTTCACTAATTTCCCCTAAGTGCCAAGGTATCTATCAAATTAGAAGGGCTCAGAGCATTTCTCTAACTTTTGGAGGGACCGGACCCTTGGCCCAATAGTTTGTAATGCCTAAGTACTTAAGCCTATTCATCAAAGATCACACCTCTCTTTAAATCATTCAATCCCTTGATAAAGTTTTTCCTAAGTAAAATCCTATTTTACTTAGGGAAATTAAAACACTTTCCATAAAAATCTTCATTTTCCACTTAGCCTAAGTTTTAATATATACATGAAAATGTCTTAGACTTAGCGCTTACTTCACTTGGTCATATTAACTACTAACTTATATTATTTAAATTCCCTATATAAAGCATTACCCATTCCCATATTATTTTAACTATGTAAAAACCCCAAATATTATATATCCCGCCCCTCAGTTAAATATAACCGTAATGCACTTTTAATTGGGATTAATTAGTTAATCTGTAACTAATTAAGAACCCCAACCCCCGCATATTAAATACAAGGATTAATTAACCCCCACGGTTAATTAATAACTTAAATGACCAATCCTGTTGCTCCTGATATGATTAAAAAATCTTTAATTGCGTCGAGCCCACCCTCATTAAACTCCCGTTACCTCACTTCCTTGATAGCCATCTAATCAAGACTCCTAGATCCAACGGCTATCATGCATATCGCACAGCCCTCCGCGATCGAACATTAGTGCGCGATCATCAGCGGTTTTGCAAACAATACCCTCGCCACACGTCACTCATTGTATGGTATCGCATGGATCAACCCAAATACTGCCTCCCCTCCATGAGCGGTGCGATAAAAACCGCTTACCGCCTCCCACTAAATGACAAAACATCAAATCCTCCTGTTGATGCCACTTGTCCAAATCCCGAAACCTGCCAAATTCTTGACTTTGTATAAAAAACAAAAGAAATCATTTCGTCGTTCTATTCTGCGAACCTGTACATCCATGCAAACTTAACGACGAGGTCAACCAGCTTGTGCTCCCAGCCGCCAACCAACTTCAAAATTTGTAGTTGACGCCACTCAGAGTCCTCCATTCACACCCAGTGTACCTGCATTCTGTTGCCCATCCCTAAAAGCAGGTATTTACCAATTTCCCATCAAGAAACCCTCTGAATACTTGCTTTCGCTGCAAATTTAATTAAAAAGAATCCCAATTCACCATAATTCAGTTACCATACTTGAAATTCAAGTTCCCCAGACCCGCTATTTCATCATTTTCACTTAAAAAACCTCAGTTTCCTTTTTGAATCCACAAGAACTAGAATGGAAACTCTCGTAGCCCTAAATATTGCACCCATTACCACCCCTCACTGTGATTTAGACTATCTGCCCCTGACAGATAAGGATTTTCAAATAAAAGACCTAACCACTGATAAAGACCATTTGAAAGTGTTTTTCCAATGCTGAGATAATCACTTGAATGGCTATGATGCCATAGGACTGTGGGAATCCAATCTCCCAATGTACTTTCTCCCCTCTGTGCACATTTCCCTGACATAATCCATTAGTGCCATGCAAATTATGACCCCAACCTCAGAGCAGTAATGTCTCCCAATCAAACAGTCCTCTTCACAATAACTGCAGACTCGATGTTGCAATTTCATCCCAGTCAAGCCCTCACCCCCATTTCCCTTGCAGATTTGCTTGAGAAATCAACTAAATTATTCCAATTTGAACTCAGTCGCCTTTATCAAACTTTCATGGATAAAAACCATCAACCTAAAGATCCCCCTCCTTATATGTCAGCGTTCTTTACAGACACAGGCAAAATTATAGTTGATATGACAGTTACAGTCATGGGATTCAACACTAGTGAGTTTGTGGATTAGTTGACCCTAGTTTTGATGACCATCTTTACCCCTGGTTAGTCCCCTGCTATCAGGTATAATTATGCTTCATTTATTGCTGAGAAAATTCATGACCAGTTCATGAGACTAGAGAATGAAAAGGTTTTCAAATATTCCACATTCATATATCACCTCATTCTCTACTACCAGTCTAACAAGTTCCCATTTTCTGTCAAGAAACTTGATACAAAGGGTAATCCAAGGTCTGTCATCTTTTGGACTTCTATCTTCCATGAATCTTTTGCTTGCCCTTATTCATACAATGAGTTCATTGACCAGTTTGTCCACCCAGTGACCACCTTGCTGACAGGAAATCCTCCTCCTAGGATTAATGATGAAATCAAAAGGATCCTTCAACTATCAAAATAGTACCGGGCAGGTGACTAGTACTTGTACCAGAATCACATAGAGATCAGGGTCTATGGTTGTGAGCTTCCCCCATTCAAGCTACCAAGATATGTTCCAATGAGACTGTTTGCTTTGGAATATTATAGACAAATGATATACTCAGATTTGATTCATTTTACCAAGGCCAAGAATAAAGCACAACTGAGAATCAAAGATCATCTAGGCCCATTTGTTTGCAACAATAGGGAAGCATGGAAAGCAGCAGAACAAATCCTAGAAGACCACATGAAATTAAACAAAAGTTTTGGTTGGACTCCATATGACCCCCACAGTTTCATCTGTGATAGGAGAATGAAAAATAGACTATCACCATATTTTCATCACAGAATCCCAGAAATTGAGCAATATGCTAACATGGATGAATGGAGGGAAGGGACTCTTGTAGAAATGGATAGTGATTAGGTCAATGTAGAAAATGTAACGAAAGATCTGGAAAAGACACTTGACCTGGATTCTTTTGGACAGGTGCCAGTTGGGACTTCTCAAAAGCCAACACCAGGGACTAGTGCCTCAATAGCAGATACTTCTCAAAGGCACTCACAGGAAACAAGTGCACCACTTGCAGAGACATCACAGGGAAGAGAACAAGAAACCAGCACTCCAGCAACAGGGCAATCAAGCATGTCAAAGCAGCCTGAAACCTCTCAAGAACAGGCTCAAACACAAACCCACCTGACTCAAGTTAACATGGGAGATCCCCCAATTTTGCAGACTCCTTTGAATGAGGAAAAGAGCTTAAAGAGAGATAGGGAAGTAGCTAACCTTGCCAGTGGTCCTTCAGATCAGCCTGGTGCTAAGAGGCACAGGGAGTCAGAGGAAAAAAGGTGCAGATAGTCAACATACTTTCCCTGCAGGTGGGACACCTTCTAGATCACAAAGACAGGAGTTGGAAAGACAGCAAAGTGCTGAAGTATCATCCTTCAGACCTTCAGCTAACAAGTCCCTAGACATTAAAGAGAAATTCAAAGAAATAAAGGCTAGAAATGAGCCATTAAGGGTCCAAGTCTACAATCAGTATTTGAAGATGGCTCCTACCAATCAGAATAGATTGATGTCAGCCTATGACATCAAGGAAGGCAAAATGCAGATGATCTTTTTCAAGCCCAAAGTACAACAGCCCCAGTCAATTGCAGACTACCTGAAAACTGATTTTGAGGTCATGGCCAAAGACATTCACCCCCTAGATCAAATTGAATTACATAAGCAGACAGGGGAGATGGTGTATTCCACCTTGACAAGCAAAGCCATGATGGCCCACAGATTAGAGAATTCTTTGAACAATACCACTTCTCAACTACAGCTAGAAAGAGCCTCCTCATAGGCTAAAGACAATAGAATCAAATCATTGGAGGAGTTGGTTATTGGATTGGGTCATAACCCAAAAGATGTAAAAGCTGTAGAGGCTTTGATAAAGAAGAAAGATGAAGACATAGCTGCCTTGAGAAAGTAGTTAAATTTGCCTCCATCAAGGCATCCACAAACTGCTGAAGTTATTCAAAAGAAATCTGAAGAAGAGTTTATGGACCTAGTCCTCAAACTTAATGAACAATTAAAGGAGACTGAGCAAGAATTAGAGAAATCATTAAAGAGCAGGCAGAGTGATTCGACCTCTTAGCCTCAAAATGTAATACCAATGGTCTCTACAGTAGTCCCATCCACACTTGTAATAGCCCTTGCACCAAATGTCCCTTTGGCCACAGCAGAAACAATTACAGGTACAAGCACAGGTACAGCACAAGCAGGAACTTTAGGTCTAAGTACTGAAGAGTTAATCAAGTCAATGGAGGAAATGAAACTCCAAGTTTCTGAACTTCAGAAAGTAAAGGAAAAATTTGTCACCTTAGAGCAGAAATATGATGTTTCAAAGATTAATTTTGCTGAAGAAGTGAGGAAGAATAAAGGCTTGGCTCAACAGGTGAAAACATTGGAAAAGGATCTCACCTTTGAAAAGCCTTTAACAGATATTAGGAGAATTCTATGGACCAACATCACTCAATAAATAAATGATGTTTGGTCATCCATACAAATCATTTTTGAACAGATTGAACTGGTGAAAGTTTCTTTTCAAGAAATTCAGAAAACTAAGGAAGAGCTAGGAGGGAAGCCTGAGGGAGCTAGCACGCTGATAAACTTCTTGAACAGCAAGACAAAGCACCAGCTAGAAGAGTTAAATATTGAGGATAGAACTGGGACTATCCTAGAAATTAAGAAGGTCTTAACCAAAAGATCTTTAATGCAGAACCTAGAAAGAAAATGTCAAAACATGCAGGAGGATATAGATGAATTTATGGAAAAGTTTGGCATTTTACAGAACAAAGGACTTCCTAGTCCTCTAGTGATTAATGATAAATTAATGAGGCATGAGGATTTTATCGACAAATTGGATAAGTATGCAAATAACCAGGCCAGTTCATCAGCGAGTGCATCTGCACCCAAGGCACTACCTACAGGCAGAGTTCTCTATGACAGTCTAGAGAACCTTTTTTATGTTGAACATGAATTAAAACATTTGTTTCTAGTACAACCTAATTTTGTTAAATACATAGAGGTTGATGAAATCTTCAAGAAGCTACAAAGGATCAGGATACCAAAGGAAGATTGGTGGATAGATATGACAGAAATTTTATGATTTACCTTGGTAGAAAAGTAAATTTTCAGTATTTACCATAGTCAATTTTGGTAAAAGAAGGTGAACAAAGATAAAGCAAGTAAAGAGTATCAGAACAGGTCAAAGAGTATCAGTAAGAAGATGAAAAGCAAAACAGCCAGCACAGAATTACGAGCAAGACAACAAGATGCTCAATCATAGGGCCTGCCTCCAGCTCATTCACAAAAACAGGGACAGCAAGCCATCAGTTCACTTTTAGTTTCTATCTTCGAGACCATCTGTCTCTACTTTTATGTAACATATAGTTAGTCTTCCTAGATTATATCTCTCTCGGTTATGAGATATTTTATTGTAAATTTTTGTATAAGTACTTCCTCATTCGGAGTACTTAGGGTGGATTCTTAGACATTTCTGTAGACTTATTATTTTGGAATAAAGTGCTATTGAACAACTCTTGTATGGTTGGTTGGATGAAGAAATAAAGCAAAGGACTTTTACAGGATTCATGTGTCAAACACTGGACAAATAAGTATTCTATATCTTATGTGTTATTGTTTTCTGGTTTAATATTTCACTTGTGTTTCATATCTAAATAATAAACGAAAAAGTATATTTCAGAAAGTGCTTTACTGCAATCTGTCTTTAAAATCGTTTTTATTCTAAATGTTTTCTTCTAAGCTATCATAGGCAGGGAATTCTTAACTGCTCCTTGCTTCTTAGTTTATCATTGTGGTCATTTAATAAGAAATTCTTAATTGTTTTTTGTTAGTGATCACTCATTTTCCCTCCTCTTAAAATTTGTTGAAGGATTCTTAACTGCCCTTCTTCCCTTTTAAGACCATTTCATCCTTTCAAGTTACCATTTGTCTCTTGTTTAGCTATCTTTCCCTGTGAAGTCCTCCTTTGTTGAATCAGCATAATCCAGTTAAGCCATATTCAGTTGACTTCATAGCCCAATGGCCTGAGATACTCGGTTCTATCCATCTGCTCCTGAATTCCACCACCAAACACAATCAAAACCCTCAAGCTTTCATACCTAGCCTAATATCCTATAAAACAAAGCTAAATCTTAAAGAGAGAGCCCTCTCTGAGTATATATTGGCTAGGTTTTGCACTTAAAAGTTGGTTTGTGGTTACCTTGAACCCCTTTCCTTCTTCTGACAACTTCAAGGAAAATCTGAGTGATAACATCCAGGATAGGGGACATTGGGGAAATTGGAAGGTGAGTGAACACACAGAAGAGGGTGACTGGATTTCCCAAGGGACTATGTAGCAGAGAAAGGAAGGTTGGGGAATGCATTTTTATTTGCCATTAGCATTTTTAGATGGAATCAGAAGCACATTGGGAGTGCACACTAGAACAATGAGCTAGTAACTGTTCACTAAGAGGATAAGTGGTGCAGGATTATGACGCTAGACATTGGATGCAACTTTGACTTTGGCGGTGGATTTTGGACTTCTTAGGAAGGAGGTTAATCCTGGTACTACTTTTGAGGGTGGAGGTGTAAGCCTTTGAATTTCCTTGTTCCGGATGTAGGCATTGTATCCTTTTATTGGTTGGTTAGAGAAAATGTGCATATGTGTATATGTGCATATCATTGTAAATATTGTATCAAGCTTGATTTATAAAGATCCATGGACAATATGGTTATTTGTTGGTTGAAGCAAATGTGCATAAGTATATGTGGTTGTTATTGTAAATATTGTAATGAGTTGTGTTATAAAGCTCCAGTAAATGGTATGATTGTCATGTTTTTAACAGTGATCATTGTAAATACTATAATGAGTTGTGTTATAAAGCTCCATGGGCAGTCTGTTCTATTTTTCAGTGGTCTTGTTGGTTGTAGGTGTCATTCAACACCGGGGATGGTGTTCCCCTAAGGGGGAGGGGTTTGTAACAACCCTGGGTTAAAAATCCATGTAATAAATTTAATAAAGGAAAAATAAGACCAAGGTCATGGGACACGTATTCTAAAATGAATGGTGGGAAAGCATCCTAGCGGGTGTTAATTTGGTTTAATATGGCTAAGGGGAAATTGACAAAGGAAATGATAAAGGCTTTGGAAAGGAAAGATGCCTGAATTGACATTTTATTTATAAAAAAAATGGAAACTAGGATAAAAGGAAGGTGAAAGGTCACAAGTTACATGCGAGGAGGAAAATGAAGGAAAAATAATGGAAATTGAAGAAAATAAAGGCCTCATTGATAAAAATTCTTATGAGGATCAACTCTCTCTCCTTTCTCTCTCTCTCACACTTGAGCATTCCTAGAGAATTCCTAGAGCACTCTAGCATTGAGGAAAGAAAGGAAAAGGGAGGAAAAGAAAGTAAAGGGAATAAAATATCAAGCAAGAAAGGACGGGATCAAGCGACTACAATGGGATTACTTGTAGGTATAAAGTTGCATGTATGATTTCCTTGCTAGTTTTGGCATGCATGGTACATTTATGTGTGTGTTTGGTTCTCTTATTGTCATTGGCATGGGTTTTTCCAGGTGTGACAATAGTTTTCAGCCTTTTCTTGCCATTTCTAGATAGCCATGGTGTGATGGGGTTTCTCTTACTTGGTTGAACTTATTTCCAGATGGTTTTGAAACTAAGTGGGTTGGTCTTTGGAAAAATCACAAGGGCTAGGAATACCTTGATTGGTAATTGTGGGATACATGGTAAATACTGGTTGTGAATACCCTCGTTGTGCCTAGGAATCCCTTGATCAGTAATGAGGAGATACATGATAAACTATAGAGGTGAATAACCTCGTTGGGCTTAGGAATCCCTTGACAGGTAATGGAAAGATACATGGTAAAGCTTAGAGGGTGGAGATGAACAAATTCCTCATGGTTTAGGTGGAGATATCTGGAGGCATCCATGCTTTTATAGACCTATTGATCCCTGGAGTAGTATGTGGTGGGATTGTGGTAAATCCAGGTAGTGTTTGTTTCTTGTTTGGGCCTAAGAATCTCTTAGATGGATATATGGTAAAGCCTGGTTGTAGTGGTGCTTGCTTCAGGTCTAGAAATCCTTGACTTGTTCTGGTGGGATATATGATAAAGCCTAAGAAGCATGGTCGGTTTTGTTGTAAGTCCCACATTCATGCCTGGAATATGGCACAGGGGTGATTGGTTGAAAGAAAGATTTGGTTCAGCCCAATCCATGGTCAGGTGGTATG
The DNA here is from genome assembly GCA_031772625.1 of Pinus tabuliformis. Classification (NCBI taxonomy): domain Eukaryota; kingdom Viridiplantae; phylum Streptophyta; class Pinopsida; order Pinales; family Pinaceae; genus Pinus; species Pinus tabuliformis. The sequence goes on along the minus strand of CM062808.1, from coordinate 882,338,041 downwards.
TGGAAGTCCCTGACTTGGTTTGATTTTGCATATGTTTATGAGATCTCTTTTCCTCTTGTGTTTTTTGTGTAAATGTAATTTTTATTATGTGTCTTTAATGTTTGTTCTATCATTGGTATTTTGCTCGTTATATGTTGGTTATAAGCATGTTTTATGATAGACTTTGGTTATGGGTTTCATCATGTTTTGATTGGTAAATGAATGGATATTGAATGCATGTCCTAATAGATGATATTGCAACTATTATGAGAGGGAATCAAACGTTCTTGAGAATTCTAAGATATGTATGAGACCCCTATGTTTAGATGCGTATTTATGACCTATACATTACATGCTCATGATGTTTTTGACGAAATAGTTGTCATGGTTAGGCTTGGTTAGGTCAATTCCTTGATCAATTTTTTTGTTAGAAGATTTTTCTTTGTGTCATTTATTGTTTTAGAAATTATCATCAAGTTTTGGGAAGTGGTATGGATTGTAGCCCTGAAAAAGTGGCTCAAAGATCATGGTCTCCAGCACAAAACTAGCTGAAAAAGACTGCAGTCTCTCCCTTGTAGGCTTGTGTGACTCGAGGGTTTCAAACGCATGGAAGCCTTGTCATGGGAGTGATTGGGGGTTTAGTTCAGTGAAAGGCTAGGTTAACTAAGTTGTTGAGCACCTGGAGTGGTTGATTAGCTCTTGGGGTTCCTGTAGCACCTAAGGGAGGTCTATAAGGTGTTGGTTCATCGATTCCACTTCCTAAAGGTGATATAGGAGGTTGAATCATATCATAGTAACTATTTGTCACATATTTACCCCCGTGGAGGAGTAAGCTTGGGTAAGTGTGGGAGGATGGCATTACAAAGTGGTATCAGAGTGGGTTTTGTTATCTTTTGTTGATATCTAGTTTTCGTTCTCTTTTGGCGATGTCTGGTTTTCATCCTCTTTGGGTGATATCTAATACCACATAGTGATTTTAGAGCATGGTTCAACCCTTGGACTGGATGGACAAAATGTGGTTTTCATGCATGCATGTAGGTTGTATATGTGCTTGTTATGTATCCATGATGATGATCATTTTTACAATTGTGTTGCCATGTAGGATTTGATGATGTTGTTGTTCATATGTGCTTGTCATGAATGCATGTTAGTTGTATATGCATTTTTTATGCATTTCAATGTCTATATGTTGTTATGCATGCATTTTCATGGTTATGGTTATGCATGCATGGTAGGTCAGTCATAGATCATGGTGATCATTATGTAGTTTGTTTCATCATGATGCTAATGTGTTGGCAGAGATAGAGCATAAGAAGAAAATTATTAGAGTGAGGTTACAGCAATGGACCTCAAGGTAAGAGCATATCGTCATACAGGTTTGTATGTTGTGCAAGAAGGTATGTTGGTTAATGGTTTTTATAAGGATTATCGTTATGTACATTCTCATCATTCTATTTTTATTGTGGTTACATGAATGATAGATATTAGTTAATCAATGTGGTTATATGCACATGCGTCAGATAGTCATGAATGATAGTAACTTGTTAATTTGCATTACAGTCATATGCACGATGATTATGGTCATTGCAGTTAAGATATTGATGTTATATGTATCATAATAATATGGATTGGCCTATGCATATGGTTATGGTTATGATATTTAGGTATGAGTCGATATATTTGTGATATTTTGTCGTACTAATATGGAATGACTTGTGCAGATGTGATAGCCTCCCCTGAGATACATTAAAGTATGATTTTGATTATGTCATCTATTTGGCTTATCTGACATGGTATTGTTACACAAAAATATCGTCACCATGACTATTTGCAGTCAGTATGGGTCTATCATCACTTGTACTGTCCTCCTAAGCAAGTCTCAAACCTCAGCTCTTCAAGTCAAGCTTTGAAAATGAGAGAAAGACATTGAAAATCAATAAAGCTCTGGTTCCACACTTTCTCTCATTGTTACCTGCGGTCCCGCACCCCCTGTTCACAAAAACTGCGGACCTACCCGCTCTGTCCCTAAAGGAGTGGGTGCGGACCCCTGTGAAAGTAAAAAAGGTGCAAGTTTATTATAAAAAACTCACTTTGGGTTAATTCTAGATGATTCTAGAAGGAATTTTGACGTGGATTGTTCGCTCTGAGGTGGTTCATGCATCCCAAAAGAGAAGGAGCTAATCCCTTGATGAGAGGAGCTATCCCTTTGAAGGAGGGCTTTATCCCTTTGAAGGAGGACCTGGTAACTTCCCTCCATTGCACTATAAATTAAGGCATTGGGGTGAGTGCTAGGGAGGTTAGAAGCTGAACATTTTTGAGGGTAAATGCTGGTGGAATTAGGACTTCCTAGTTAAAGCTTGAGAGGAGAGATCACATGCCTTTTGGCTTCATTGGGAAGTGAGTGAAACTTGTCAAAGTAGAGGAGACCTCTTGCTGGACCCTGGGAGGAGCTTGTACAGCATCAAGGCACAGGTTGTAAAGTTCTTCTTTGATTTGAATTAATACAATCAGATTCATTTTTCTCAACAATTTGTCCTATGTCATTTGTTTCATGAATTCCTTGATCATCATGTTAGATATGCTTTATGATATTGGTTTTTCAGGTGCTATTTAATTTGTTTGCTTGTTTGTGTTTGCAGATTCGCAACAAGGGAGCTCATTTGGATCAAAGGAGCAAGGCTTCCACAAACTTGCATTGGACCCAAGGTAGGCCTAAACACTTGATTGCCTTTGTTTATAAATGCATATTTAGAGAAAGATAGTTTTTGATTGGCTTGCTTGTCATTAGACATCCTTAGATTCTAGGAAGGTCTATCTTGTCCGCAAGATCGACTCATTCTGTGTGACAGGTATGTTTATAGGTTGTTTGAATGTTTTATTTATTGCATGATATGAGTATGTGTCTATGAGATTTCTTGAAGGAATGATCTTGTTTTAAGACGGTTGTAATAAAATCTTATGTGTTGAGACAATTGATAAGCATTTGAGTGTAAGTAGGTGCTATTTGTGGTGTTATGATTAGTGTTTGTTAGTTGATTATGACATGGTTATTAGTCTTGGTAAAGGTTGTGTTCAAATTAATAGATATAATGTCTTGATCTTTGGAACATGTGGCTGACATGTGTGAACAATTGTAGGGAAACATGTTTGGTATTAGCATGACAAGGCAATATTTGATTTGTTTATATAACTAACAGTTGGGTGATGTGATAGTAGATAATAGGACTCAATTGTAGCAAGTTAAAAGGTAAAAGAAAGGAATTGGGTGATAATTCCTCTGGCTATGTTTGGAAACCAAAATTCCAAATGAATGAGAACTTTGCATGAATACATGAAGTATTCTTAACCTAGATTTTTTTTGACATTATGTGGATATATGTTATATTCCTAAACATGTATTTGACAGATATAATAATTGGCTTCCATTTATAGTTGTATTTCTCAAGGAATTGGAGTTCCTTGAGAAGTGTATTTGTTCAATTACAAGGCAGTGTGTTTGACACAACAAGGTAAGGTAACGAGTGTATTGTTATGTTTATTTATGCACTGACAATTTTGTGTTTATGGAAGTATGATGCAAGGATTTCATGGAAAAGAGACTGCCATGAAAACTTCAAGAAGGATCAACTTGAGCTTTCCCTTGAAAGAATTGGGAACCCATAGGGTTGAGTCATGATGTTTGTTGCTAGTTTTTACTTTCGGTATTTTGTGATTCGTTTGTGCTTGATTTGAAGTTTCTTTTACGTTTGGTGCATGGACATGTCACTTTGTTTGTGGTGTTGTATTATTGCTATTTTTCATGGTTTTCTTCTTGTTTGTTTCTTGTGCTTTCCCTTTATGTATTGAGGATCTTGGGAATTGGCTTAGGAAAGTGGAAAGTTAATGGAGCTTGGGGAGAGATGAATGGAACCTAACAAGTAATGTATGACTTGGATGAAGCTCAGTTCATGCATAAAGGGTGCTGAGGGAAAGAGTATGATATTCGGTTGGACTGGTTGGGTCCATTGGGATAAATGGACGGCGGTAGGACAATCATGAGAAAGGTAATAGGAAAGGTAAAGTAAATGGACCTGAGGCATTAGATGCCTTGGCTATGCTGGTAACTGTTGTTCTCAATGTTGTGCATGGATAAAGGGATTTATCTTAACCTTGAATTTATGATATCTGGTAAGTATGTTTTGATCATGATTATGTTGATGTTTATATAAGTATACGTGTATGCATGTATGTCATTTTCTAACAGGATCATTATTTTTTTATGCTAATTTTTATATATATGTATGTATGTATGCATGTGATTACCTGACAGGGTCGTCAGGGATCATTCTTGTGGAGGAATGATTGCTTATGCAGGTGAATGACATGAAGAGGTTCTTGATCTATGAAGAATCAAGTGGGAAGAGTAGTCATGGCAGATCTATGAGGTTAGTATCATGTGGATATGAATTGATATTATGTGATTCTACTATGTCTATGTTTATGTTAATGACATGATAAGTTGAGGGATACATAAGCTAAATGAAAGTAGTGCAATTTGTAGCATGATGGGACAAGCATGGATAATGGAAAGACACTAGAAGAAAGGTTTCTTGGTAGCGTCAATGCAGTTTCTAGATGTGCATTACTAATATTGTGTATATGTTGTACATATTGTACATTTTGTACCTATGATTTTGTGTACATACGGTGTTGTGTATATATGATGTTGTGTACATGTTGTTTATGCATTTATGGTATCAGATGGTGTTGTGTATATGTTGTTTATGCAATGTTGTGTACAAATCGTGTTGTGCACATATTGGATATGTGGTGTTGTGTACATATGGTGTTATGTGCATGTTGGATATGAGGTATTGTGTACATATGGTGTTGCATGCATGTTGGATATCTAGTGTTGTGTAAATATGGCGTGGCGTGCATGTTTTACATATGGTGCCATGTACATGTGATGTTGTGTGCATGATTGTACATGTGGTGCTATGTGCATGTGGTGTTGTGTACATGTTATACATGGGGTATTGTTTGTAGGTAGTGTTGTGTACATGTCATGTATGTGGTGTTGTGTACATGTCTTGCATGTAGTGTTGTGTACAGATTGTGCAGGTGGTGTTGTGTACATGTTTTGCAGGTGGTGTTTTGTATAGGTGGTGTTGTGTAAATGTTGTACATGTGGTGTTGATGTACATAAGGTATTGTGTACATATCATGCATGATTTGGTTGTATACATGTGGTACTATGTTATGTGTAGTCCTTGTATCATGACATGTGTATTCGTTGTGTTTTACTCTGTGTATGCATATGTATTGCATTGTACACTAGTTGTAGGTGCATGTATTGTGTGATGTTGTACGTCATGTTTGAGTGTTGTAATGTATACTGTGTGTATGTGTATGTGATTGAAGAGGAGAGAAGGAACTAGGTGCTTGTTGGGCGTGGCAACCAACCTTGTGTGTGTACGAAAAAGACAAATAACAAAGGTAGAAGGAAAGGATTGATTGAAGGCTAAGTATTGGTACTTTATTTCATTTTATTACGCATATTATATATGACTCTGATTTACGATGGTTACATGTGATACATGATTTTTATTATGATGGTTGAGTTTTGAGCTAACTAGATGTGATATGCTTATACTTGATATTTAGTCAATAGCTAGTTTGACTTATTGTGACAGAAAGAGACAAGAATTGCAAGTGTACCTTATTGATGGGCCCCGATGAGGTATGATTTGAATTTATTTCAATTTGTTTTGAGTCTGATGGAAATTATGTGATTGATATAGGAAAAAATGGAAAATGCTCGGTTTGGGTTGTTGAAACTGATTGCAAGCATTATGAGCAACAACACAAGGAATTGAAAAAGTCAACAATATGATGGTAAAGCACTTTAGGAGTAGGGCCATTGTGGGACATTGGTACCCAATAGTGTCCATCGATTTCCATTTTCATGCTATGGATGGTATGATGGTTTTGAGGTAGGGATACGCCTTGGTTTTTGGACCTTCCGAGGTGAGGGACTGTGTAGCAGAGAATGGAAGGCCAGGGAATGTATTTGTTTTGGTCATTAACATTGCCAAATGGAATCAAAAGCATAATGGTGGTGCACCCTTGAACAATGAGTCGATAACTGTTCACTTAAAGGACAAGTGGCATAGGATTTTGGTGCTGGACATTGGATGCAGCTTTGACTTTGGCAGTGGATTCTAGAATTCCTAGGAAGGAGGTGAATTTTGGTACTACTTTTGAGGGTGGAGGTGTAAGCCTCTTGATTCCTTTATTGTGGATGCAGGCATCCTATCCTTTTATTTGTTGGTTAGAGAAAATGTGTATATGTGTATATCATTGTAAATAATGTATCGGGTTGGATTTATAAAGCTCCATAGACGGTAAGGTTATTTGTTGGTTGAATAAAATGTGCATAATTATATGTGGTTGTTATTGCAAATACCATAATGAGATGTGTTATAAATCTCCAGTAGACGATATGATTGTCATTTTTTCAGCAATGGTGATTGTAAATAATGAAACAAGTTTTGTTATAAGGATCCATGGGTAGTATGTTATTTTTTTTAGTGGTCTTGTTGGTTGTAAGTGTCATTGAACACTGAGGATATTGTTCCCCTAATGGGGAGGGGTTTGTAATAGCCCCAAGTTAAAAATCCATGTAATAAAGTTAATAAAGGAAAAATAAGACCAAGGTCATGGGACATGTATTCCAAGCTGAATGGTGGGCAAAACATCCTATCAGGTGTTCATTTGGTTTAATATGGCTAAGGGGAAATTGGCAAAGGAAATGGTAAAGGCTTTGGAAAGGAAAGAGGCATGAATTGGCACTTATTTATGAAAATAATAAAAAATAGGAGAAAAGGAAGGTGAAAGGTCACAGGTTGCATCTAAGGAGGAAAATGAAGGAAAAATAATGGAAATTGAAGAAAATAGGGGCCTCATTGATAAAAAGTCTTATGAGGATCAGTTCATGGACTTTTAACAGTTTTTGGGTGGAGCTCTCTCTCCATTCTCTCTCTCTCTCACTTATAGAATTCCTGTAGCACTATAGCATTCAGGAAAGAAAGGCAAAGGGAGGACAAGAAAGCAAAGGGAAGTAAAGATCAAGTAATTTAGAGCAGGATCAAGTGGCTACAATAGGATTACTTGTTGGTATCGAGTTACATGTATGATTTCCTTGATAGTTTTGGCATGCATGACACATTCATGTTTGTGTTTGGTTCTCTTGCTGTCATTGGCATGGGTTTTGCTAGGTGTGACCGTGGTGTTTATCCTTGCCTTTCCATTTCTGGATAGCCATGGTGTGATGGGGTTTCTCTTACTTGGTTGATCCGGATTTCTGGATGGTTTCGAAATTGAGTGGGGTGGTCTCAGGAAAGATCACAAGGCCTAAGAATCCCTTGACCAGTAATGGTGGGATACACGGTAAAGCCTAGTTGTGAATAACCTCGTTGGGCCTAGAAATCCCTTGATCAGTAATGGCAGGATACACAGTAAAGCATATACATGAATACCCTCATTGGGCCTAGGAACCCTTTGACCGGTAATGGCAGGATACATGGTAAAGCCTAGAGGGTGGAGATGGAAAAATCCCTTATGGTTTAGGTGGAGAGATCCTAAGGCATCCATGATTGTATAGGCTTAGTTATCCCTAGAATTGTATGTGGTGGGATTGCGGTAAATCTTGGTAGTGTGTTCTTCTTGTTTAGGTCTAGGAATCCCTTAGCGGGTATACGATAAAGCCTGGTTATATTGGTGCTTGCTTTGGGCCTAGAAATCCTTGACCAAGACTGGCAGGATATGTGATAAAGCTTGAGAAGCATGGCCAGTTTTGTTGTAAGTCCCACATTCATGCTTGGAATATGGCACCAGGGTGATTGGCTGAAAGAAATATTTGGTTGAGCCTAATCTATGGTCAGGTGTTATGTGGAAGTCCTCGATTTGGTTGGATTTTTCATATGTTAATAAGATCTTTTTCCCTCTTGTTTTCTATATGTAAATTTATTTGTTATTATGTGTCTTTAATGGTTGTTCTATCATTTTTATTTTGTTGGTTATAAGAATCATTTATGATAGAATTTGGTTATGGGTTTCATCATGTTTGATTAGTAAATGAATGGTTATTGAATGCATGACGTAATAGAAGATATTGCAGCTATTATGAGAGGGCATCATACCTTCTTGACAATTCTCAGATAAGTATGAGACCCCTATGTTCAAATGTGTATTTATGACCTATACATTACATGCTCATGATGTGTTTGAGAAAATGTTTGCCATGGTTAGGCTTGGTTAGGCCAAGTCCTTGATCAAGTTTTTTGTTAGAAGCTTTGTCTTTGTGTGATTTATTTTTTTGGAAAGTCTCATCAAATTTTGGGCGATGGTCTAGATCCTAGCCCTGAAAAAGTGGCTCAAATCTCATAGTCTCATTCATAGAACTATCTGAAAAAGAATGTAGTCTCTCCCTTATAGGCTTGTGGGAACAACTAGAGGGTTTTATTCACATGGAGGCCTTGTCATGGGAGCGACTGGGGGTTTAGTTTAGTGAAAGGATAGGTTAACTCAGGGGTTGGGCACCTGGAGTGGTTGATTAGCTCTTGGGGTTCCCGTAGCACCCGAAGGAGGTCTGTAAAGTGTTGGTTCATTGGTTCCACTTCCTTAAGGTGATCTAGGAGGTCAAAACATATCATAGTAACTCTTCATCATATATTTACCCCGGTGGACTGGTAAGCTTGGGTAAGTGTGGAAGGAGGGCATTACATGCATAGTATATTTACTACATATTAAGGATGAAATAAATGACACATTTTCCTAGCAATGGAAAGTGAAAATATAAGATTTTTTTTAATTTAAATTACTTTATTTCTCTCTTAATATAAAGTTGATGTAAAATTATATTATTGTGCCAAGAGACACTCTAGAACCCAATATGGGGGTGATGTTGTAGTGGTGTAAATGTCATTTAACGTTTATATGTTAGCTCAATTAACATTATAAATTTATAATACCTATATTATGAATATCTCTAAGTATATTGGGTAAATGTAACTAAAAAACATTGAATATATATGCTTACAATGTGTAAACATAACAAAAAAAGGGTGTAGCTTGGCTACTAATTGATAATTATTTACTTAATCATTTTTTTAAAATTCCATGGTACTAAATTTGTGACCTACAACTATTTAGTTCTTTGATAAAAGATACTCACGAAGTCAGAAAATGTAGTAGAAAAATGAAGTTTTGGATTCAAATGGTTGTTGCATAAATTCTCTTGAGGGGAGAAAACATGAAACCCGTTTCATGCTTTCCCATATGTAAATTCTGTTTTCAAGAGACTTTTAAGTGAATCTTTATAAATGTAAAATTTAAAATACAAAATATAAAATGTAATGTAAAATGAAATGCAGAGAGCTACAAATTTAATTAGAAGAAATTAGTATGTCTATAATGTAAAGTTAACATACTATTGTTTCTTTAGCAAGTTATTTCTTTATATATTATTATTGATATAATAATAAATAATATTAATTAATATATTCCAATATATTATGATGATATTCATCTCCATTATAAGTAACGTTATATTAGACCTCACATAAATTATTGATTATATAGAGTGATAATTCTCAGTCATAATTAGAGAGAGGGGGAGAGATGGAGTTGGGGGAGGAGAGAGTGGGAAGGAAGAAAAAAGACATAGAGAGATAGAGGTTGAGAGAGAGAGGGGGTGGAAAGGGAAAGAGAATGAGGGAGATAGGAGAAAAGGAAGGAAGAGAGAGAGAAGGGGAGAAGATAGAGGAAGAGAAGGGGACGTGAGAGAGAGGGAGACATGGAGATGGAGGAGGGAGAGATGGGGAGAGAGAGAAGGAGAGAGGGAGGGAGATATTGAAAAAAATGAAGGGAAGAGAGAGAGAGAGAGAGTGATGGGGGGGAGAGACAAAGGGAGGTGAGAGAGAAAGGGAGAGAGAGGACTTGAGAGTGAGAAGGAGAGAGAAAGGGAGAGAGAGATGGAGTTGTAGGGGGGGAGAGAGGGAGCGGAGAAGAAATACAGAGGGATAGAAGGTGGAGAGAGAGAGGGAGTGAGAAGGGAGAGATGGAGAGTGATTGAGAGAGAGAAGAGAATAGGAGGGAAGAGATAGAGAAGGGGAGAGAGAAGGAGAGAAGGGGAATAGAGAGGGAGGGAGAGGAAGAGGGAGGAAGAGATAGATAGATAGATATGGAGAGAGTGTATATGTTTGTGGGGTGGGATCAAGAGATAAATAAATAAATACAAAGGTAGATAGATATATAAATGGAGGGGGGAGAGAGTGACAACGAGAGAGAGACAAAGAGAGGGATATAGGGAGTGATATATAGATATGGAGATAGAGTGTGTTTGTTTTTTTGGGGTGAGACAGAAAGAAAATAAGGATATATGGAGAGATATTTAGATATATATGGTGGGGGAAGAGATGTTGAGAAATATAGGTTATCAATTATATAGGTGATTTCTCTATTATGATAATTGCTTGTGAGTGTCTTTTTACTTCTTGATTAAGATATTCTCTTCTTATGTTATTATTGTGTTCTTTTCATCAAGACAATTACACTCATGAACAATACAAAGACAAGAGACACAGTGTGTAGGCTGTCATCTGTGGCCAAAACCTCTCACTCTAAGAGAGGAAAACCCCAAAAAATCTTCTTATAGAACCTTCAATTGAATAATACCAAGACCATCACAAAGACCCTTGACACTAGAGCCCTTCCAAGACAGAGTGACAAGCCTTATCTTCTCCCCTAGATCAATGTTGCTCTTCTTCTTCCCCTTCTCAGCTTCCTTTAGAATTTCAATCTCTCCTTGTAGGTTTGGAACTCTTTTATTCACAATAAAAACCCTAGATCTATTTTGGCTTCTCAAATAGTCTCCTCCTTGAGAGAGACTTTTCTCTCTTTAGCTCGGCTTCCTTTAGCGAAGACTTCACTCAAATAATATCACCCTTTTGTGATTGTAATCTTTCGACCTCCTCTTGAAAACTTCAAATCTGCAACCTTCGCACATGTGAAGGTAAACTAGCCCTAAAACAGTCCACAATGATGACTCTTTCCTTTGATGTCATTTCTTCTTCCCTCGCTGACTTTAATGATCCTTCCAAGATTATTTGCGCACTTGATATTAGAGACTTTCTTCACGAATTGATGTCCTCCAAATGAGGTCGAGCACTACTATATATAGTCATTTTTCCCTAATAGTTAGGTCAACATGATCCCTTAGAGTAGGCTAACTTCATCTTATAGATTTATCCTTTCATTATAGGCCGACTTGAGAGAGGACTAGTGACAAGTTCTTAGAGGGTGAATTACAAAAAAAATTGTGACTCTATACAATGTGTAACATGCCTTCATTACATGACAATGACTCTTTAGACTTTTATGACTAGATGACCAAATACCTAAGGGCTCACAATGGGAGCCTTAACTAAAAATAAAATATCTTGCTCATGAAACCCATGATGCAAGCATTACAATATTTTTATTTTTCTTCTTTACATCTTTTACATAAAATCACAATTACATGTCATTATGAAGACCAAACCTAGTTACACTTTTCAACACTCCCTCTTAACTAGGGAGGTATTCATAATGGTACTTGGTCATTCTCAATATGAAGAATTTCTCATAAGAAGAATCGGATTGGTAACCCATTTGTATAGCAACATATCAACCAACATTATCACATAGCAAGGTCTTGACTAGCAACTCTATCTCTCCACAAGATTTGAGCTCAATGCTTGCGAGACCAATGATTTATAGACGCTCTCATCATTGTCTCTCCTCGAACATACCCCACCTGGGTTCTCATGGTGTGTTCCATTAGGACTATTCTTATCTTGGATTCCTAGTCCTCAAACAATATTGGTCCTCTATGACTACTCTTATCTTGGATTCTCTATCTCAACCTCAAAGAGAATCAGATGCCAAATGATTACTCAATCCTCCATTCTGTCTTCTTAAGTGAAGACCAGAATGATGTGTATGTCTCTCCCCTTCTCAATTTAGGGAGGATATATCTATTCCAATGAAGGAATGTGCTCATTCCTACAGAAGGAATGTACCTAAGATCGCTCTTAGCTTAGGAATTTTCCAAGTTTCTTCCAAGTAAGAAACTTATTTCCTTGCTCCCTCTTAATTATGGACCTAGAGCATCTCCTCGGGTGGAGATGAACAAACAACCAGTTGCTTGAAGATATCCTTCCTTCGATATTATGAATTTCTTCTTCGATATGGAGTCTTAATCTTTTGGGACTTCTTAAGAGGGCACAAACCATCCATCACTTTCATCCATGAGTCAATCATGTCATCATTCCTTTCATCAGAAAGTGGCCCATTAGTCTACATCTGGCCTTGCTTCATGTATGTTGACTTCTTTATGCTATTTTCTTCGGAAGGATCTTACATCCTTCTACATGTTTTTCGGGGAAGACATCCGCAATTCTTCCTTTGGCAGTCATGCATAAGCCCATCCAGATACTTGTTCAAAAATAAGAAATGAACACTTGAATCACAATTACCTTTGTGATGGTCTTTCATCATGACATCTTCTTGTAGGCATCAACATCCTTCATACATGTTGACACATCTCCTAAGGACATGTATTGTCAAGGGTCTCCATCTTTTCCAGACTAACATAAGAGTCTACATATCTTTTTAGGAGATATCATAGTCAAATCTTCTTGGTCTTTTGGATGATTCCTTTACCATTGTTTCATATTCCCCATTCTCTTCCTTCCTTTCTTCACACATTTCATTCCCATGGGCTTCCAATCAGAGTTCCTCAATTGTAGTCAGCCACCTCATACTTCATATGAGGACATATTATGTTGATTTCATCTAGTGAATATGTGACCCATGCATTCCTGCATCCTTTTGAGGGAGGAGACCCTTTCTATTGATCATTCTCTTTAAGATATAGCATTAGTTCATGATATCTGCAACCATTCGACATGAATTTAATAATATTAAATGTAAGCATACATACCTCATCTTTCCTTTGGGTCATCCAAACTTCCTGCAATAGCTTCCTTTGAATGTAGGTGATTCATTCCCTTAATTTGCTTCTCTATTATGTCATCATACTATCATCCCATGAATTCCACGAGCTTGGAATTCTTGATGAAACACTTGCTTCCATCATGATTGATGAACCTTACAACGAAGATTCCATAAGAGAATCTTGAGTATCCTACATATCCTATCCTCAAGATGTTACATTTTGACTGATGTATTATGAGCCTTCTCCTAGATTACTTATTTATTTTTCCATATGTATCACTTGAGATTTCAATGAGGTTTCCAAGAGCTATATCCTACATAGTTGACTGCCATAGATTTTGTTCCAGTCATCCTTCATGTTACCTATGTCACGAGCTCTTACTTCTAATGCTTCTACTATGATGCCATTTTCTAATATGATGCATCCTATCTTATTTATAATGTTTCCTATCTAGATAGCTATAATTTACACAACTGAGGAGTAATTTTTGTGAAGGAGATTATTTCAATCATAGTACAGATCTCTCACTTCCTCCTTCTTGGGCTTCTTTGTCTCAGTTTCTTCCACTTCTTCGATAATATGGGCTTCTTCCTTATTTCTCTTGTTATTGTCCTTTTTAAGTTTAAGAAAATATCTTCTATAGTGCCCATATTCTTGAAATCCGTAGCACTAAACCTTAGCCATGTTATTCTTTTTCTTCTAAGGACCAAATTTACCAAACTTTCCTTTTCTTTTTGTCATAGGAACACATCCTTGATTTTTCTCATTTGATCTACATTAGTTTATGCCTTCATCCTCATTTCCTCAATCTTGCACAATGACCATAGATCTTGGAAAGGGGTGGCTTCTTTCTTCCCATAAATACTTGAAGTGAAGTTTCCCCATTCCTCTGGTAGTGAATTTAATACTACAGTGGTCATTTCTCTGTCAGACATTATTTCACCCAAATCTTGAAGTTGATCTCTTATTTTCGAAATCCTCATGAAATATGAGGTTATTCCTTCTTCCTTTGAAATCTTTAATTTGTGGAGTTCTCGCCTTAGAGAGATAACTTCTCCTTTAGTACTTATAGAAAACAACTATACCAATTTGTCATATATACCTTTTGAAGTGTCTAATTTTGATACATATGGGATGAAGGAGCCTTTGATGGATTCTATGAGAAGCCTTTGGGCCCTCACTTCCCCTTTCATGTATTTAGCAAGTGCTTGAGTATCTTGTTTGGGACGTTGGGTTACTTACCCCTTGATTTGATCCATGACTTCATTATCAATAAGGTTTAGGTATTTTCATTTCTTCCATGCAAGAAAATTTTAAGCCCCAATTAATTTGTTGCTCTCCTTTCAAAAAGACATTTTGATATATTCAAATGAAGTCATATTCTTACTTGAGTAGATGCTAGTTTCTCCACTTGCTTACTCATTTAACTTGATAGTGATATAGCTAGTAGAAAACTACTTCTTCGTAGATTCTTTTCTACAAGAGTAATGCTTGATCTCTTTGAGAGAAAGATCACTTTGATGGAGTTCTTCAAAGGTTAAATCTTTTCTCTAATGAGAGAGAGCTTGCTTCACAAACCCTTTTGAAGATGATGACAATGTTATTTGATCTAGCCTTCTTTAGCATTTAAAAAAGCTTCTACTCCTTTGATGATGGTTGAGTGATGATCTCGTAAATGCTTCTAGGGTTATTGGTATTTCTTTCTACTCTCTCCTTGATGATGATTCCAAGACTTTGCTGAAGTGAATTTCTTTGATCTAGGGTTTTGGTATGATGTAGGTATTGAAATTTCGCTTCAATATAATTTGACTAACTTTGATGCCTTTCTTGAAACTCGATCCTTGTGTCCATTTGATTAGATGCCCTCTTCTTGACTTTGTCACCTTAGCTCTAATTCCATGTTGAAAAATATAGGGCATCAATAGATAAGTGATTTCTCTGTCATGATAATTGCTTGTGAGTGTCTTTTTACTTCTTGATTATGATCTTATCTTCTTATGTTGTTATTGTGTTCTTTTCATCAAGACAATTACCAACTCATGAACAATACAAAGACAAGAGACATAGTGTGTAGGATCTCATCTAGTGCCACAACCTCTCACTCTTTGAGAGGAAAATCCAAACAAATTCTTATTATATAACCTTCAATTGACGAATACAAAGACCATGGCAAAGACCCTTGACACTAGATCCCTTCCAAGACCAAGCCACAAGCCTCCTCTTCTCCCTTAGCAACGTTTCACTTCTTCTTCCTCTTCTAAGCTTCCTTCAAAATTTTAGCCTCTCCTTGTAGGTCTGCAACTCTTTTCTTCACAGCAGAAACCATAGATCTGTTTTGGCTTCTCAAATAGTCTCCTCCTTGAGAGAGACTTTTCTCTCTTTAACTCGACTTCCTTTAGCAAAGACTTCACTCAAACAAGATCACCCTTTTGTGACTACAATCTTTCAACCTCCTCTTAACAACTTTGGATCTGCAACCTTTGCATGTGTGAGGGTAAACTAGCCCTAAAATAGTCCACAATGATGACTCTTTCCTTCACTATCGTTCCTTCTTCCCTCGCTAACTTTAAGGCTCCTTCCAAGATGATTTGCACACTTGATATTAAAGACTTGCTTCACAAATTGATGTCCTCCAAATGAGTTCGAGCACTCTATATATAGTCGTTTGTCCATGATAGTTAGGCCGACATGATCCATTGGAGTAGGCCGACTTGAGAGAGGGCTAGTGACAAGGTCTTGGAGGGTGAGTTACAAAAACAAATGCGACTCTATACAATGTGTAACATGCCTTCATTACATGACAATGAATCTTTATAATTTTATGACTAGATGACGAAATCCCTAAGGGCTCATAATGGGAGCCTTAACTAAAAATAAAATATCTTTCTCATGAAACTCATGATGCAAGAATTGCAATAATTTTATTTTTATTCTTTACATATTTTACATAAAATCACAATTACATGTCATTATGAAGACCGAACCTAGTTACACTTTTCAACAAGAGAGAGAGAGAGAGAGAGAGAGAGAGAGAGATGGGGAAGAGAGGGAGGGGGAGAGAGAAAATGAGAGATGGGGAAGAGAGGGATGGGGAGAGATGGGGAGAGATAGACTTAGAGATGGTGGGGGGGGCAGTGGGAATAAGAAAGAGATACATAGAGACAAATACAAATCTTGTATATTATTATATAATATTGAACATTATTAACCTTAGAGAAAGAGGAAGTAATGCTTTTACAAAAGGTAAAAAAAGTTTGATTTAGAAATCCATGAATTTTTTGGCTTTTCACCAGAATAGATACATTTATTTCAGTGTAGATGTTGATTCCTACTCCTATTTAATTTATTTCACTAGATGCATTGATTTAAGTGTAGTTGTTGATTTTTAATCCTATTTGATTGCTTACACTAGATGCATTGATTTTAGTGTAGATCTTGATTTATAATCCTATTTGATTGCTTTCACTAGATGCATTGATTTTAGTGTAGATGTTGATTTATAATCTTATTTGATTGCTTGCACTGGATGCATTAATTTTAGTGTAGATGTTGATTTATAATCCTATTTGATTGCTTGCATTAGATGCATTGGTTTTTGTGCAGATGTTGATTTCTAATCCTAATTGATTGCTTGCACTAGATGCATTGATTTCAGTGTAGATGTTGATTTGTGATTTTATGTAACTATATGTACGATGTACATTAATTTCAAAGTAATTACATTAAAAGTGTGCATTGATTTCAATATAAGCACAAAAAAATTATTGATGGTGTGCATTGAATTTTGTGTTACAGTAATTCAACCATAAATAAAATATTTGAATTTTCATCTTAAATAAAATGTTTACTTAGGGGTGGTAGGAGGGGGAGGGATTCTCACTAATCTCCATGGAAAAATGGTAATCAAATACTCATGGTGTCTTGGTAAGAAAACCAATAATCAAGTTGAGCTATATGGTATTCTTTTGGAACTATCCATAGCCCATGATTAGGGAATTTTGGATATCATCATTGTAAGAGATTCAATGCTCACTATTCATCTTTTGGTTAGCAACACCCATCACCATGAAAATATCCTTATGCTTACACTTAGAATCAAGTGTGCTCTAAACCCCTTTCCATCCATCTCTCTCTTTCATACCCTCTGTAAGAAAAATATCATGGTTGATTATTAAGAAAACCTAGCCTGCCATTTAGGTTAAGGGTAGAGGGAGATAAATAATGCCAATGATCTATTCCCCATCCCCTAGTTTCTTATGTTGCCCCTTGCCTAAGTCTTCCCCTTCATCCTGTCGCTTTGAGAACATCTTTAAAATTAATAAAACCACTATATCCAAAGTTCATGAAGCCCTAGAATATGATGTCGTGGAAATTATTTTTGGCAGCTCCCATGCATGGGAGGCTATTATATCCCCTCATCTCTAGTGCTGTGAAGTACATTTCATGTCTCCTCCACTCAATAGATGGATGGTGTTGATGAGAATTATTCCGTGGTGTCTTAATTGTTATGAGATAGATCTCACGTGGGAAGGATGTCTTCTCGGTGATAAATCTATGGCAAGGCCTAGCTCCTCCTGTTGTTTTTTTTTATCTATATCAAATGAGTAGATATTTCTTCCCTGAATCTCCTGTGCCCTTATACTTAAGAAGTGTCGTGTAAGCTTGTTCTTGTCTCGTATGGCTCTTCTACGAGACTAGTAGCTCTGATTCCACTAGTCATTTTCAATTTCCATCATTTTTCCTTCACTCTAGTTGGATTTGTCATCTCTCCGCATTGGGGCAGAGACATTTGAATTGGTGATAACTCTTTCAAGATATTTCCTCCCTTAGGTCCCTCCTTTGCAGATATTGGCAATGTGCATAGTGCAAAAATTATCTCCAGCTATCTATGGTTTGAAGAAATTGGGTATGAGGTCAGTTTCAGCATTCACCATTATATTTTTCTTTGGTTCACATTCTCTCAAGTGGTGAATTATTCTCTAAATCTTTGCGTAAATCCCTTTGGTCTTGTCTTATTTTGTTATGTCTTGGTTGTTCTTGGTTTCTTCTCCCTTCCTGTTTCTTTAGGCATCCCCTTCGAAATCCTCATGCACTCTCTAAATTCCTCTTCTCCCCATGTTATCTGCATTTTCATTGCCACCCTCCGAGCTCCTTATATCTTTGCTCGCATTCTTCAGTGCTTTGACTTCGCTCTCCCCTATGCTCCTCATAGTTGCCTCCCCTCCCCAATTATCATTTCTTTAAGCCAAAACTCCTTAGGATCCTCTGACAATCCCAACTCCGCCAGCAACATCTTCGGACAGACTCTCCATGAGGAAATTATGGATATTAAGTGGAAAATCCTTTAGCATGACAATTTCCTAATCTTTATTTATGATGAAATTCAGTCCCTAAAGCATAATTTTTCTCATCAAGAGGACGAGATTGATGCTCTCCACAGGAAGCTTGAAGATCTCTGCCACAAAGGCAATAATGCATAAAATGAAAATATGTTAAATGAAGCTACAAGTCCCTCTCATGGCCCTCATAACTTTGATTTTAATATTCTAGCAGATGAAGACCCTCACTCTCCTCTATAGTCAGAGCCTTTTGTAAATTTGTTTTTTTGTTATTTCAATTAATTGTAGAATATATGTATGTCACAACGATATTGTAATCCTTTTGGTCCCAAGTTACTTAGACGTGATAATCTGTCCCTCTTAAAGTACCCCCTGAAATGGTTGAAATGTAATGAATTCTCGTGTACTTTTCGTGTTCGAACACATATTTAATACAAATATCTACTCACTACTATTTAAAAAATGTGTTTTACTTACCTGAAATGTTTTCTTCTTGAAATTATAAACTATTTGTAATTGACTACATTCTTATTATTCTCATTTTCCATTATTCAACATTGTAAGTCACTTTGCATTTAAACATGTTAATAGAAATCAACTACCATTGAAATTTATTTGGGGTTTAGCACTCCTTAAGTCACAATGATTGACTTTGAAGAAAGATGCTATTAATATTGGAGAGCAAGAGAAACAAGGTTTGATGTTTAGGACAATAGCTTGAGTTAAATATTTGAAGGTATATGATTTCAACTGCCATTTTCATATGATTGATATGAAAATATGGCAAAACTAACACGTGTGACAATAAGAACAATAGAAGAAAATAGTTTGAGATTGATCACAATGAAGACTATTTGATTGTTTGCATATTTAAATTGATTAGAATAATTAAATGTTCATCAATTTTTATGTGAATGCGCACGACTAAAACCAACCTAGATCCACCTTAACCCTGGATCTATCAAGTGCTAGAAGGGATCAAATCTCTCTAGATGCAAACATTTCCTCAAGTTTTGCACCTCGAGAGGTTTGATCCCTCTGGGTGCTTGATAGATCTAGGATTAAGATAGATCTAGTTTAATATGGACATTGAAATATTTTACTTATAGTTGACAGTAAAATATATTTTTGTTTTAAATGTTATATGTAAACTAAATTACATATAATAAAATAATAATAATAATAGTAATTTTTTTTTAATTACTTTATCTTTCTATAAAATTGAATCCATTTTTTTTTAATGGTTGACATTATTTATTACTATTTTTTTTTAATGGTTGACATTATTTATTACTATTTTTAATTGATCAAGATAAATATTATTTTTAATTAATTAAGATAAATTTTACTTTATTATTTTTAAATGTAAACATCTCCCCACATTAAACTGTAATTGTAATTTTATATATATATATATATTTTCATTTTAATTTTAATATATCACTGGAGGAATAAAGGTTTGGTTTTTAAAGTAAATCGTAATCCTAAGTAAAGAAGTGTCATGGAAATGAAGGAAAGTTGTCATTCTAATCAAATAATTTAGTATACATTTTAGAATAAATGCTTTTAAATAAAAGAAAAAGCCAGAATCGATAAAGCATGGGCATGCCCACTAGAAGAATATTCGAAGAATAAGAATATGTTACACATTTGCATGGTGACAGGGGTGCTTATTTGGACAAAGATAAACAAATGACAGTAATCAAACAATCTATGTAATTTAATTGATTTAATTGCATATAAGAAAGAAAAACATGACCTTTAATTATTTTAATGGAGGTATGATAGTTGGCGTATCAATTGATTAAATAGAAAAAAACCAAAATGAAAAGAAAGCAAAAAAAATAAATTATAAATATATTATTTTTAATAAATAAAGTTGAAAAAAAAAAATTTAAAAAAATTTATAAATATAATATTTTTAATAACTAAAATTATGAATAAAAATTAAACTAAAATGAAAAAGAAAGAAAAAAAATTTATAAATATAATATTTTTAATAAATAAAGTTACATATCTTAACTATTTATATAATTAAAATATTATAATTTAAATTTTTTAATAATAATATATATATGTGTGAGAGAGATTTCAAAAGAGTTATATATGGGTTTAAATGTTTCTGCAATAGTGGCTAGTTTAATAAGGAGTTTGATGTGCAATGTGTAAATAGATATATATAGAGATCATCTAGTCATTATTGAGAGAAAGTGTGATTTGGATGTACGAATGTATTGGGGTGTTTGGAGGAAGCTTTTGTATTCTTTGAGGTTTTATTGTGCAACTCGTCTCTCTTTTTTATCTTCAAGTTGTGCTTCATGGTCTCTTTTGGTGTACATGGTGTGTATTTTGATTGCATATGGTAGTCAACATCAACATTACTATGGAACAAAATGAAGTAAACAACAATATTCATGGAATAGAGCATGATGACAACATTATTCAACAATATATTATCAAATACGAACACCTACAACAAATTGGAGAGCACACAACAACACATGGAATCAAAGGAGATAAAATTATACAACAACTAGCTATCAAGGCTTAAGAAAAAAAGAGTCGAGTTTTGATGGATTAATCATCATCAATGGCAACAAGAAAGTAGGAATTCCATCAAGAAAAGGCCCTAGAGGTTGATCCTAAGAATTAATTAGAGGGTAAAAAAGCATATTAACAAGATGCTTGTGGCTATTGTAACAACCCTAGTGAAAATTCCATATAATAAAAGTTAAAGACAATAACCATGGTTGATGGGACACTTATTCCAAGTTGAATGTTGGGGAAGACATCCTATAGGGTGTTCATTTGGTTTTTTATGGCTAAGGAAATTGGCGAAGGCAATGGCTAAGGCTTTGGAAAGGCAGAATGGCATTTTGGCACAATTATTTATGAAAATAATGGAAATTAGGAGAAAAAGGAGGTGAAATGTCACAGGTTGCATGAGAGGAGGAAAATGAAGGAAAATAATGGAAAATGAAGAAAATAGAGGCCTCATCCATAAAAAGGCTTATGAGAATCAGTTGATAACCTTTTGTCAGTTCAGTGTTGGAGATCTTTCATTACTCTCTCTCTCTCTCTCTCACATACTCTTAGACACTTAGAGTTTCTTGGAGAACTTTGACATTGGAGAAAGAAAGGAAAAGAAGGCAAGAGGAAGCAAAGATCAAGCAGGGAAATGCAGGATCAAGTAGCTACAACATGCTTCATTGCAGGTATCGACTTGCATGTGTATTTTCCTTGCTAGATTTGGCATGCATGGGATTTCATGCGTTTCTTTTCTACCATGGCATGGGTTTTGCCACATGTGACATTATTTTCAGCCTAGCTTTGCCATTTCCTGATAGCTTTGATGAGATGAGTTCTCTCATTCGGTTTATGTGGGATGGTCAGATTGGATTCAAAGTTGAGTGGGGTGGATCTATGAATTTCCAAACACATGGCCTGAGTGGTCCCTGAACCAGACTGAAGATCATGAAGCCATTGGCCTAGTAACCCCTGAACCAGACTATGGGTTGTGGTAAAGCCAGATTGCATGCCTCAATGGGCCTAGGAATCCTTGTTGGTGAATGACAAGATATATGATAAAGCCAAGAGGTGGATTTTCTCTCTGTTGGGCCTAGTGGTCCTGAGATGGGATGCACGGTAACGCCAGGAGAGTATGTCTCAGTGTAGGGCCTAGTGATCTCTGGATTAGATTGTGGATGCATGGTAAAGCCTAAGAGACTAGGAGGCACTCAAATTCCTCATAGTGTAGGCGAAGAACTCTGGTGGCATCCATGTTGATTGGTGTTTTTGGTGTGTTCTATGAGTCCCACATTCATGCTTGGAATATGGAATGAGGGTGATTGGCTGAAGAGAGACTTGGCTCAGCCAATCTATGGTCGGGTGGAACATGGTAGTCCCATCTTCGGTTGGTTCATTGCATTCATTAATGAGAAATTCATTCCCTTGATTTTCATGTGTAAATGTATTGATGTATATGTGGATTTTGATGGCTGATATGTTTATGGTATTTATGTTCCTATTATGTTGGTTATATGTATATATTATGACAATAGCTATGTATGGATCTCAGCATGTTTTTACTTGTACATGAATGGATAATATGCCTATGACCTAATAGATAATAGTGCAGCAAATGACATGAGGGAACAATGGTTCATAGCGATTCTCAAATAAGTATGAGATCCCTACACTTAATTCTATTGTTTACACCTGTAGGTTACATGTTGATGATATGTTTGACGAAATGCATGTCATGGCTAGTAGGGGTCTAGTTATGGTCTTGTTCAGTTTATTGCTTTTGCATCATTGTTTCCCTGTAATTTTATTGATTTCAAGCCATCACTCCATTCTGGGCAATGACCTGGGCTCTGGGCCTGAAAAGGTGGCTTAAATCGCGGGGTCCCTGGTATAGAATTGACAACTTTGGTCTCTGGTCGCTGGCAAGCAAGCCTGTGAGAGCGATTTTGGGTTTCTGGTCATTCCCTTGCCCATAGCATGAGAGGGACTGTGGCCTAAGAAATCCAGAACAACAATGGGTTTCTGGTCATTCCCTTGCCCATAGCATGAGAGCGACTGTGGCCTAAGAAATCTAGAACAACAATGGGACCCAGGGACATGTTATCTGAGTGGCTTGTTAGCACCCTGTAATTTGAAGGTTGTAAGACAAATCACAATAATGTAACATCAAACCAACTTTGGGATGGGAATCTAGCCCTTCCAATCCCAAAGAGGGCTCTCTCTTTAAAATTTATCTTTGTTGCTTGAAAATCTTAGACTAGTTATGATTGTACTTGGGTTTTGGGTTTTGGAATACTGATTGTATTCAATTTAATTAGCATCTATTGGGCAATGGAGTCAAAAGGTAAACTGGATGGTTGCATCAATTTTTCATAGAGTAAACTTAGGGAAAGTTAGGAATATTTACTGGATCTTTCAGAATAATAAGTGGATGATGGCAGAACAATGAAAACCTTCAGTAGAACTAAAGAGCAATTAAGAATTATTTAGTGTGGGATTCAGTCAATCAAGCAGAACTAAAGAGTAGTCAAGAATTCTTTAGTGTGGCCTTCAGTAGAAAACATACAGATTGCAAAAGAAGCCAGAATAAGGTACTCAAAAGTAAATCCTATTCATCACATTTCTGTTTTGCAATTGGAATTTAGATGATTATAGTGAAGAGATGATAGTGAAACACTTTAACATAAGAAAAACATCACCAATATTTAAGCCACAAGAATCCTATGAATGGTCTGCTTAGTATTGATGCTCCAGTGCTTTTAAAAAAAACTTACAATGCTCCAACAGATCACTAATATTTCTGATCTCAAACAATCCACCTCTAATACTTCAAAAGCAGAAGTATTTATACAAAATTTACAAATTGTTTACAATAAATGTTGTCTCTAACAGACATGACATTTTTAGACTATAGATGAACTAAAAAGCTCTAACTACTGCAGATTAATAGTTCTGGTGGAATGTGTTGTGCAAATGTTGTTGCTGTGGAAGTGGGAGTAGGTAGGATGTGGACCCAAATTTGTGGTTGTGCTGGCAGATGAACTAGCAGATGCATATGTCTCTCTTTTTCTTAGTAATTCACTCAACTGCTTTCTGATCCTCTGACTTGATAATCTGAGACTTCCCTCACTGATGGTTGATATTGTGACTGCCTTGTTGTTTTATCATCCATTAATGTCACAAAATATTTTGGAAAAAAAAAAAAATATATATATATATATATATATATATATATGAATAATATTTCCAAAATATTTTAAATGAAATTTATAATTAAATTTCTATAAAACCAAGTGTTGTTTCTAATCCGTGGTTTTGTTTTCTCTTTCTATGAATTCACAAAACCATGTGTAGTTTTGTTTCTATTACTCTTTCCTCTGTAAATTCATTTTATTTGTATGTAAATTCCCTTTACCTTTGTAGAATACCTGGATGGTTTTGCAAAACCATGTGTTGATTTGTATGGTTGGAAGAATATTCTCACTTTACTCTTTCACTTTCACCTGCAACATGATTTTACATCTGTAAATTGATTTCACCATGCCTGTAAATTGATTTCACCTTAATCTTCTATCGTGAAATGCATTTACATGAATGTTATCTTTGCTCACTTGTACATTAATTTCATGCGAAATTTTCCCTTTTATTTTCTCTGATAAAGGTAAAACCATTTTACCTTTGAATCTCATTCCACAACCTTAGTCTCATATTCCCTGTAGCTATATAATTTTACCTTAATTATGGTTTCACCCTTTTATTTTCTCTGATAAAGGTAAAACCATTTTACCTTTGAATCTCATTCCACAACCTTAGTCTCATATTTACCTTAATTATGGTTTCACCCGTAGCTCTGAAATATTTCTGCATTCTCATATCTTTGTATTTTACTTGAAATTAATCCACCCTATATTCCTGTAACATTTATAAGATTCAAAACCAAAACAGTTAATGGTTTTCGCATGGGGGGCAAGTAGTATGTGGCATTATTTTGGAGGATGCGAGGGGCTGCCACGTAGCAAAAAGGCGGGTGGGAAAACAGCTTATCTCACATACTTTTTGAGTGTTAAGTGTTGGATGAGCTAGGATGTGAAACATAATTTTAACCATTCATTTATTTCTACGAATCTCAAGGCAAATAAAAATGAAGGGGGTTTAATTCTTAGTGCGAGGTGGGCCATTGGTTGACTTTGTAGGGGGAAGAGGTAGTATAGGCTTGCGGGGAGAAATTAATATAAAGTCCAAAACTTATATTAATAGGGTTTTGTGAAGTAAGGGGTAAAAAGAGGGATTATATATATATATATATATATATATATATATATATACTTTATGGGATTTATCCCACATTCACAAGGGAACATTCTTCATGATGGTTTATATAAGCCCATAGTTACATTGTGTTTCGACAAAATAAGCCCAAGGCTACCCACTTGTGCTTGGTGTTAGGTGTGCTAGGCTTAGGTATTGTGAATGCAAGTCGCATGGAGATGGAGTGGGAGCTAAGATTTCGGGCTTTTTTTTAATGCAAATTTCAATAAAATCCAAGGCTTTAAAACCAGAAGCTCTACAATATATAACCTTTTTGTCACACAAACCTATTCTTAATGATTTGAAAGTAGGTATTTGGCTTATGCTAGGGTAATATTCAGATGAATTAACAAGGAAAGTGGGTGATAAAGCAGGAAGCTGAGTAAAGGATGATGCAAAATGGAGAGGAAGTGGGGTGAGTTAGCAAGCCAAAAGCTTCATCATGAGAGCAAAAAATAATATCTGAATCATCAGATTTCCTATAATTATAGGACCCTAACATGGATGAAATGTCTTCTGAGGATTCTAAAGCTGATTGATGAGCCTCGGTATTACAACATGAATGTTGCAACTCCCAAGGCTATTGACTTTAATTTTCAACCCGGGGTTCGTACAAACTTAAGAGGTATCGACACTGTATGTGCAGCATACAATGTGTCATTCCTTTGCTGTCATTATGTAATGGAGTGCATGTACTGAAGTCAAATCCTAAACTAATTGTAGAAAATGAAATGTTTGAAATGGAACCTTAACCTATTGCAAGAAAGGAAGCGCACGGAAAGAGACTAAAATAAAATGATAAGACACACCATTTTCTAACTAGCTGCTAAGAGGTTTTGCTTCAAAAGAATGCTAAGTTAACATGTATGCAATTCTACTGTCCTAAGCATGCAAATTCAAACCATCAAACCTTCTACTGCTGTGCATGTAAATGAATAAAATAAATATGTTTTTCTTTTCGTCATTTTTTCATGTGAGAGTGTGAAAGCTAATCTCTTTTGGTGATGTGGCATGTGGCTTGGAGATGATGGTGAATGGTCAGAAGGCTTGGGAGACAAGTAGGGACCCTTTTCTAGCTTCCTAGAGGCTTTTTCCTCAATTTGGCCTCAAAACAGGGTTTCCTACAGGATGCTACATGATTTCCTACAGGATGTCCTGAAAACCTACAGGATCCCCTGAAAACCTACAGGATACAGCCGAGAGCAAAATGATGGATGTTGAAGGTGATGGAAAGCTTAGGGAAGGTGGTTGGTGGATGGAATGAGGCAAGGGAGTGCCTAGGACCACTTCAAAACTCAAAACCAAAGTTGGGAGATGGATGGATTTGCTCAAAAATCTTGGAGAAGTTTCCTTGTGAAATGATGAAATTGGTGAGGGTTTAGTGAAAGAAAGTGAGGACCATGGGTGGATAAAGTTGGGATGAGGTTGTTGACGATGAAATCTCTCTGTACTCCTGAGACACCTGCACTGCATCAAACATTGACATTTACCCAAAAATCATGCAAACAAGAATAATTTTAGTTATCTAAAGGAAACAGAATTTCATGAGCTAGCTGTCTACTTCATGCATGAGGAAAACTTTGTAGAAATAATATAAAACATTGATGAGATCTAATGCAAGACTGAAGATAGAAGAAATGGAAATCAAATCCTACCCTTGAAAACTAGCAAAATGTTGACCTAAGTGTGGAGCAAGAGGGTTAAAAGGGTCTTGATGGTATGGAGGTCAAGTAGAGGCCTAATCCCAGCTTCAATGATGATTTTTCTCAATTCGAGCTCAAAACAAGCTTTCCTTCAGGATGCTACAGTGATTTACTACAAGATGTACAAATTTACTATAATTCATCGACTAACCAAGCAAATCAAATCCAAATTAGATGGAAAAAATTTTGTTATTAACTAGGATGTCTTAGGTCCCCATTCCAAGTGGATCACTCAAAAATACCTCTGTTAACCTATGCTAAAAAATAGAAAAGCATTACTAGTCGAAAATCTAGAAATTCGAGAACTAGTAGTCTGGTAAATCTAAAAAATGCCTAACCTAATCAAGTGAAAATGCAATGGGGCAATTTTTTTTTATGAACTAGAATGTTTTTTTGATCTAATTCAAGTGGAATCAACTCAATTGAAGCTCATTAGCATGCTCTAAAAAATAGCAGAAATTTACTGTTCTTTGCCACAAAGGAGTTCCATAAATCTAGATTTAGGAATAAGAAGACTAATCCAAGAAGCTCAATGATTACTATGAAATTCCAAAGTTTTTCCAATGATGAAATAATGTTTCTGATCCTGCAAAAGAACTTACATCAACCATTTAACTCAATCCTACAACAATAAATCATTAATACTAAATGCAAAAATAGAAAGAAATAAAAATAAGAGATGCATGTGAATAAGAAGTGAAAATAATGAAAGAAAATGATACAAAAGGGCTCTGAGGCTCCTAGGATGGCCAAGTCCAAGGAGAATCAGAGACCTATAGAGGATAACAAGATTTAGAAGTTGAACATGACACCAATCTTCATTATTTTCATCAATAGAATTACATCCCTACAAGAAAATACAATGGAGCTGTAAAAATACAAGCTCTCTCCACAATAACACTAATGAAAATCTATATCTAGAGGAAATGTGACTTAGTACTTATATAAAATGATTAGGAATCATTCCCCATGAATGGAAGAAACTTTCCCCACCAAAATCCCTTGATTAGTGGATCTGGTCTCCAATACTAGGAATTTGCATTAAATGGCAGGGAACACATTCCTAGATTTTCTCAATCATTAGAGTTCCATGATCTATGCCATAATTCTATAATATCTTGTTGATTTATTATTTATTATTGATCCTCCTGTAGTAGGGAACAAGTCCCTAAAATATCTCCTCCTCCAAATCTTCATAATCTGCCCAATATTCCCATAATATTCCACAAAAATAATTAATATTAGGCACAAATATCCAATTACTCATAAACCTTCCTAGTGAATATATTAAAGTTAAAAATACATTATCTAATGCAAAAAGAGAGGTTTAATGTGCTGAAGGATGGTCATAGGCCTTAAATTAATATTTAATTTAGAGGTATGGGCCTTAATTTATGTCTAATTTAGAGGCCCATCATACCCCCCTGTTGAAAGTGTTGCTCATCCTCTGAGCAGCTTAGTGACCTCATTGTGCCTCATTCATGGCCCTGGTGGTCTCTCTCTTGTGCATTAAGAATCTTGGCTGTAAATTCTGCAAGGACAAGCCGAAAAACATATTTGTGCAAAGAAAAATCATTGTTTCTTGAGACCATTAGCTTGCCTTCTTCCCCTTATTTAAGATGGGTTCTTGAATATTTTTTAGTTTGACAAGGTATTCCACACCCTTATCAACCTTCTGCTACCTTCTTCCATCATTTGTACATCTCTAACATTTTCAAAATGCATTTAGATGAGAACCAGGACATCCTGTAGGAATTCCTATCAAAACTACAGGAAACCTTTTAAAACTACATGAAACTATTTTTGAGCATAAATGATAGTCTCAGCCTAGGACAAACCCTCAACTTGACTCCCATGCCTTTCTCTCATTTCTATAACATCTTTTAGGCCTTGGAAAAAAGCTAGAAAGAGAATAGAGACCTCTTGGAAATCCTCTTTTCATCACTGCAATTTGAGTTCTGTTTTGATGGTGGATGCCTCATTTCCTTTTGTTGCCTTCTTCTTCTCTCTTGTGGCCTAGATAACTGCCTAATGGCCTTGGAGTTCTATGTTTTGATTAGGTCTCTCTTAAGCTCTGCCATCTTGGGGTTTAGAATAATTTGTTCATTTCTTCCTTCTTGTAGCAACATTCTGCCTTCCTGTAGTAGTCATTCCTCCTCTTTCAGGGTCTTCTAACTGTATGGGAGTGATGAGAAACGATGAAGATGGATTGGATGATGATGCTAGGGCTCAAAGGGAGTAGTGTAGGTTTGTGAAAATGGAGAGGATGCTCTGTTTGTTTTTTTTTTGGAGAATGAAATGGGATGGATGAATGATGAATAGATAGTGAATATGAAGTGGATGGAGGGCTTGGAGTGTTGTGGTGACTTGGCCTTTGAAAAAATTTCATCTTTTAACTACTGTCCTCATTCCTTGAAATCATCACCCTTCATAATTTGACTTTTCAACATTGCATGAGTGAAGGAGTGAGCTGCAATTAACTAGTTGAAGACGGTTGAGACTGTTGACCCATCCTTAGCTTATAAAACCTCATCTCTCATGCATTGACAACAAATTTCTAACTATAATATGCTCAAGAGAAGAGATCAAGAATATTGCATACTTGTACCTACCTGATGGTTGTTGGAGAGACATGCATGCTGCTGATGAGTTGATGTTAATGTGCAGGTGTTGGATGGTGATGTTGATGATCCTAATGATGCTGCTAAGATCTAGAGGAGCTTCTTTGACCTCTGGAACTCCATGCTGAATCTGACTGCAAATCTATGGCTACATGATCCTCATATCCCCTCAATTTTTCAAAGAAACCCACCCAATTGTGCCTTGTGAATATCTCTAGTATAGTGCTGATGAATCCTCACTGTGCTGATGGGTTCCCTCTTATTAAATCGCCCTATCATTTTTCTCTGATGGATGGAGGTTTGTATATGTCTGATACCAAATTTAAAAATTATGTGTATACAATTCCCCTAGACTGCAATCTTTTTCCACACAATAGAAGGTTTTTCTATATTCTTTTCACTTGGAAAAATGTGGGAAAGTTCAACTCCTACCTCCTTATAACTCTCTGATGAAGCCAACCTCTATTTTTTCCTTTAAAAGTGCTCGCTGCCAATCCTGTAGGTGTTGTTCTATATCCTGTAGGATCCTGTAGGATTTTAGGGAATCCTGTAGGTTTACAAGACAACCTTTTGTTTTGTCTATATCTCCTAAACGGTAGAATGGATTGACCTAAAAATTTCTTAGCATGTTTCCATCATCATTATGTACTTCCCCAATAAAAAAAAATTGGTCAATGGATGCACGAATCTCGAGAAAAACTAAAAATGGTTGAAGGTGATGGAGGCCAATTTCTTGAAAACCGTGCATTGGAATTTTCTGAAATTTCTTGGGCATGTTACCATCATCCATATGCATCTCCCCGTGAAACAAATTTTTAAATGGATGCACGGATATCGCGAAAATGTAAAAATGGATGTAGGTGATGGAGGTTGATTTCTTGAAAACTGTTTACTGGAATTTGCTGAAATTTCTTGAGCATGTTACCATCATCCATATGCATATCCCCCTGAAACATATTGGCAAATGGATGCATTT
Source organism: Pinus tabuliformis (assembly GCA_031772625.1). Lineage (NCBI taxonomy): Eukaryota > Viridiplantae > Streptophyta > Pinopsida > Pinales > Pinaceae > Pinus > Pinus tabuliformis. Next base: position 882,307,547 of record CM062808.1, on the reverse strand, counting down.
TTTTCAATTTATGGAAAAAACAAATTTCTGCTCTATGTATTTTTGTATCCTGTAGTAAAACAGAGCATCCTGTAGTTTTTTAGGACAGTAAGAAAACTGAATGGTAGAAGCTTGAGAATGATAGGGGGATGGTGAAAATAGAGGTGGCATGACCAGTAGAGGTTTCCCCAAGTGCTCGTAGAAGAATGTCCCGTTGGCTTGTGATTTTTGTAATTTCAAATAGAGAAATATTTGCACAAGCCTTCTTCATGCCTTCTATAATGTTATACTCTATTGCGGGAAGAATCATTGAGGTGTTCGAGGGTGGAACCAAATTCATGGTTTCGGGTGGGATGGTTATGTATTTCCTGCTCGTGGAAACACTTTTCGTTGAAGATGTCTTCCCAGACTTGCTCTGAGTATTCTGTGTTGAGTCGACTAGAGGACCCATTTTCCTTAATAGTTTTTCTCTAAATTTCTGCTTTCGTACCTCAATCCCAATGGTGGCCCCTTGAATTCTCAAGTTGTATCGGTTATTTTTCTTCTAGTTCGAACCATCACTCAAAGGCTCCTTATCAGTGGTGGTCTTCTAGGTTGCAAGAGCATACTGATACATGTTTACTACATGCCCAATGCTTGGAGCTTCATCAGTTGGAGCAACTTCTTCTTCTTCATCAGGCTCTGGTTCTTCATCAAACATGGTTGTGTTAAGAAACTGCGCAGTAATACTACTCATTCCATGGTTCCATTCTGGGCACATTTTTTCCAAATGATGTTCGTGGTGGAATGTGTAGTATGATTCTGTAGCAATTTTCTCAATGTTCAGAACCATGTTGGAGCTCTGTGCAGATTTGACCGCTGGTTTCTCCTTCTGCTGGAAGCTACATTCTTCTTTTGCGGGTACCTGGGGGGCCTGCTGCTCATGATAGTCTCGCTTGTCCTTTGTTTAATTTCAGCCACTTCGGTGGTCAGGGACTTGACGAGATGAGTAAGGTTCTCAATATCACTTGTTTCTTTTTCCTTGGCCTTGCTCATAGAGGTCTGAGACCTCTTACACATGTCTTTGGAGTCCTTAGTGGGTTCATCATATGTAATGAATCCAATAGCATGCAGGTCCTTCTCTATGGAAATAACCTCTTGATAATTTTTTGTTAAAGTTTGTTTTGCAGCTTGCTTGACGAACTACGCAATACTAGTCGGCAGGGCAGAAGTGTAGTAGTTGATAGTGATGGAGTCGTGAGGTTTAGTGTCATCCGAGAACTTGTTCAAAATATGGTTGAAACTCTTATTAAAATCTTTGAACTTTTCTTTCTACTCCATCCTGAGACTACCCAACTCCTTCAGTAACATGGCAAGGGTCTTGTCTTCAACAATTGTCAAGAAAGACCCTTTTGAATACCCTCCAATTTTGGATGGTGTTTGGAGGAAGGCTTTGGTACCATACAACTGCTCTATCATCTAAGGTACATGGAAATAGTCTACATGCAACGTCATCATAACATACCTCGAGTGTTTATAGATGTAGGTAGAAAGTGTCTAAGTGATCTTCTGCCTTCAATATCTTGTCATGGTCATATTTTGTTAAGAGCTTCTCTGCATGTCTTTCCATCTTGTGCAGGACACCCAGAAGTGCCAATGGGCCTTGAGTCATCCAATCCAAATTTTGGTCTACCATGTTTTCTTCTTCGTTGTCTTCCTCTTCCTCTTCTGAATCTGATGATTCCTCTTTTGAATCTATTGGTTCCTCCTCTTCTTCTCCTCCTTCGTTTCCTTCCCCTCCACCTCCTTCATCGGAACCTGAACCCAAGAGTAAGGGGTTGCCTTCTTCTTCTCCTTGAAAGAGCATAGGTTCTTCTTCTTTCTCCACAGCTTCTGCTAGCTCTTCAAGAGTGGAAAAGATTGCTTCTTCCACAGATGTAACTACTACTCTTGTGGGGGTAGTCTTGTTCTTCTTTTGAGAATATGGAAGAGCGTACACTCTCAGAATCAGTCCAACATCTTTTGAAAATTAACAGGCGATGGTATGAAGAGACCAGATTTGATGGTACGAGATTTCACGTTTATTCCTAGGGAGGTGAGGAATTACCAACTTCAAAATTGCAGGTAGGGGAGGGGGAGTGAATGTTACTAGCTTGACCAAAAATGGATGAGTGGGGTTGGTGGGACAATCAGCCATAAACTACTAGCAACCCTCCTTCTAGCGCAAAAAATGTTGATGGTGTTGGATCTGCCAACATTCAAGGGATCTCCCCAATATGAGGTCCCAATTAGACCTCACACCATTTGGTGTAGGAGTCCCATCTGATATGATGGCTCGATTGCCAAATACTTAGAGATTTGCCTCGGCTCTTGCTATTCAGCACATGAGAGTGTTGCAATGGTACCTTCGAAAAGCAAGGTGAGTGTGCCTGGTGAGTGTGCAACGTAACTGTGTCTAGGTTCTCTTACTGCAAAAGGGGGGAGAAAAGTGAGCCTCTAAGTGAGAGGTAATAGTACCACCTAGGAAGAGACACATGTGAACTAGGAAGGTTTGTCCAACATCCAGCAGAATAGTCCATAGTAGATGCAGTAGTCGTTAAAACCAAAGAACAAGGAAAGATCTATCTACCATCTAGTAGAATAGTCCACAATGGATGTGACGGTCATTATAATCAATGAGCGAGAAAGGTTTGTCTAACATCCTGTGGAATAGTCCACATGCATGAGACAATAGTGACAATGTATATGACACATTCCCAACACGATAAGCACTAAAAAAACCGAAATAGTTCAACTATCTTAGTACATGTGAAACAAACATGGATTACAAATTCTCAAAGAATAGTCTTACAAACATCCATAAGTCATGCATGGAAACACGCTAGCTTGAAAATGCTTCTGTATTAAGAAAACGTTCCAAGACACATATTCACATCATACATCACTAGCCCCAGTAGTGGGACATTGGATCCACTCCTTTCTCCTCAAAGAACTGATTGAAACTCTCTATGCTTTGCGGAAGGAGCCAAGGTGAAAATTCCTTTGCTCATACATTGAGGGGGTATATATAACTAAGGGGTGTTGCTTGACCCTTGTGACTCTTTAACTACCCTCATGACTGTTCAACTTTCTATGACTTTTCAATTGACATGACTCTTCATATTCATGTGTGTCCATTGTACTTCCACTTTACATTACATTTGATTTACAATATACATAGATCATAATAGTGATGTAGCCTTTGACAATTCATGACACAACTTGACATGACACTACTGGCATGGACTATGTTGCTGAGGTGGCAATGTCAAGCCGTTGTTGTTGTTGAGTGACAAATGTGTTCTTGGATGTGCTTTCTCTTCTCCTCCGAATAGCTTGATGATGTAGATTGTTCAGTGATCTTCAGTCTTGAGAGGTGGTTGCATGCATGTGTTCCCTTTTCTTGTTCTTGATGAGCTTCTTTGTCCATCCAACTGTGAGTGAGTTTTCTAGGATGTTCTCTCCTTCTTGTCCTTCGTCATCGTCTCACCATGATCTAATAATGTACTTGTTCCTACAATTCACTCATGACTGAACGACATCAAATCCAAAAACTCCCTAGTCAAAGATGATGCATTGGTTATCCATGGACTGGGCCCGGGACAAGTGACAGGCTGGGAAAGAGGCCCCAGTAATTTCACATTGCGTATTTCCAAGCAATAGGGAGGGAGGTTGGTCACTGAGACTGCACAGAGCAAAGCTCAGGCTTGGTTGAGGAACTCTTGAGCACAATCCTCACTGCTTTGAAAATTTTCACATAAGCCATTGGGAGACAAGATTATGCAGTTGAGACATACAGTGGATGATGCAGGATGGGACCCTAGGAGGCACTTCTGCGCAGTTTTTAGAGGCAAGGTAGGATTGGGAAATAGAGGGGTCTAGAAAGACAGGTTTGTGCTATTTTTGATATCGGTGAGTCCCAACTAAGAGAGGACACTAAGGAGACACTTCTGCGCATTTCTGGGAGGAAATGAAGGCTTGGTCTTCTATGCATTGTAGGGTTCCAATAGGCAGGGAAGAAGCTTGATGACTGATCTTGTGAAATGCGTAGTTTAGGTTAGGTTGGGAGAAGTTACTGCACAATTATGGGGATGAAGGCAGGCTACTCATCTTTGGAATTGCATAGTGCAACTGCCCTGGGGGATAGTGAATGCACACTGTGCAGTTCCAGACAACAAGGTTGCATCACTGAGGGATGAGATTATGTAGTGCACAATTTAATCGGGGTCCGCTGAAGGTGAGTTGCATGGTCGGAAGGATTTCAGAGAAATGGCTAAGTGCAACAGGAAAGTGAACTTGTGAGGAAGTTGAACTTGTGATCACACATTTGTCATACTTCGACAACACGACAACATAGACCACCAGAGCAACAAGACAAAGCATTACCCTTTGTGAGATTGTCTTAGAACAAAAAGCGACAAATGAAACACTTGAGATGAACTTAGGATGACCGTGATGACACTCGTTTGACAGTGCTTAAAACTTTGTGTATGAGTGCGAAACATGTTTACATAGATAGGAAAACTCAAATACACAAATATAGGCCTTCGAAATCACCATAAAAGGACCGGAAGCATGGTAACACAATCAAACACGCCAAAAGACGAAAGTTGATCAAACAAGTAAAAGGGGTGAAAATACTCTTATAAAGCTCATGAAATGAGCTCAAGTGTTTGCAACCATAAATGGAAATACCAAGGAAGGCTTCGAAATTTAAGTGCAAGCCAAAATTTTGGAGGGTGTTGCAGTCGCAACAACAGAACCTAATAAAAAAAAGACAACCAAAATACATACTAATTGTCAAACTATGTAACCCACAAATAAGTATCTTCATTGTTACATGGTGGTTATTGAAACAACAAAGTATTCACATATAATGTTGGAGGAACACATAAAGAGCCATAAAAACATATGAAAAGTAAACATTGTGCATACAAAAAAGAGAGATCAAGTCCCACACAATCACAAACAACTATTAGTCATGTTGAGCCAAGAGGCTCATTCTACAACCCAATATGATGTGTAATGTTGTACATCCATCATCAAAATTGAATTGAAATTTTTCTCATGTTCGTCAAAATAAAAATTATGAAAAATCTAAAAAAAAAAAAACTATATAGAACATTTAAATAATATCGTCTCATAAAAAAACTTACACGTGAAGAAATTGGATCCCTCTCAGATCATGTTAGATCTGTATTTAACATGGATCTATGATGGTATAATTACTGGAGAATGAGAATTGGAGTTTCCTTGGGGTGATTCCGCTGGTGGTGCATTAATGACGGTTGGAGTGCGAGGCTGTGAATCAGAGCTGGAACCAGAATCAGTGATCACATAGTGTTCCACCTGAGTCAATCTGGTGACAATATCATCCAGATTGTATATAATATCATGTAAGATTCATTTGAAATCCTCTTGTCCTACAAATAACTAATATTCATCAACTTGCTTATCCCTGATGACCATGTGGAGCAAGGTTTCCAGTTGATGATGCAGATCCACCGAGTGGAGAAAGTAAAGTATTCTTTTGTGGAATTTTCGAGGATTGAGAGTCCATATGTAGGTATTTCCACTGATTTTGGTATCAGAAAAATATGTCCTATCTCCAAACTCCCTGGCTTCCAAATGGAGTATTTCATTCCTCACTTTAGGGGGGATAGATTCAAAGTGGTAAGCCATGGAGTGCCACCCAAATAGGTGTCGACGACGAGAGGTGGAAGGCCCTGAAGTGCCACTCCAACAACTAGGTTGGAGCAACCGAGGATCCATATTAAGACTTGTTATAACTAGACTAGGATGGGGTGATGGAAGTTGGGTGAAAATGGTGTTATGAGTAGACTCAAGTGGAATAAACCAAATTTGAACCCTGAGGCAGAAGCTTAGATAAGAGTAAGGGTGACATGAAAGGACAACGTCATCAACCATAAACAAAATTCACGATCCTACACACCTGTGTAAAAATGTTGTCCTTGGACACTGCCTTTGAAAGGGAAATTGACATATTATGGCTGTGAAAAAGAACCCAGGTAAGTCTAATCCCACAATTATATCAAAACCAAATAGAAAATGTGCCCGCGTACCAGACACCACAGACGAGGGTCGGAAAAACGAATGAGATACCCATCGAGTCAGAAATTTGGGAGGACGCTAAAGGTAACACAATGACCAGCTCAAATGAAGGGCCTCTCATTGTGTTATGTAAAAAAGGGATGAAAAACATAGACACCTGCGATACCTTTTTAGACTATTAGACCAAAAGCGTACACAAGGAACAGAGAAACGACTACAAACTCTGAAACTAAAATGATAAAAATTTGGAAACAGACTTACACCCAAATTGCATAATGGAAACATTGGTAAATAATAGAAGGATGTGGGAAGTAAGTAACTTGTGAGCATCAAAACGTCATAGGAAATCCACCACCTTAGAGCAATCTCCCTAGCTTTATAAATAAAATGCACAATCTGAGGATCGAGTGGGCCAAAAGAACCACCTGAGTAGTCAAGAACCAAATTGAGAAAAGTGTGAAATCCAACACTCAAGTTAACAATTGAATTTAACACTAAATTTATGTGCACTCTTCCATGAAATCCCTCCATGATCGATTTGAAAGCTCATAAACTACAAACCAAAGGAATGGTGGACGAAGACCCTCTCCCCCTACTTTCCTGCATTTAAAACAATTAGAAAACATATGATGCAGTAGAGGTTGTATCTTGAAAGACTGCCACGTGTGAAAAACTTCTAGACAGGTGGTGACATGGGTTTTAATCCCCAGGCATGCCTACCCTTTCCACACTGTTTGCTCGCGCATGCTAATCATGTTGACTGACATTGCTGGTAACTGGGGAGTCACCCCTATCAGGATAGTTAAGAATCTCCATGATAAAGTGGGAGTGAATCTCCATAGTTAAGAATCATGTTACATGTTTTTTTTTAAATGTATATATGTTTAATTGATATATTAATTATTTTTATAATTAATAATAATAGTAATAATCTAACATAAAATTACAATTTAAATAAATTTTATGTTTTTTTTTTTTAATCTTGACAATGTGAAATATATTATAAAGTCTTTTGATGTTAATCATAGATTGATGTTTATATGTATTTACCAACTATTTAATTTATATCACTATACTAATATACACATTTTATAAATAAATTTTAAAAAATTAGAATGAATTTTAAAAATTTACAATTAATTCTAAAAACTAGATCATTTTACTAAATTATTTCTCAAATAATATATATATATATTTAAAGAAACGAGTATGAGAATTTTATTAAAAAAGAGAGTTGGGATCCAGCCCAAAACTGTTACATTTCTTCAATAGTGCCAATATTCCTTGCTGGTTTGATATTGAGCACAAAGGTTCAATCCAAACCCTCAAATGATTACCCCATGAAGCAAAAAATTTAACCCTTTCCAACTGAAAATTTTCCAAAAAACTCCTAAAATTAATATGCATTTACACTCCATTTTCCGCTACTTTAATTTAGATTGACTTCTGGTTTTTCTTGGTGAAATATTTTTCTTTTTCTTCCCCACTTTAATCCAATCTGTAGTTTCCACTGCATTTAGTGAATCCTTTGATGCGTGAACCTTGTTATTTTCCATATCTTCCTTATCTGCTTAATTTTCTCAAGAAGTGGCTCTTCCAGCGAATTTACTTGGTGATTTAGGGGGATGTTCATCTTACTCTAGAATTTGTTGTTCTTGCACTGCTATTGAATTTGACAGGTTCCCGTGCACTTCTTCCTGATTGATTGTCGATTGCTTCGAAGAATTCTCGTTATCTTTCTTCTTGAATTTCCTTTGATTCTCCCTCATCCTGAGATTATTTTACCTTATATGTCATGTAATGCTTGTACTGAGCTCCCTCCCACCATATAGATCTCCGGTTATTTTTCTGGGCATTATTGTTTTGCAAATTCTTTGGGCAGTTTTTGAGTATGAGCCAAGTTTCGTAACATGCCCTGCAATGAAAAGATACATTTTTATAATCGATATCCGATAGATTAATTTTGGTAGGAAAACCCATGTTGAAATCTATCTCCACATAATAAGTAGTTTTATAATACATTTTTATGATGGACTGGAGCTATAAAACTTCCCTAACACATTTCCAATGCGTTGAGAGATTCCAAAAATGTAGGGGAAGATTCAAAAGCCTAACCCAAATAGGAGCTAAGGATATAGATATCGTTATTGATCAAAAGTGGGAGTGCAAGGCTGCAAAAAAAGGCCAGCATTGCCCCAAAACCAGGGCCCATAATCATAAGTTTTTTGCTTGTCCTCGTCATTATCAAAAGCAATAACAAAGGAACCCCGAGTAAGAGGTCAAATGGACACATCCTTCAACAATAAGGGTTTCCACGATTCAGACATCCAATTGTGTAGATTGGACAAACATGACCAAAGCCCATCAAATCTGCATACTAACCCTTTATCTGAAAACAAAAATCATCATCAAAAGCTTCTTGATCCAGAACAACATTGGGGGTCGGAGCTTCCTGAACAACCAACAAAATAAATCCAACTTTCAGTATGGCACTGTACGAAACAAAACCCTGATTTGCCATTCCTTCAACAAATTTCTTCTCTGAATCTCCAAAGTTCGACATGGATAAGGAAAGTACATAAACCCTAACCACCACTCATCTCTTTCTATGTTTTGCTACTCCAATTTCTCAAATAATATCTTTACTCAATTAAAAAGGCTATAAAACATACATTTAAATTTGGAAATTTCCTTAAATTATTTAACCTCTCTATTTCCAACTGAAAATGTGAAAAATAAAGTATCTAATGTTAACTGGGTGTAGAACAATCGGTAACATAAGCTCCTCTGTGGTGGAAAATTCAGATGTTCTAAACCCAAAACCCCATGAAATATTCTAGATGCAAATACAATTGTCCAGAACTGATGCGATCCCCAATACTTTTGACATAAATTGTCCAGAACTCATGCTATCCCCAATAATTTTGACATAATTCACCATTACAGAGTAAAATTGTACATGAAAATGATTATTTTCCATTTCAAAGATTCATTGGATTTCACTTAATCTTTCATTTTTTGTGTTGGAGTCAAATGGGTGATCTTTAGTAGTGTTGTTAATCTCAGACTTTTGTGTTGGATTCAAATGACTGTTCTCCAGCGATGTTGTCTTCTAGTAAGGGTTTCCTTATGTGAATGTTGTAGTGTGAGTTGTCAGATCCATATTTTTCCCACTTCTCATCTTTTGCCTTGCCCCACAGTACAATATAAAGTCCTGCGATTATAAAAAATGTTCCCAACAAACTGCATAAGAAACAAAGCTGTAAACAAAAGTCAGAGAAACCATACCAAACTTCAAAATTGATAAAGATGTACATTATATTGACCTTCCCAGGTGAAACTTCGCGTGAAGGATGCAATGTTCCATGATTGCAACCAATATTGTTGAGGTTGGACCAAACATTGCAACAAACATTAGTCTCCTTACACTGATACAATACATTTTTAAAAACAGGGCAAAGATGGAGCATAATATTCTCTGCAACCATGCCAAACACATCACTTTACAACCTTGAATATCAACTAGGTTCTAGAAGATGGAATTTATGTTTAAGCAAGACAATGGTTACACTATCACACAGTAGATAATGTTGAGAAGCTCAATGCCCCACTTTACCATCCAAGCAGAGGCCTTTCTGTCAATGGATAAAGCCACCAAAATGGACAACACTGTTCCTTGGAATAATATGATTGTTGTTAATGACAGTTGAGCTGGATATTTCCTCACCACTAGAGCCTGTAATCAAAACAATATCAAATATGCACTTGATTTGTCATACTTTCAGTCTACCCTTGATTAAAATAGTGATTCTTCTATCTGATTTTCACAGATGGAAATCATGATTCCTAATAGAAAAATAAAATATTTCAATATGCATGTTGAGAGAAAGAGAGATGTCTTACTCCATTAATAATTTTTTCCTAACTCAATGTACGAGAGAGATTCACAGTTCCTTCAATGTTCAATATATATGTGTGTGTGTGTGTTATACTTGTGAATATGAGGGGGCATGTATTAACATTTTAACTTGGAGAATGCTTCAAAGTCAACCATGTAATATTATATAAAAAAAGTGTTTTTTTTTTTTTAAACAAATCTTGAGATGCAAACCTTTACTTAAGTTTTTCACTCAAAACAAGGTTTGTAATTTGATCTTATTAGCTGGTAGATCCACACTTGATATGGATTTATGCATTTAATTAACTATTTACATCGATGTGTGTGTCTATTTTGGAATATGGATTCCATAATTTTAATTTAATTATCAATAGTTATTAGGCGGATGGTAGGGATTTAACCTCCACAAAATATTATAGTTAAGCCGTGTCTATTTTGGAATAGGGCTTTTAGAATTTTAATTTAATTATCAATATTTATTACGTGGATGGGGTTTAACCATCATGAACTATTGTAGAATATTCTTAGTAGTAGTCACAAATGAAAGGTTGAGATTTATCTCAAAAATAGTTATGCCCTTTCTACCCTTCTAATTAAATTGAATAATTAAAAAAATGTCATGTGAATAACTGTCATATGAAATAAATTATGGTTTTTGGGCATGTGGTATTGATAAGGAATGGTATTGGTAACAAATCTATTTATAATTAAGAATATATTTTTTTGTAAGCTAGGTAAATATATTTATGTTATGAGGAATCTGTGATTACATCGATAATTGTTGCTTTCCAAAAACTCTATGGGATGCCATAGCCAGGTAGGTTGAACATAATTTGTTCCCATGGACCTAATAAAAAAAGGCAACCAAAATACATACTAACTGTCAAACTATGTAACCCACAGATAAGTATCTGCATTGTTGCATGATGGGTATTGAAACAACAAAGTATTCACATATAATGTCAAAGGAACACATAAAGAACCATAGTAACATATGAGGAGTAAACATTGCACATACTAAAAAGAGAGACCGAGTGCCATACGATCACAAACAACTATTAATCTAGTATAATTACTGGAGAATGAGCATTAGAGTTTCCTTGGGGTGATTCCACTGGTGGTGCATTAATGAAACCTGGAGTGTGAGGCTTAAAATCATAGCTAGAGCTAGAATTAGTGATCACATAGCATTCCACCTAAGTCAATCGAGTAACAATATCATCCAGATTGTATGTAGTATCCCGTAAGATTCGTTTGATTTCCTCTTGTCCTGCAAATAGCTAATAGTGATCGACATGCTTGTCCCTGATGACCATGTGGAGCAAGGTTTCTAGTTGATGATGCAGAGCCACCAACTGGAGAAAGTGAAGTCTTATTTTGTGAAATTTTCCAGGATCGGGAGTCCATATGTAGGTACTTCCACTGATTTCAATATCAGAAAAATATGTCCTATCTCCAAACTACCTTGCTTCCAAATGGAGTATTTCATTCCTCACTTCACGAGGAACATAGTCAAAGTGGTAAGCCATTGATTGCCACACAAATAGGTGTCTATGATGAGAGGTGGAAGCCCTTGAAGCACCACCCCAACAACTAGGTTGACGCAACCGAGGAGCCATATAAAGACTTGTTATAACTAGACCAGGATGGGGTGACAGAGGTTGGGTGAAAATGGTGTTATGAGTAGACTCAAGTGGAATAACCCAAATTCAAACCCTGAGGTAGAAGCTTAGATAAGAGTAAGGGCGACATGAAAGGACAACGTCATCAACCATAAACAAAATTCACAACCCTACACACCTGTGTAAAAATGTTGTCCTTGGACACTGTCTTTGAATGGGAAATTGGTGTATTGTGGTTGTGCAAAAGAACCCAGGTATATCTAGACCCACAATTATGTCAAAACCAAATAGAAAATGTGCCCGCATACCAGACACCACAGACGAGGACTAGACAACTGAAGGAGATACTCGTCGAGCCAGAAATTTGGGAGGACGCTAAAGGTAACACAATGGCCAGCTCGAATGAAGGGCCTATCGCCGTGTTATGTAAAAAAAGGACGAAAAACATAAACACCCATGAAACCTTTCCAGACTATCAGACCAAAAGGGTGCACAAGGAACAAAGAAATGACTACAAACTCTGAAACCGAAATGATAGAAATTTGGAAATAAACCTACACCCAAATTGCATAACGACAATATTGGTAAATAACAGAAGGATGTGGGAAGTAAGTAATTTGTGAGCATCAAAATGTCATAGGAAATCCACCACCCTAGAGTGAGCTCCCTAGCTTTATAAATAAAACACACGACCTAAGGATTGAGCGGGCCAAAAGAACCACTTGAGCAGTCAAGAACCAAATTGAGAAAAGTGTGCAATCTGACACTCAAGTTAACAACTGCATATAACACTAAATTCATGTACACTCTTCCCTGAAAGCCCTCCATGATCGATTTGAAAGCCCAGAAACTATGAACCAAAGGAATGTTGGATGAAGACCCTCTCCCCTCACTTGTCTGTGTTTAAAATGATTAGACAACATATGATGCAGTAGAGGTCGTATCTTGAAAGACCACCACGTGTGAAATTTTTTTGGATAGGTGGTGACGTGAGTTCAGATCCCAGGCACACCTTCCCTTTCCAAATTGTTTGTTCACGCATGCCAATCATGCTGATTGACATTGCCGGTAACCAAAAAGTCACCTCTATCGGGGATAGTTAAGAATCTCCATCATAAAGTGGGAGTGAATCTCAATAGTTAAGAATCCCGTTACATGTTTTTTTAAATGTATATATGTTTAACTCATATATTAATTATTTTTATAATTAATAATAATAATTTAAAATAAAATTATAATTTAAATAATTTTTATGCTTTTTTTAAAATCTTTATAATGTGAAATATATTATGAAGTAAGTCTTTTGATGCTTATCATAGATTGTTGTTTATGTATTTACCAACTATTTAATTTATATCACTATACTAATATAAAAATTTTATAAATAAATTTTAAATATTTACAAATGAATTTTAAAAATTTACAATTAATTTTAAAAACTAGATCATTTTACTAAATTATTTCTCAATTTATTTTTTTTAAAGAAATGAGTATGGGAATTTTATTAAAAAAGAGAGTTAGGAAACTGTTACATTTCTTCAATAGTGCCAATATTCCTTATTCGTTTGAGATTGAGCACAAAGGTTCACTCCAAACCCTCAAATGATTACCCCATGAAACAAACAATTCTAACCCTTTCCAATTGAAAATTTTCAAAAAAACTCCTAAAATTAATATGCATTTATACTCCATTTTCTGCTTCTTAAATTTAGACTAACTTCTAGTTTATCTTGGTGAAATATTTTCCTTTTTCTTCCCCACTTTAATCCAGTATGTAGTTTTGGATGTGTCTAGTGAATCCTTTGATGCATGAACCTTGTCATTTCTGCCTACTCTGCGCAAGAAGTGGCTCTTCCATCGATTTTACTTCGGGATTTAGGGGGATGTTCATCTTACATTGAAATTTGTTGTTCTTGCACTGCTGCTGAATCCGACGAGTTCTCATGCACTTCTTCCTGATTGATTGTTGATTGTTTCGAAGAATTCTCTTTATCAGTATTTTCTTCTTGAATTTCCTTTGCTTCTCCCTCATCCCGAGATTCTTTTGCCTTATATGCCGTGTAATACTTGTATTGAGTTCCCTCAAACCATGTATATCTTCGACTATTTTTCCGAGCATTGTTGTTTTGCAAATGCTTTGGGTAGTTTTTGAGTATGAGCCAAGTTTCATAACATGCTCTGCAACAAAAAGATACATTTTTGTAATCAATCTTCTAAGTCCACATATAATCTGGACCCGATAGATTAATTTTAGTAGGAAAACCCTTGTTGAAATCCATCTCCACACAAATTTGTGCATAAGTAGTTTTATAATACATTTTTCCTATTGGACTGCAACTATAAAACTTCCCTAACACATTTCCAATAGAGGATAGCATTGAGAGATTCCAAAAATGCAGGGGAAGATTCAAAAGCCTAACCCAAACAGGAGCTGAGGAAATAGATGTCGATACCGGATCAAAAGTGGGAGTCCAGGGTTGCAAAAAAGGCCAATGTTGCCCCAAAACCAAGGCCCATAATCACAATTTTTCTGCTTGTTCTTGGCATTATCAAAAGCAATAACAAAGAAACCTCGAGTAAGAGGACAAATGATCAGATCCCCCAACAATAAGGGTTTCCACGATTCAGAGATCCACTTGTGTAGATCAGACAAACACGACCAAAACCCATTAAATCTACATACTAATCCTTTATCTGAAAAAAAAATCATGATCAAAAACTTCTTGATCCACAACAATATTGAGAATCAGAACTTCCTAAACAACCAGTAGAACAAATCGAGCTTTCAATATGGCACTCTACAAAATATTCTTGATCCACAACAATATTGAAAGTCAGAACTTCCTAAACAACTGGTAGAACAAATCTAGCTTTCAATATGGCACTGTACAAAACAGAGCCTGACCTGTCATTCTATAACAAATTTCTTCTCTGAATCATCAAAATTCGACATAGATCAGAAAACTGCAGAAACCTTCACTACCACTTATCTCTTTCTATCATTTGCAATTCCAATATCTCAAATAATATCTTTACTCAATTAAAAATTAAAAAGGGTATAAAACATAGATTTAAATTTGAAAATATCTTTACATAATTTAACCCCTCTACTTCCAACTGAAAATGGGAAAAATACAATATTTAATGTTAACCGGGTGTAGAACAATTGGTAACAGAAGCTCTGCTCTGGTGGAAAAGTCAGATGTTCTAAACCTAAAACCCCATGAATCCCATGAAATATTTCAGACGCAAATATAATTGTCCAGAACTGATGCGATCCCCAATAATTTTGACATAACTCGCCATTACAGAGCAAAATTGTACATGAAGATGACGCTTCGCCATTTCAAAGATTCGTTGGATTTCACTTAATCTCTCAACTTTTGTGTTGGAGTCAAATGGGTGATCTCCAGCGGTGTTGTTAATCTCAGACTTTTGTATTGGAGTCAAACGGCTGTTCTCCAGCGGCGTTGTCTTCTAGTAAGGGTTGCCTTATGTGAATGTTGCAGTGTGAGTTGCCAGATCCATCTTTTTGCAACTTCTCATCTTTTGTCTTGCCCCACAGTACAGTATAAAGTCCTGCAATTATCAAAATTGTCCCCAGCAAACTGCAGAAGAAACAAGGCTGTGAACAAAAAGCCAGAGAAACCATACCAAACTTCAAAAATTGATAAAGATGTGCATTATATCGACCTTCCCAAGTGAAACTCCACGTGAAGGATGAAATGTTCCAAAACTGCAACCAATATTGTTGAGGTTGGACCAAACATTGCAACAAACACTGGTCCCCTTACACTGATACAATACATTTGTAAAAACAGGGCAATGCTGGAGCATAATATTCCCTGCAACCATGCCAAACACATCACTTTACAACCCTGAATATCAACTAGGTTCTAGAAGATGGAAATTATGTTTAAGCAAGACAATGGTTACACTCTCACAGAGTAGATAATGCTGAGAAGCTCAATGCCCCACTTTATCCTCCAAGCAGAGGCCTTTCTCTCAACGACTAAAGCCACCAAAATGGACAGCACTGTTCCTTGGAATAACATGATTGCTGTTAATGACAATTGAGCTGGATATTTCCTCACCACTGGAGCCTGTAATCAAAACAATATCAAATGTGCACATGATTTGTCATACTTCCAGTCTACCCTGGACTAAAACCCACTGGAGCCTGTAATCAAAACAATATCAAATCTGCGCATGATTTGTCATACTTTCAGTCTACCCTGGATTAAAATGGTGGTTCTTCTATATGTTTCTTTACAGATGTTTACAGGTGGAGTGGGGTATAAATACCTGAAATGTAACCCATCCAGACCAAAATAAACAGCCAACAAACAGCATTAATGCCCCCAGCATCCATGTGTTGAATCTAAGCTCATTAAGCGTTGTGAAGAGTACAGGGCCCTCGTAGAAGGTTGTGAAGAGTACGGGGCCCTTGTAGAAGGTCATAATCATTGCACCACCAACACACACAATGGTACCCACAATTTTCGCTAGGCCATACTTGCTGCTCATATCAACTTTCTCCATTCTGAACAAATTAGCATATTCATAAAACAGTTAAAAACAGATTGCAGTTAAGACTTTATGAATTTGTATTATTATTCTCTGCTATTGTGGAATGCACTGTAACTTTTAGGAGCCTGCAAAAAGCTGATTTTCGACAGGCCATAACTCCATTTTTTTGGAAACAATAAATCCAAAGCCGGGTGGTATTAGTTATACATTCTAAGTGATGCAGGAGTATTCATAGTACAGATGGCCATTCTGAACAAACTTTGATTTTGCAGTTAATTTGCTTAGATATTTATAACCTCTGGGCCTTGCACCATTGGGTGTGGGAGGTATATACAACATTTTATTTAAAATTTTATTTATACAAAAATCATAAGCAAGTGCAGCTTTTAGGTCTCAAAAATTGAAATATAATTAGCATGAGTACCCAGATGCTGTGGCCATCACGAATATGAAAACAGGGACGATGTTTGAGATTGCAGAAGCAAATACAGCAGAAGTGTACATCAGGCCTGCATAGACTAAATTCTGATATACAGTGATCCTGCAATTATAATGTTGGGAAAAATCCCATACCATGATTAGTAAATAAGAATACTGGTAATAATCATAAAACAATAGAGTTTGCAGTAGTGCAGCAGCAGGATTGGACTATCTTCTTACCCACAAAGTGCAAGCACAAAAGTCTGCCAGAAGATGGGAAAGGTCATTGCAGGGCGCTTATTTCTGCAAAACATGAAAAATGAAACTACATTATAATTTGCAGCATGCATCAAAATCTACAATTTCAATCTTTTCATATTGTAGAAATTGTCACCAAGTTGTGTGTTCTAGTTCAAAGACAACTTTCAAGATGTTAAAAGTTAAAACTATACCTTTCTAGGAAATAAGCAAAAGGAGCGATGGCAATTGTGGCAACAGCATCCTTGTAGGCTATAAAGACAAAACGATTCATTCCTTCTCCCAGAGCAACTCTTGTAATAATATTTAAGCCTGCATAGAACATCTGAGCTACAAGCTGAGCACTAACAGGTTTCAGAGAGGCCAACCAGGGAGCCATTGCTTTTCAGTGCAGCTAAGACCTTGCAGGAACAATTATGTAGAAACTACCAATCCAAATAAGATTTTCCAGTAAATGGGAAAACCATTATTGGAGTGACTTCAAGTTAGTTTAATCTTCCCTATGTTGACATTTGTATAGCAGAGCCATCAAGTGGGTGAAAGGTCAAGATTTTAGGTGATGAAAAATGGAGTCCAATGTTATGAAGTTGCTTGCATTCATAGTAGCGTAATACTGTTTATTTGATTATAATAGAGTACTTTTGAGATAGGGTAGTTATACAAGGATCTCTCGTGGGGAGAAAATTATCGAGGTTTCCTTTTCTTCCAATTTTTCAATGAATAAATTTTTGAATGAATAAAGTTTTCCAATGAAATGTTTTAATATATTCGTATATCTGTAGGCTTCGGCCATATGAGGATTTCTTTCTGAAAAAAAAAAAAAAGGATTTGATTTGATTTATAATTATTAATAAATTATAATTATAATTAATTTTAATTTTAGAAAACTTGAAATCATTGTATATATTTTTCATGAATTTATTTGATTGGTTTTTTTAACATAAACTAGACGATATTTGTAGGAAAATCTATGTCAAGAAGATGTAGTAAAAATAATATACAATTTCATAGCCATCAAAATGTTCTAATTCAAGGTTGTGTGAGAATTCTTAAAAAAATACATAGAAAGAAATACATATGTTTCCTTAAAAACTAATTTCATAGTCATTGTAAAAGATGCTTATATTGAAGATTATAAAATGTTACATAAAAGAAGTCTGAGAGAGATTAGGCCCATTAATTTTGATTTCAATATTGCTTGTTTCGTGGGGCAGGAGCATTCAAATCTAGACTGAAACAATTTGTTGTGTTTGTTGGGGTCATTTCTAAGTGGGATGAAGGAGAATTGTTTTGCATGCCCACTAATTGTTGGTTCATGAGGTCCCCTTGTTAGATTATTAGAGCTCCACACTTAGCTTGGATCTGTTGAATAGCCTAGCGGTGTTGATCTAAGATCTCCAAAGAAGTTTCTACCTACATTATCAGATTGGAGAAATGAATTTAGAGGTGACAGAGTGAGGAGTAGAGTTCGTCGAATTCCTCTGAGAGTTGATGGAGGGTAGACTTGAGTTTTGTGAGTTCATGTTGTTCCATGGACTCAACCAAGGAGGAGCGCAAGGAAGCCAAAGTGTTCATAGGGTATGAAGTAGATGGAGAATGGGATGGCATAGGGGAGGACTGAATGTGAATACATAGGAAATGTCCTACACTCGGTACAGGGCCATTTTCAAAATGAGCCATAACTACCAATCCCATCCCCATTGAATCCCTTATGAAGTAATGGTGGGGAGGATAGACCAGACTATCCCATGACACAAGGGAAATCCCATCTTGATGTTGGGAAGAGAGTGGGAGGTGAATATAATAAAGTTCAGAGCTTGGGAAGATGATGCCATAAGGTAGTGGGTGTGTTATGAGCCTATGTAGCATATGATGAACTGATGCCACATAAGGATAATGGAATTATTGAGTAAGAAGAGGGGGCACTATCATGGAATTATGAGGGTAGCGCAATGACTATGCACAAAGAGGTCCCCCATTCTACCTTAAAAAGCAAGATTGACTTGATTATGAGAGAGAATTGTTGAAATGGAGAACATAGAAGAATGAGACAAGAGATAAATAAGAAAGGGGAGAAATTATATGATAGAAGTTTGAGCATAGTATCACCTAACAGGAGAGTCGAAATGCAGAGCATGGAAGAAGGAGACAAGAGGGAACTAAGAAACGGGAGAAATTATATAATAGAAGATTGAGCATAGTATCGCCTTAAAGGAGAGAGTACCCAATGAAAGGTGTTGGATTGTAGTTTTAGAGTCTTGTAATATAGTGAGTTACTAAGGAGTTAAAGAGTTATATAAGCTCTTGGGAAAGAGCTATAATTTTTGAGTTTTGTGAAATTTAATTTAATTATTATTTTTTCATTTTGTTGGCTAATGTTTAGGGGAGTTGAAGTAATAACCTTTGTCAGGAATGCATTAATAGTACACCCATCTACCATCAATCTAAAATTTAATAGCCATTAATTTTCCATTTTAATTTTAATAAAAAATTATATATAGAATATTTTTTTGAAAAATCAAAATAAATAAATATATATAAAATAAAAGTTTTTTGAAAAGTAAACCACTTAAAAAAGCTTCCCAAAAATAAAGCCCTTATAAATAGGGAAAGGGAAAATAACCTTCTTAAAAAATTATAAACCTTGGTGAAAAAGTCTTGAACAAGTCAAAAGGAAAGAAAACATAGGTATGGAAGTTTATTATTTTAATAAAAGAATCTATTACACTTATAGGGAAAGGAATAATAACACTCCTAAAAAATTGTGAAGCTTGGTGAAGAAGTTTTAAAAAAATGTAAAGCTTGGTGAAAAAGTCTTAAAAATGTAAAGCTTGGTGAAAAAGTCTTAAAAAGAAAAATGTGTAAAACTTGATGAAGAAGTCAAAAAAGAAAACATAGGCTTGCAAGTTTATTATTATAATAAAAAAATCTATTACACTTATTAGAATATAAGTTTTAATATAAAGTGTAACCCTGATTAAAAGATTCTAATGCAAAGAAAACCTAGGAAGGAAAATTATTATTTTAATGAAAAGGAAAAACTAGAATCATAATAAATTGTAAGCCTTGGTGAAGAATCCTACATGAAATAAATAAGTGATATATAAGTACAATATTCGAATAAACGAATATGGTACACATTCGTAAAGACGTGTTAGTGAAGTTAGAAAAGAATATGTTACACACGAGGGAGGGTGTGTTTATGAAGGCGACATAAGCATGATAATAGGAGTGATTATTTGGATAAAGATAAATAGATGATAGTAATCTAACCATCTAGATTGAGAAGGGGGAGCATTGTATTTAATTATTTTAGGTTGAAAATGGAAACATTACATTTAATCATTTTAGATTGAGAAATGGAAACATTGCATTTAATCATTTTAGATTGATAAAGAGAAGCATTTTTTTTCAATTATTTTAATAGCAGAGATGTATGATAGTTAGTGTATCAATTGGTATGAAAATTAAAATGGGAAGAAAAAATTATAAATATAATAGTTTTTAATAAATAAAGTTACAAGTATGCTATAAAAAATTCAAATCTTATATATAATTATGAATATAATTACACATATAATTTATAGAGAAGATTATAATTTAAAATGTTTAATTATATATATATATATATATATATATATATATATATATATATGAATATATGATTTTAAAGGGTTATATATAGATTTAAATATATATGTAATGATGGTTAATTTAATAAGGGGTTTAGATGTGCAATGTGTGACTAAGTATATATAGAGATTATGTAGTCATTACTAAGGAAATGTGTGATTTAGATATATGAATGTATTAGGGTGTTTGTAGGAGGTTCTCGTATTCTTTAAGGTGTTATTGTGCAACTCATCTCTCGCGTTTATCTTGGAGTTGTGCTCCATGATCACATTTGGCGTATGTGGTGTGTATTTTGATTTCTTATGGTATTTCAAAGTCAACATCAACATTACCATGGTAGATCATGGAGTAATAAACAATATTCATGGAATAGAGCATCATGAAATTATTATTCAATAAGGTATTATAAAAAACGAGCAACTATAACAAATTGGAAAAGACACAACAACACGTGGAATCAAGGGAGATAAAATTATATGACAACTATCTATCAAGGTTTAAGACAAAAATGAATTGAGTTTTGATGGGTTGATCATCATCAATGGCAACAAGAAAGTAGGAAGTCCGTAAACCAAAGGCCCTATAGGTTGATCCTAAGAATTAATGAGAGGGTAAGAAAGGAGATCAACAAAATGCTTGTGGCTATGTTGGTATACCTGATAGAGGAGTCTAATTAGATCAATTTGATAGTGACCTAGGATAAGAAAGTGAGAGGATGCATAAACCTGGTCTATGTGGATTTTTGGGGCTTGAACATAGCTCATATTCATGTTCCTTTTCTTTCCCCCTTCAATGATGAGGTGCTAGAGTAGATAGTAGGAAAGGATGCTTATTCATTTATTTATGGATTCTTAGAATACCTTTAGGTGAAAATAGATAAAGAGGATAAGAAGAAAACAACTTTTTCTATCGAGTGGAGCTCCTATGTTTACATAATGTCGCTCAACCTAAAAAATGCCTCAATGGTGTTCTCCATAATAATAAGAAATGCCTTTAGAAAGTATATCCATGAGTTCCTAGAAGTGCACTTACATGATTGGACTTTAGATAATCTACTAAAATATCGCATTCCAATGTTGTGGCTTATGTTTGAAATGTGTCAACAATTGTGGATCTCTCAAACATAAGGAAGTGCATATGCTACATGCCATTTGTCATGCTTCTAGGCCATGTTGTTTGTGAGGATTACATATTCTAGATATGGCTAAAACAATGACTATTGTCAATTTGGAGGCACCAACCAATATTCATATATTACAATCAAATTTGGGCCACATTTAGTGCTACCAAGTATTTATTAAGGGTTACTGCACTACCATAACTCTCATGGATTGTTTGTTAAAGAAGGATGGATAGTTGTCTACACACTACAAGGAAAAGAACATCTAGTAGAGCTTTTTGCAGAAGCCCCTATAAAAATAGCCTAAAAATCTGTTTGTAGCGGATGTTTTAACATATGTTTTTTAATGGTGCATCTATAATATACTAACACACCAATGTGTTTATATACCTATATGCACTAGTTCTTAATAGCATATGGTGCATCGTGGTAGAGTTATTTGTTATAAAAATAACAAAATAACGGTGCACTAAGTACATAATGTGCACTAGTGCATATACTACTCGATAACAACAGAAAAGGGTTAAATTTAAAAAAAATGTTAGTTGTAAAAATCATTTTTCTCAGTCCGATGCTATACTCTCATGACGCCTCGGTGCTAAAACCGTATAAGAACACCCCGGTGCATAAACAATATGGTGCACTATTGTGGGGTTTTTAATTTAAAAATGGCGGTGCGCTGATTATATTATACACATCGGTGTCGTTAATTGAATTGAAGGCTCCAATGCTTAATATAAAATGGTGCACCGTTGCAGGGTTATTTTTTATACAAATAAAAACAATGATGCTCTATGTATATAAGGCACGTCGATGCATACACTATTCAATAGCACCAAAAAAGGGTTAAATTTAAAAGAAATGACGGTCGTAAAATTCATTTTCACCATTTTAGTGCTATACCCACATAAGGCGTTGGTACTTTCCCTTTTTACGAAATCCCTAGTGCATAAAAACATGGTGCATCAGGGCAAGGTTTTTAATTTAAAAAACATCATTGTGGTACTCATATAATAAGCACCAGTGCCAATAATAGAATTGTATGTCCCAGTGCTTAATAGACAATAGTGCACCATTCGAGGGTTATTTTTTTAAAAATAAAAAAAAATGGTGTGCTATGTAACTCTGGAGCACCGATGCATATACTACTCAATAACATTGGACTAGTGTAAATTTTAAAAAATGCTGGTTGTAAAATTTATTTTCATCATTCCGGTGCTATACTCCCATGAAGCCCTAGTGCTTTGACCTTTTCGGAATGCCCCGGTGCGTATACAACTTGGTGCACTGTTCCAGGGTGTTTAATTTAAAAATAATGGTGTGCTGGGTGAAACCGAAGCACTAGTGTGTATACTACTCGATAGCACTGAATAAAGGTTAAATTTAAAAAAATGTCAGTTGTAAAATTCATTTTCACCATTACGATGCTATACTCCCTTGAAGCACCGATGTTGTTCCTGTTTTGACACACCATGGTGCATAAATAACATGGTGCATCATAGTAGGGTTTTTAATTTAAAAAATCATGGTGCACTTCGTAAATACTACACATCGGGGTGTCGATTACTCAAGCACACCGCAACAGGGTTAAATAAAAAAAATTACCCACCATAAAATTCATTTTTACCATTTGCAGTGTTGTAGAAATCTCAAACACCCATGCAAATTTTTCCTCTGTGAATGATCTAGGTGGATATTGGTGGCCACCCGCCTATTCTACCTAGACCTCCAGTAGGTTTCATCGGTTTCCTTGTTTATTGCAGCATTTACTATTTTTAGCAGTTTTTTGGGTCCTAAACTTATGAAGCAGTTTTGACCCCCTAAACGACGTTTTTTTAAGGTCTATAGTAGGGCATGTTGCAAATCCTGTATTATTCAGAGAGAGATTTCCAACAAGATATCGTACATGCCAAAAAAGGATAATATGACCAAGTTACGACACTAGGAAGTTGGCTGCCCAACTAACCCCAACGGGGCCCACAAACTCTTGGTGTTCCATCTCCTGGGGTTAGGGTTTTGGTTGATTAGGTTTTTCCCTTGCTTTTTAATAATAAATAGGCCCTTGAGCCTCATTGTAACATAGTTCAGAGGCATGTATCTGCCACATCACTTCTTAGAGATCGCTACCATTGCCCGAGCTAGTTTTATTTCCATTCTGTTTGTAAGCATATTTAAGTATTTGATATTAATGAAATGAAGTGTTATTTCTGCTGCATCTCTGTATTCATGGTTATACCTATAATTTGTTGCATTCTTGTTTAAGTTTGGATCAGTGAAGCACCCTGCCATCAGTGCTTCCATTGCTTGCCATCCTTCTGTCCGTTGCTCACTGTGTGCCTTTCGAATTTTGTCAAATGATGGTCAAATTTGTTTTTCTCATTTACGTGGAAACCATGCCTCCCCGAAGAGAAAATGTTTAGGTAATGTCTATGTTTCTCCCTAACTTATTTTTTTAGTGGAGTTAAATTGGAAATTAAGTAAAAAAATGCAAT
The DNA here is from genome assembly GCA_031772625.1 of Pinus tabuliformis. NCBI lineage: Eukaryota > Viridiplantae > Streptophyta > Pinopsida > Pinales > Pinaceae > Pinus > Pinus tabuliformis. The sequence continues at coordinate 882,283,505 of CM062808.1, read as the reverse complement.
TTTTTTCTTTTGTGTGGTGTGTTTGTGCTTTCGAACTTATTAACGCAAATAGAAGAAATAACCATGCATAATGGAACGAATTTCCTTCCTCCTATGCTTCACCTCAGTAATTCTTGACACAGGTACCTTTCCCAGTTGAACTGGACCCCCTGGCTGCACTGTGCGGAAAAGGACACAACAGGGGTCAACACTTCATTTGTGCAACACTTTTCCATAATATTCCCATCCAAAATAGAGGCAGCAAATCACACAGCCTCATTGTTGATAGAGCTAACATTGTAGCCCCGGTACTTCTTAATCAATCCAAATTCACTCTTCATTTGATCTACTAGCTTCTTCTCCTTTGACTTGCCGACAAAAGCATTATCCAGATTTTCCCCCTGACATGGTAGTGTGGTAATTCGTTTGATCTCATCAATAGGGATGGGCTCTCCTAGCCATAGGCACCCATCATGGATTAGCACCAACAACTAGCACACACAAATAGTTTTGATGATATTACGATTGAAATGGGGAACATACAACATGTTACACAAACCCGCGTGCTCAATTCCAGCAGCCCACTTCATAGGTTCAATGCATGTGACACCTGCTTCTCCATAATAGATAAATTTGAGGTACTGAGTGGGATCAAACTGGGGATATGTACTACAATCACTCAAATCCAAATCTTCCATATTTAGGGATGGTACTCGGGCCAACAATTCGCTCTCAATAGGTACATCTTCAGGTAATATCTGAGTGCAAACCTTATATTTAACAACATCTAGATCCTTCGTGACCTTGGATGTTGACTTTTGTGGTGGCATATACGGGGCAACCTGGAAATAGGTTCTACGTCTTCTGCGATGATGTATTCAAAGCCACCGACCAACTCCTTTGCATCCAATTCCCATGGTTCCATTGGTTGTTTTTTTATCCATTTTACCCTTTTGTCTTTGCTCGGTTGGGACTTTTTGCACGATTTCCGAACCGGGGTCTACTGCGGCTTTTTCCGCTTCTTAGTTGTTGTTGTTGAGGCAACATGCTGTCGTCTAGGGGATCTCGGCATTGTAGTATGCATAGGCTGTGTAGCAATCATGATATACCTAAGGCCTCTCTGTAAGAATTTCCTTTCTAATTCTTCCCAATTCCATTCAGACATCCAACAATTCTCGCGACTCACACTTAGGCACAAAATCACAACATAAGCTCTTTGAAAGCAAAGTGTCTAAATGTGGAGCGGGGTTCCATATTTATAACCCAATACAAACTCAACTATCCATTCCCCCTCAGATCTTCCTCATAAATACGAATTTGGTGGAAGATTTTCTCATATTTGCACCTTAAATGCATTTCCCCCACTCCTTTTAATGACAAAATCGTTGTCAAATCAACTATAGTTGTTCCAATAGTCACTTTCTGGGTAGGTTGCATGGAAATCTTCCTTAAGTACATATGGTACTAGCCAGCACATTTGAAACTTCCTCGAAAATTTGGTAAACTTGTTGTCATACATTAGGACCAAATCACCATTCTTGAAAGTGCGGTTCTTAATGTGACGATTATACCACACCTTTTCTCTAGCTTTCTGTACTTGATGATGAAAGCTAGCCAAAAAGAGGTCTTCCTCTAATGCAAGTATCTACGCTAGGCATTCCTCCATTACGTCGCGATCTGCCATCTCGGTTACTGCTGTGACCTTAGGCTGGGCACTATGTATTCCATCAACATTAAACAATGTAAACAATGTAAACTTTGAAACGGGAACTATAAACTCAAAGTGGGAACTCTGGCCAAAAAACCCCAAAAAAACATCAAAAACAATACTAAAAATGAAAAGTGTGTATACTGGAACGATGTTTTTATTTTTTAGGTGCCAATTTTGAACATGTTTTAAAAATGGCAGTGATTACGAAATTTACTATGAAATTTTCGTGCAAAATATAGCTTCAAAACGAAAGTGATGATACTGGAACAATGATTTTTTTTTAGGGTCAATTTTCAAAATTTTAAAAAAATGCTAGTAAAACCAAATTTTTATGTGTCAAACAAAGTTGTTTATGAGGAAAAAAACACATTAATGTTTTTGGTAGAATATCATTTTTCTTTCCTAAGTATAAATTCAACATGTTTTCAACCATAACATGCTAGATACAAAAGAAATTGAAATTTTTTCAACTATAAAATTAAAAAACCATGACATTATGAACAAATTACATCACTAAATGAATTCAAAAGTCATTATTTGTATATTGAATAAAACATACATTATATCTCTAATTTAATATTGCATTGTAGATATTTTAAACAATAAAATTTATCATAATTAAGACATATAATCCAACAAATAATCCAACAACATAAAAATGCCTCATAACTTATCATTTAACACCATATGGAAATCATTAATTTTATTTGAAGATACAATGCATACATCAGTTATATAAACTGTCTTAAACAATTATTCAAAATCACTCATATTTTCTTGCACACCATCAGAATTCACATCTTCTGATGAGTGACTGGATGCTGGCAAAGATGTTCCATATTCTTCTCTTTCATCAACTAGTGCCCCATTTGAGTCCACATGCATGCCCAACATTTCAGGTTTCAAAATTCTTCTAGATCTACGACTAGTTTCAGCAGACTCCCATGTCAACACTGTTCCTTCTAGTAACAACCTTTTCAGAATCTCTATCGTCTTGAAGCGAAGAGTTCCTCTCTTTGTTAAATTGAAGTCATAAACAAGTATGTCAACATCCTCCAATTTTAATATGTTTGTGCGGCGGTGATTTATATTTGTACCCTTTCTTTTTCTCTTTCCGCCATTTTTTTTGTCAACTACCATCTCTGGCTTATACATACCATTGAATGGGTGTGTATTTGTGGCATACCAATGTACTTCAACACTTGTAACATCCTCATTTTCTGTAAAGACCTTTATAACTTTACTAACCCAGAATGGATAGCCATTGGGATCTCCATCTGCTAGCACTGCAATCATGCAACCCTCCTTAATATCCTGTACTGAACCCCTATAAAGGTCTTCCATGGCTTCACGTTGTGCATGAGATCTTCTGGAACCAATATACATCTCTCTTTCCAATGCCTGTGAAGAATTAATAATACCTTGAGATTGTTGTTGTTCAACAATGTTTATTCCCTCATGTTCATTTGACAAATTTTGTGGCCAAATAAATGGATTTTTCAAAGGTATATCTTCATTTGTTGTTGTTGAAATGATATCACTTTGATTATTGAAAAATGACTCTCACCAAACTAAATCAACAATGTCAAAGTACTCATATGTATATCTAATACATTTTTTAATTTCTTCCAGGCAATCAGAATAATTTATATCTCTATTCTATCTGCGTGCATTCTGAACTTCACCAACTGATTATAAGAACAATATTTTTTATGCAAATATTGGATGATATGGAATGAACTTCAAAAATTGCAAACCTGATGACGGTGCCCATTCTGCAATAGTTGAATACTTCTTGCCCCATATTAGTGTTTTCCCGTCAATTTTTTTGATACGAAATTGATGTTGGAAGCTAATGTCATTAAGTTGTTCAATGCATTTCCCCTCACCATATGATCCCAGAATAAACCTTCGCATGTCAACAGTTTCTTCCAACACATCAAAAGTAGGCTCTAGCATGTATGATTTCTTAATACATTCAATTAGTGATGGCAAGCTCCCAACTTCCTTCCTCCTCAATGTGACTGAAAAACAACTGAACATCTGATCAATATGGTCATGAGTGTGCCCAACAAGAAGGAAACCAACCTTTACCTTTTGAAAAATTCTCAATTCAACAAGCATGTTTAGATATCCAAAAACAACCTGACTTTTGTTTTCACGGCAAGTGTTGTCCAATTGTAGATACAAAACTTCAAGAAGATTACCAGACTAATGAGAAATCACATCATGAATTATGGTTATGGTCAGATTTTCATCATTATGAATATTTGGAGCTGTGAAGTACACCCTTGGCAACATTTTCCCATTGAAGACCATACAACTGACCAAATGAAACTGAGTGTGCGAACAAAATGTGGTAAAAGTGTTTTCTTCTGGTCCATACCATCAATTATCAAACCTAAATATTTATTCGGATTATCATAACACTTCTTTCGATGCTTGTACAACTTCTTCCTTTCGTTTTTTTGTTTTTCGCGATGCTCCTGAAGTTCTTTGACAATTAAATCTACACAACATAAAAGAAATTCATTAAGAAATATGTTTTCATAGTTGATGACTATACAATTTTAAAAGTTAAAGTTATGAATGCTTACCTCTTTCTGAGCCTTCACATTTGTCCCTTTTTGATTTAAGAGAAGCACATGTACTGCAAATCCCCGTCCTTGTCTTCTTAGGAATATGGACATTGTTGAATTCTTTCTTCCATACCTTCACAAAATATTGATATGTAATAAACCGGCCATGTCCCTCAGCACCTTCTGCATATTCTTTGTATAAGTTGTAGATTTCTCGTCTTGAAAAATTATCTGGAATATGTATTGTCTCTCTATTTAGCATACACTCTCCATGCTTTCAAAAGAAATCTTTCATCCATGACATTGCAGTATTTGATAATGGCCCAAACTGTCTTTTATGACGTACTTCTGAATAAAATGTGGGATCCTTTTCCAAATTTTCTTGAATTCTCGAGAGACGAAAATTCCCAATCGAATGAAACATTTTGAAAGCTTTTCTACACATAAATAAATTCCTAATATGATAATCATAACCTGACAATGTATATTGCATGCACCCAACTAAATATGAATTTTGCATGCTTTTATTCATTGACAAATATCTCTTCTTGCTTTCTAATGCAAATATGAAATCCATATGTTTCAAGATTTTTTTTTGGCAACATTCACTTGAAATGAGAGCATTGATAAAACTTCTTCTCGTCAGATATTTTGCTCTACCCCTTGTATAACTAGAATAGCTTGCATTGATACGAAAAGGTCTACTCCTACTCCTCGATACAATATTTCTTGGCAACATCTCCATCATTGGATCATCATTTGTATAAGGATTTTCATCATCATTAAGAGGAATGTTATCCACACTATGATCAGCTCTGCTTTTCAAATATTGACTTGGAGGATATTCTTCATCTTCCCCTTCTTCAGTGCTACTGTCATAGTCCTTAGAATTCGGACTGAATGGAAAATTTGACTCGATGTTTAATGGATATTTTTCCTCATGTGCATTGTCAATGCTACTCTCATAGTCCATAGAATTAGGACTACGTCAAAAATGTGACTGCTTACTTATTGAAGATGCTACATCCTGTCCTTTGTCACTGCTACCTTTATACTCATTAGAATTAGGACTTAGTGCATCATCCTGTCCTTCATCATTGCTGCTCTCATAGTCCTTAGAATTAGGACTAAGAGGACACTGTGACACTCCATTCTTTTGAAATTCATCATCACGCTCTTCATAATTGTTGCTCTCATAGTCCTTAGAATTAGGACTAAGTGGACACCATGACACTCCAATCTTTTGAAATTCATCATCCCGCTCTTCATCACTGCTGCTCTCATAGTCCTTAGAATTAGGACTAACTGGACACCGTGACACTCCATACTTTTGAAATTCATCATCATGCTCTTCATCACTACTGCTCTCATAGTCCTTAGAATTAGGACTAAGTGGACACTTTGACACTCCATTCTTTTGAAATTCGTTATCATGCTCTTCATCACTGTTGCTCTCATAGTCCTTAGAATTAGGACTAAGTGGACACTGTGACACTCCATTCTTTTGAAATTCGCCATCATGCTCTTCAAAACTGCTACTCTCATAGTCCTCAAAATTAGGACTAAGTGGACACCGTGACACTCCATTCTTTTGAACTTCACCATCATGCTCTTCAAAACTGCTACTCTCATAGTCCTCAGAATTAGGACTAAGTGGACATCGTGACACTCCATTCTTTTGAACTTCACCATCATGCTCTTCATCACTGCTGCTTTCATAGTCCTTAGAATTAGGACTAAGTGGAATCTGTGACTCTTTATTTATTTGAAATTCTCCATCCCCTCTTTCATCAGTGCTGCTCTCATAGTCCTTAGAATCAGGACTAAGTGGAAGAATTGACTTTCTATTCATAGTGGAAGAATTCCCGCTATATTCATCAATATGAATAGAGTTGTTACGTGATGAAGATGTTGATGGTGTATAAATCGAAACTTCACTATCAGAACAATCCATCCCTTTTAAATAGAAGATGTTGAATGATACAAATGGAGAGTCTCCTAAAGATATTATATAGCTTAAAGAATGAAATTTTCCCTCCAAAAAGTTTCGCGAAAATATTTCCCTCCAAAAAGTTTGTTAGATTTATTTACCTTCATTATTTTATTCTACAATTTATTGAAAAATGTAAACTAAATTTTTTTATGAAATAAATCACTAAAATTAAAATTGTAAACTACAACTTCTACATTAATTATTTTAATAGTTAAAGTATATAATATTTACTAAACAATTGATTTTTTATTTTTTATTTATTTTTTATTTATTTTTATTTTTTATTTATTTTTATTTTTTATTTTTTTATAATATATTCTAAAACAAATTAATCCCACATTCAACCCATTGTAAAACAATTCTACAATATTCGCTTTATAATATTTTAAAACAAATTATCCCACATTAACCGTACGGTAAAACATCTCCGTAATTTCACTTATATATTAAATTTCATTATCACTATTACTCACGTCACATCCAGGTTTTCTGAAGTTCATTGAAAGACTTATGAATTTGTGGAGCAGCTATATTGCTATCAACAACATATTCAACAAAGAATTCTCGCAATTGAAAGGTAAGTTAAATTTTTTTCTTGAAAATTTTCATATTAAATTAATTTAATGAAGAAGAATTTTTTTTTTTAAATTAATAATTTTTCTGAGCCAAAATAACAATTATGTCCATCGTGAGCATGGTGGGCCCGATCAAACTCAATCGCCCAATAGCTATGGGTGGGCCGCCGTGGTGTCGTGTGGTGGGTGGGGAGGTCGGGCGGGGTGTGAGGGGGCAGGGTGTCTGTCGCGGGGGTTGGGTGATTCTCAGAATCACCCAACCCCCGCAGCGGGTGGGCGAGCTGTTGGGGTGGGCACCGCAGCTCGACTCGCCCCCTACCACCAACCCCCCCTCTCGACACTCTGACTCCCTTCACGCACACCCCGTGCCGTTGCCCCCCTACCCCTCCCCTCCACATCCCCACATGACTCACCAACCTTCCCATCCCTACTCGCACCTGCCCCCTCACCCTCATCCTCCATCACCCACACGCCCTCCCCGTCATCCACCCCCTCACCCACGCTTTCCCCATCCCCTCACCTCACGCGCCCTCCCACCCTCACCCATCCTCCCCACGCGGCCAGCCTCCCCACCCCCTCACGCTCGCCCTCCACCCCCTCACCCACGTCCTCCCTGTCACCTCACGTGCCCTCCCCCTCTCCTCGCCCTCCCCACCCTCTCACGCTCGCCCACCCTCGATCCCTCCCTCCCTCCTTGCGCGCCCCCCCTCCTCCCCTCCCTCCCTGCCCCCGCCTCCCACGGCCCCTCTCCCTCCCTCCCTACCCCCGCCTCCCACGGCCCCTCAGCCTCCCTCCCCGCGCCCCACCCCCCTCTGGCTCCCTGCCCGCCCCCTCTCCCCCCTCCCCTCCCCTCCCTTCCCGCCCACGGCCTCCCATGCCCACGGCCCCCCTCCCTTCCTCCCCATCCACCCCCTCTCCTCCCCTCCCCTCTTCTCCCCGCACGCCACCCCTCCCTCCCCGCCCACGGCCTCCCCGCTCCCTCTCCCTCCCTCCCCACCCTCTCCGCCCATGGCCTCCCCCACCCATGGCCTCCCCGCCCTCGCCGGCGTCTCGCCCCCCCGCCCGACTGGCGGTCGGGCGATTTTGGGAATCGCTTGGTCGCCAGTCGGGCAGGGAGGGGGGGCCGCCGGTGAGGGCGGGGAGGCTGTGGGCGGGGAGGGGGGTTGGGGAGGGAGGGAGGGAGGAGGGGCGGGGAGGGAGGGAGGGCGGGAGCGTGAAGGGGTGGGGAGGGTGTGGGTGGAGAGGGGGAGGAGGGCGCGGGGGGAGGGGGAGGGCATGGGTGGGTGAGGGGTAGAGCGAGGGGGTGGGTGAGTGGAGGGGTGGGCGAGGGGTGAGGGGGAGGGGCAGGGCGCGAGGGGGTGGGTGAGGGAAGGGGTGCACGCGAGGGGGTGGGTGAGGGGAGTGCGCATTTGGGGGGAGGTGGGGGCACATGGGTGGAGAGGGTGGCGGGGAGGGCGTGCGGGTGAGGGGGCAGGCAGAGAAGGGGAGGGCAAGGGAGGGCGAGGGTGGGTGGAAAGGTGGGCAGGCAGGTAGAGGCCGTGGGCGGGGCTGTGTGGGGATGGCGGGTGCACGGGAGTGCCTAGTGTGTGAGGGGGTGTGGGAGGTGTCGGGTAGGTGGGGGCGTGTGAGGGGGAGGCGAGAGGGGTGAGGGAGAGGCGGGTGGGTGTGAGGGAAGAGGGTCGGCGTGGGCGCATGGGGGTGGAAGGGAGCCAGGTGCGACACCCCCACACACTTGCCCCCACCCACCGCCTGCTCGCCCACACCCACGCACCCCTCTCGCCCACACCCACTTAGCCTGCTCGCCGACCCTGCCCGCCCTCAACCGCCCAGTTGCCCACCCCGCCCCACCGTCCCTCACCTGACCTCCCGCCCGCCCACCAACCCGTCTGGCACTGACCCACCCACCCGCCCGTTAGGGGTGGCTGGGCGATTTTGATTATACAAATAAAAAATTTATGATATATTTTCGTTGTTAATTTAAGTTAATATGTTTTTGTTATTTACTGATTTATGTGTTGCTATTTTTAAGGAAAATGGCATCAAAGAAAATTTTTGTGAATCTTTCTAGACCAAAGACTCTTGAAGGTGTATCTTCAAGAAACATTGGTGAACGAACTCCACCTGAGCTCATGGCTACAAATCTTTCAAGTGCCTCAAGTGATAAGAAGATAATTTCAGACTGGAAGAATTCAAAAGAGGTGAAATTTCCATCAAGAATCTGGTATGTGAAAGAAAAAGAAAGCACAAATATGAATATATATCTATATATTGATATACCGAATGATAATGGAAATTTTGAGGTGATGGGAAGAGTCATAGATATGTTTTCAGTACCGGACACTGAAGTTGTTTACGTACTTACAAAAGCTCCCAAGTCACATGAAAAGATTAAATATCGACTATCATATTCATTGTATGACACGAGAGAGGTATCTACAAAGTTGTGTAAACAAATCGTAAATGAGATGACACAAAACATCGTAAGTATTGTTATTTATATTTGTATTTTGCATTCTTGAAAGTGTCTCGCTATATTTTTTTAACTTTGTTTTTATTGACATATGATATTTTGTTTGGCAGAATTTTGTTGAAAGTTGTTCAATTAGGTTGGGAGGCATTCATTTCATAGAGCATGATATCATGAAAGTTGTCTACAGTTTTTACTTAGTGTTAGAAGAAGATATGGAAAACAAGAAAAATGTAGTAATTGATGATGCTACAAAACTACATCCAAAGAATCAGAAAAAAAGGCCTCTGGTGGATAAATCTAGCAAGGGTAAACAAGTTACTTTTGAGGATGATGAAGTTGAAACTGATAGTGAAGCATATGTTGCCATTACTGAAGATGACATTGGAACTGAGAAAAGTCGTAAAAGACCAAAAGTAACAATGCCCAAGAATAAATCTGTTGAGAATGTTATGATGAAGAAAAGTAAAGTTGAAGATTTTGAAGTAGTCATTACCAGCAGTCAAGAACCTAGTGAAACTTCAAAAGAAAGCAGAGAAATCATTACACCAGGAGCTGATTTAGATGATGTCATTATCAAAACAAAACAAAATGCCATTCGACAGAGTTTGACAAAGAGAAACTTAATTGATGGTGGTCGTACATTTCAACTTAATGTCAGACAACCCTATAAGGCAAGTGAAGGACAATGTCAATATCAAGTCAGAAAGCCACATCATCTACATGTTCACAACTTGAAGACATTGATGAGGTACAATCCATATGCTCATGTGGTTAGTTATGTGTTTCTTGTTGATCCACTTCAAGTTCCCAACAAAGAAGCATTTGATAAGTCAAAATGTTTTGAATACAATTATTATGTGCTTGGGGGGAACCATTCTGTAGAAGCTCAAAGACAATTGATGGAGGAATATCCTAATAACCCATGTTTTGAAATAATGAAATGTATCATTTATGCGGGTTTAAATGAAGCAGAAGCAAAGTTAGTGGCATGGGATCATAATTCAGATAATGAATATAAGATGTCTATGACTTTCATCCAAAAGGTTAGATTTATTCATAGTGAATTTCAAGAAAAATGTGGTTGGGATAGGATAAATGTTACTGCAGATTTCCGAAAGGAATGTTGTATGGAAATAGGCTATCAAATTGAAGAGAAAACCAATTCAACAGGTGGAAAAGGCAACACAAATAGTGATTTATTCAGAGGTGTTGATAACATTTTCCAATTGGCATTTAGAACTGGAGATGTTTGGAAGTTGATTGATGAGATTTTTAGCATGTGGGAAGACATTGGCATTAAAAACCAGAGGGTTAAAAAGTCTAAGCCATTGATATGTAGCAACAGTAAATCAGCTCCTGAACTGAAGCAACTTCCAGACGATATGACTATCATGCCTTGGAGGGTGATGCAAGGAGTGAAAGATGAAAAAATTGTCAAAACAATATTATCTTGTGTGAGGTCAGGGGAATTATCATTGGAGGAAATGTCTGAAGAATTTCAAAAGTATGTTTGCTGAATTACTTTTATTTATTTCTAGATTATAGTTATCTTTTAAATAAAACATGTTGTTCTTGGTAGTATTTGTTATATATATTATTATATTAACTTTTTGTTACTTTATCTATGCGGTCACAAAGTTTACATGAAAATTCAAGAACAAATGGTTAGATTGTTGAATGAAGATAGTTGGGATGATGTTGTACACAACTATCCAGATTCAAGTTCTACATCAAAATTAAAAGCTTTTTATCTTGCATTTAAAAATGTATCTTGATTTATACATTCATTTTTATTCATCTGTGTACTATTTTTAATTTATAACTTACACATATATTTGTTTATTTTATAAAATATGAGGAAGGAAGATAATGGAGCACCAAATAGTTTCAAGACCTTTATTGAAAAAATAAAGATCGAAAGACTGAGGAAGCAACGTATTAAGAATGTTGAACTTGATCCAACTCTTAATCATTTCATTTGGAATGGGCTAGACACTATTCAATATCAAGTAATACAAGGCGATTGTGAAGACATTGCTAAACTCATGCCGAAAAGGGATTATGCCCTAGTTATTGCAAATATTCCCCATGGTTTCAATATTCCAATATGATAGTGACCCTTATACTTATCAAGCTCTTAATAAAGTGGTTGTGGGATTTGTAGAAGTGACGTCATCACCATTATGGAGATTTGTGACATTTCATTCAGACACACAATTGGCAATGATATTGTCAAGCTTCAAGGGGAAAACAAATTCAAGGATGCAGCTTACATGGTAAGACGTTTAAAATGTATATTTGATTAATGTTGAAAAATTCATTTATGTACAAGTTAATTGAACTTTTACTATTTCATGTTACAGGCAAAAGTCAAATCTTCTTAACAATGAAGATCAACAATTTATAAATGATTGTGAGTTCATTCATATTGATAGTTGGGCAAAAGATGATAGCCATATGTCTATGATTTTTAATCAGGTAGACGGAAAGAGTCATAGCCAAATACTGACTTATGATGCTGTTGTGAGAAAAATAACATATGAAGACAAAGAAACAAAAGGAGAGATAGTTAACATTTATCAAAAACCACAATTATTGATTAACTATCTTATAAACATATGTTCAAATGAAGGAGATTGGGTTCTGGATTTATTTTCTGGCTCAAGTAAGTTTTATTATATGGAATTGAATTTCAATATGTTATTTTTTAATTAATATGTCATTGTACTAATTTACTTCATTATTTCTTTTGTGCTTGATAATTAGGTACAACACTAGCATGCTGCCTTCAAAAAGGAAGAAATTGCATTGCAATTGAGAAAGATCCATTACAGTGCAATTTCATTCAGAAAAGAATTAATGCTCTTCAATTTCTTCCAGATGCAATGCAAGAAATTGGGTTGAAGAAAGGGGACTTTAGTGGATCACGTGTGGCAAAAAAGGCAAAGGAACCCCAACCACCGTTACATGGAATGTTTGGAAAGACATACATTGGGAGATTCGCAGACATCAAAGATCCATTAGAAGAGGAAAATGAGAAAAAGGAAGCAGAAAATATTGTGGAAGAAGACAATGATGAAACTCTATAGGACGAAGAGTTTGGATTACATGAAATTGTTGATTAAATTTAAGTTATGCTTGGAAATCAAGCTTCACAATGTTTTGACTTTGACATTTTATGGGAAGAATAATCAATCAATTAAGGTTGTTATGCGTTCAATATTTGTAATATGTGATTTTTGCATTGATTTTTAAGTTAATCATTATTTTTTGAAAAAAAAGTGATTATTATTATTTTTTGACATGAAATTCATAAAAAAAACTATTATTTAATCATTTTTAGTTAAAATTTTCGTATAAAAATTGTGATTTTGACATGTCAATTCTAGCAAAAAATTATCAAAACGTGTAGTTTTTTTTGTTATATTTATGTTAAAAATGGTTATTTTTATGTCCATTGTTAACAAATATTGCTTTTTAGAAACAATTATTTCATGTGGATTGAAAAATTAATTAAGGAGGTATAAATATTTAGATTATCAAAAATTCAAAATATCGACTTTCTAATTTAAAAATGCAAAACAATAAAAACCTCACTACAAAAAAATTAAAATTAAAATAAAAAACAAGAAAATATGAAGAAAACGACCACTTCAAAAACTATCAAATTTAGAAAATAATTATTTACATTTCATACATTAGAAAATTTAAAGTCAAAAAATAGGTCTTTTAAAAAAAGGGTGTGATGCAGAATACCCACTTTTTTAAATCAGCATGAAAATCACTACCATTCTAAAATGTAATGTACATAAAAAAAATTAAAGTGCCAAAAACTATGCTCTAAAAAAAACATGTGTGTTCTGCATCACCCCTTTTCAAAATCAGGTCACTTTTTTGCTATCTCTACGAAACGGGTAACAGTATCAGTTCCCGTTTCAAAGTTTACACTGTTATTACTGCTTCTTGTCCATAAACTAGTCGAAAGGGTGTTTTCCCAGTCAATTTCTTACAGGTTTTCCTATATGCCCATAAAACCACTAGTATGCACACATCCCAATCATTCCTATTAATATTGTAGACCTTTGTGAGGGAATTCTCCAAGATCTTGTTGAAAGCTTCGACAATGCCATTCGCTTGGGGATGATATGGCGTACTCTTATAATGGTACATCTGGAACTCTTTGGTTAAAGTTGCAATTGTCTCATTCAGGAAATGTGAACCTATGACACTCATCAAAATATTTGAGCATCCAAACCTTGACAGAAGAAACTCGAATATGAACTCCGCAACACTGTCTGCACTGCAATCCTTCACAGGCTGTGCCTCAGCCCACCTGGTTAAGTACTTCATTGCAGTGATAATATAGCATGCTCTTGTCTTCTTCCCTAGTTGATAAATAGGTCTAATGAAGTCAATTACCCATTTATCAAATGCTTGTAGCGTGACTTGTGGATTTAATGGCAGTTCATCCCTTCGTGATGGCCTCCCAGTTCTTTGACACACATCGCACACACTACAGTATTCCTTGGAATATTTATGTACTGTCATCCACCATAATCCTGCTCGTAGGATATTTTGCGCAGTTGTCTTGGTTGCATAGTGTCCTCCAATGGCACCACCATGGGCTTCAACTAGAATATTGTGTCTTTCATATTCAGGCACATATCAGTGTAGAACTTCATCTGACCCCATCTTATATAATTGCCCTACAATCACAGAAAAATATGCAGCTTGAACAACTAATTCCTTCTTCTGTTGTGTCATATAACCTTTAGGAGCTATGCCAGTAGATAAAAACTGAATAATGTCTGCAAAATTCTCATCCGTAACCCTAATAGCAAAGAGCTGCACGTTAGGAAATCCTTCATCAATATTTGTAGGCTCTTCTCCATTCTCGATCTGAGAGAGGTGGTCTAGTCTAGGATTCAATCTCTTGAGCTTCACTATCACTTCAAAATCACATTCTTGGAAAAGGAGCAACCATCTATAGATTTTCCTCCCCAACACAGGGTTATTGACCAGGTACTTCAAAGTAGAATGGTCCATGTACATCTTAAAGTGTGCACCTAACAGATAATGCCTGAACTTCTGTAGTGCATAAACCATGGCCAATCCTTCGCACTCTATGGTTGAGTAGTTCTTCTTGGCCTTAGATAGTTTTCGACTGGTGAAGGAAATTGGGTGATCAATATCTCCTACCCCTAGTTGAGTTAAGATGACTCCCAATGCTATACAAGATGCATCCACATGCACATGAAATTCCTTCTTCCAATCCGGGAATACTAGGATTGGTGTCGTAACCATATTTTCCTTCAGAGTATCCAAGCTCTTCTGAAAATCATCATCCCAGCAAAACGTAGCATCCTTCTTTAACATCTTCTCCATGGGTGCAGTGATCTGTGTGTATGCCTTAATAAACTTCCTATAGTACCCAGTATGACCCAATGTCACGCGTAGTTGCTTTACATTCCTAGGGGGCTCTAGATTAATAATTATGGAAATCTTAGCAGGGTCTACCATCAAGCCTTGCTTACAGACAACATGGCCTAACAATATTCCATAAGGTACACAAAAAATGCATTTCTTCAAGTTCAAGGAGATCTGATACTTCCTACATGTATCCAACATCAGGCGCAAACTAGAGACATGTTTCTTGACCAGCCCAAACACTGTACAATCATCGAAGTAGACTTCCAAAAGCTTATGAATTAATTCCTTGAATGTTGTTGATGAGCCTCATCATTGAGTAATTATATGGGCCTTAATTGGCCTTAACTCACCTCCTAGCTTAGTCAAACCAACTATTCTCACAACTTATTGCGTACTTTTGATTATCTTTTGTTTATGAGATGAGGAGATTTGGAAATTTTGCTTTGTGGTCTAATGTGCATGTGATGCAGGAATAAAGGATAAAATCAAGGAAAATGCAGGGATAAAAATACAAAAGCAAGGAACTATGGTAAAAGACCTTGATAAAAACTCAAATGGGACAATGAAGAGGAATTGTAGGAGGTAAATCCTCCTCATTTACAACCCCTCCATTTGAATATCCCTCCATCAGCTGAAAGTACAAAAAACCAAGCAAGTGAAAGTGCAAACAACCAAATTAGGAGTACTAGAAGGCAACCAAGTGAGTGAAAGTACAAGAAGCCTCCCTACTAGAAGGTAGCCAAGTTAGTGAAAGGGAAATCACGAGTTTATCCTTGAGTTGGGAGCTGTGCCTCCCTAATTTTGAAGGAATTTGTTGGAGACTTCATATGTATAAATAGAAGGGCTTAGGACCTCAGTTTTTTTAGTCAGTTAGCAAGCATTAGATGTATTCAAACTTTTTACTCTACTTTGTGTCCAAGTGAAAACTTGTAACAGTTTTGATGTAATACAATGTTCTTTTATAATGATGATGAGTTTTGTTTTGAGCCAGCACTGAGTTAACTCAGAGGGTTGAAGCTCTTGGGTTAGGGCCCGAACCTAGCAGCCAACGCCCCTCTTCATTGTATTGTTAAGTAGCATAGTTTCCTATTTTCTGTTCATCTGCTTAAGTAATCCATTTCCATTACAGAGGTTTATTATTTAATTGTTCATTTGTTTAAGTAGTTGCAGTCTCATTACAATAGTGCAGAGTAGATCATTTATGATTTCATTCAGTCAGTAGGTTGGCAAAGAAAAGATCCACAAGGTTGCTCACAGGTGTCTCAGCCTCACCTCCTCCCTCTGGGACCATGACGTGAGGAAGAAACCCTGCAACAACTCCAAAAACATAGGGTTTTGGTTTTCACAGGGAGTTTGTTGTTTAACGCAGTCACTGGGTTCATTACATTGTTACTCTATTCCTTTTATGATCATCTTCTCCTTTACTCTCTTCTCGTCATTTGATCTCCCTCACATCCCTTTCATTCTCCTTCAGCATGAAAATTTGAGCGGAAGCTGTTAATCCACGTTCAAATGGTTTTTACCCGTAGATCGCCTCACACAACAAAACTGACCAATCACCACCCAAATTCACTTTTAGCGTTTGACTTCGTGCACTTTAAATCCCAACCGTCAACCTGCCTTGTCAAATCCAATGGATATCGCGCACCCACTCACCAACCAGCTCGGTCAAACTCCACTGTTGATCTGCGTGGCCAGATCTGACGGCTATTGCGCCATTTCACATGGATTTCTGTTTGATCATTATCCGCCCGAGGGCACGCGAAATGGGTGGTTTCCCTGTGCTATGTGGTGGCTGGGGAGGCTAATCACGTGAAATTTGAGAAAACTTCTTACAGCTTTGAGGGCATGCGAAATACTGCTTATCGCCCTCTAAACTCATTCCCTCATTTCTGCACATTCCTTTAAGTGCTCCAATCTCCACCGTCGATCTGTCTCCTGATCTGACGGCCATTGCATCACCCGATACCATTTCCGCACGTTTCTTTTGTCCATGATCTAATATCAGCCGTCCATTTGTTGATTAACTCTATATGTCCATCTTCTGACTCCACCCGCGCGATATAATCTGAGTCGTCCATCTCCAGTTTTCCCCCTTCATTCATCTATTCACTCAACCGCCCGCGATGTAATCTCACCATTCATCCTCTATTTAACCTTGTTCTCCCATCTACCTACGCACCCTCCTGTGATCCGATCTCAACCATTCATTTTTCTTTCACCTACCTGATCCAACAGTTCTCAGGTGCTGTTGCTCCCTCACGACCTCTTTTCACCAATTTGACCTCCGATTGCTTCTTCTGCTTAGACATAGACTTAGCTTAGTTTCCATTGTTTACTGCTTAGTCTAGTTTTGATGCTTTTACTTCTGCAACTTAGATAATTAGCATTAGATTAGTGATTGATCTATTAATTCTGCTTAACATAGTTGTTTAATTGGTTAGCTAGGGTCTGGTGTGAGTTTAGCATTACATGATTGATTTCTTCATTTCTGCAGTAGAATATCTCTCCCCTAGAATAGGTTTGCTCTCCTTCCATCAAAATCAAGCTTCTTCTGGACCTATAGAAGTCTGGCTTGGAACCCCTGGGGTCTCTTGCCAGATGAACAGTGACAATAGTTAGTACCTTCACTTCTACTTGTGTATATAGCACAGTCACCTCCAAGTTTGTACAAACCCCGAGTCAATAAGTAAAGCTGGTAGCCCTAGGAGTTGCAACATTCTTGCTGCAATACCCAGGCTCATCACCTTTTGGCGCCATTTCCTGGGAGGTGTCAGAGTAGGAGTGATTACTGCTTGTTCTATTTCTAGTCTCTAACTTTATTTTCTTCTACTTCTAGTCTTCAATTTTCTTCCACTAGTTTATTTCTGCAAAATTAATCTAGTTTCTTTCTTTCATTTGTCATTTATCTGCTTTCCTTTCCATTCTGCAAGTAGAATTTCAATTCAGTAAGTAGTTTCCTTCTTATTAATAGTTTTTCATTCAAGTAAGCAATTTCATTCTGCAACTAGTTTTCTTTCTGTCAGTAGTCTTTCATTTAGCAATTTCAATTCAGCAGGTAGTTTCCTTTTTGGTAGTGGTTTTCGATCAATCAGTAATTTCCTTTCTGCAGAGTACTTTTCAGCTTTAAGAAAAATATTACAAAAAACCCAAAAACATTTCCTTTCATGCCTCGTAGGAATAGGGATAATTCAAGAAACTTGCCAAATATCTCCACTACATCCAACAGTCAACCTTCTCTCTTTTTCGGTGACTGTGAATTGGAAGAAATTTTAGGTGAGCAACCTAACATATTTGAAGAACCTATAAGGGAAGAAGAAGAGGAAGAACCCATTCCTATTGAACCAATGGCTGAAAGCCAAGATGATAGGGGAAATAGAGAGAGAATTGAGAGTGCCTTCCCCATTAGGGAAACCAATGGGAACACTAAAATGAAGAATATAAGCCCCGCCGCTCTACCTCATTTCCATGGCTTGACCATAGAGGACCTTGAAACTTTCCTGTTTGAGTTTGTTGTTATATGTCGAACCTATGACTATACAGAGGATGAGAAAAAGTTAAAACTATTTCCATCTACCCTCAAGGATGCAACATTGCTAGTTCATGGGTTTACCTGGAGATAACATCATAACTTGGGCTCAGATGTAGCAGACCTTTAACAACAAATATAGGGACTAATGTAGGTCAAAAGACACTAAAGAAGATATTTTTAGGATGACCATAGGCTAGGACGAATCCTTAGAAGACTATGAAGAGATATTCCAGCTCAGTTACAAAAGGGTCAAGTGCACACTTGACCCTGACTCACTGAAGCTGGTCCTGCTTAGAGGAGTAATGGAGGATATCCTAGATACCTTGCATTTGTTAGCAAGAGGGGATATCTACCAACTACCCTATGAGGATATCAAGATTTTCTTTAGAAACCATTCTAGGGAAACCAGGAAAAAGGGTAGGAGTAGTCAACTTATGGCCAGTACATCGTCTTCCAACTCATCCATCAAGGGTGAAATTGGAAATATGTTGGAGGACTTCAAAAGTGAGATGATGCAAACCCTTGCGTTGCAATTGGATTCCATGAATATCAAAATGAATCAAGAGGAAGCAGAGAGAGCCTTGGCCATCTTTTGTCCTAGATGCACGAGGAGGCATCCTAGGAATGAATGCCCATTGAACTGTATTGAGATTTTCTCAGTCTGTGAAGAAAACCACTCCATAGACAAGTGCCCTTCTTTACCTGGACTCAAATTTGTATATCAAGGAGCTGAAGGGGTCACTGAGCAGCTTTGCTACATCAATCAAAGGAGACATCCTGGGCCTAGACCATACCAGCAGGGTATGCAAGGATCATCCCATGCATATTACAGACCCAACCAAACCATAACTATACCTTCTTGGGGACCCCCTGCTCAACCTTCTTGGTCTACACCCGCTCCTTTATCCTATGCACCTCAGTATCATTCCCAGCCGGCTAGCCAGTCATTTCAATATTACATCAGCCACAACACCAGTGGAATACCCCACCCCAGGGGTGGAGGCCCCAAGGCAATAATGTTCGAGCCCTATTGCCTCCACCACCTACCCAACCACAACTCCTGCACTCTGCTCCACCTAGGGAACCCCAGATGTCTGCCCAGCCAAATCCAAACCCAAACAATAGGCAGGCTCAACAAGGATACGGTGGAGAGACATCATACCTAGCTTATGCTGTAGAAATCCAGGAGATCAACCTAATATCTGGGAGAATTCTCCTAGATAACCAACCTCCCTCTCCACATAGGGAGGTTGAGGAAGAAAGAGAGGAAAGCAACCCTAAAGAAAATCCACCCTTTCCTGAAAGATTAGCCCAACCACTCCAGCCTACCCCATAAGAAACTGAACTTCTGGGAGAATTGAAAAACCTATGTGTAAAGATCCCCCTTCTCCAGCCAATCTAAGATGTTCCGATTTACAATAAATTGATTAAGGAGAAGTGCTTTAAGCATCCAAGAAGAATAAAAAGGGATGCCCCTACCCTTAATGTCATTGGGCATTTATCTGACTTAATGCTGGGGTAGGTAATATGTCCAAAATACTTAGACCTTGGAATCCCTGTATTTGATGTGCACATCAATGGAACCATTGTCCCACACACTATGATTGATCTTGGGGCTGCCATTAATGTGATGACCAAGGACACCATGCTCAAGATTAACCTCCAAGGGTCATTAAGGAAGACCACAACAATGTTGCAGCTTGCAGACTATTCCACAATCACCCCTAAGGGAATTGTGGAGGATGTGATGGTCTCCATTGATTCCTGGGAGTACCCCGCAGATTTCTTAGTTCTCCAGTCTAAGGCTAAGCTTACCGGTTACCCTCTCATCCTTGGGAGGCCGTGGTTGGCCACAGATGATGCCTACATGGCTGCAGAGTTGGGAATATGATCATCAAGAATGGGCATATGTCCAAACAGTTAGTCTTATACCCTCTTGCTCAACCCTCCCTTGAACATGATTTACCTTTATGGTTGGAGGAGGAGGAAGGAGATGAGCTTTATTCTACCCAACTTTATGCCATGGAAGCAATCATAGGAGGATGACAACAAGAGGTGGATGACTTAATCGAACACCTGCTCCAAAGTCCAACTCCTAATTCATTACCCTTAGAAGAATAAGTAAAGGAAACATTGAAAAATCATCAAATTTAATTATACTTGGCCGATTCCAACCCACTCCGAGTCAAAACCATAGAATTTGGCCCAGAGAAAACCTTGAAGATTAATCCATCTCTCTCTACTTTAGAAGAGGAACAACTATGCAAATTGTTGAAAGAGAACCTAGAAGCCTTCGCTTGGAGCTATAAGGAAATGAAGGGAGTACACCCCTTAGTGTATACTCACCACATATACATCAAGGAAGGTTGCAATCCAATCAGACAACCACAAAGGAGAATGAATCCATCCCTTAAAGACATCATCAAAGAAGAATTGCAAAAGCTGTTAGATGCAGGGTTCATTTACCCTATTTTTGATAGTGAGTGGGTCTCTCCTTTAGTGTTAGTTCCCAAGAAGAATGTTAAGTGGAGGATTTGTGTCGATTATAGGGAGTTGAACAAAGCCACAAAGAAGGATCATTTTCCCCTACCCTCCATTGACCAAGTGCTAGATGGCCTGGAAGGTAAGAAGTTCTTTTCTTTCCTAGATGGATTTAGTGGGTACAACCAAATCCAAATCTACCCAGAAGACCAGGATAAAACCACATTCACCTATCCTTGGGGTACTTTTGCCTATAGGGTCATTCCTTTTGGCTTATGTAATTCTCCTGCCACTTTCTAGAGAGTAGTCTTGAGTATTTTTGCTGAATTAGTGCATGACGCTGTGGAAATCTATATGGATGATTTTACACCTTATGGCTGTGATTTCCAAGAAGCCTTGATTAACCTAGGCAAAGCATTATGCGAATACATTGAAATGAACCTGTCTCTCAGTCCAGAAAAATGTGAATTCTTAATGACTGAAGGGACTGTGCTAGGGCATTCCATATCTCAGCAAGGACTGCAGGCGGACCCAAACAAAATATCCATCATCAAAAGGGCCACACCTCCACAAAACCAGAGAGATGTCAGGAGTTTCTTGGGGTTAGTTGGATACTACAAAAGGTTCATAAAGGACTTCAGCAAGTTAGCCTCTCCTTTGTTTGGATTTTTGGCCAAAGATTATGAATTTATATGGTCAAAGAGCTGTTAAGAGGCCCTAGACATTCTAAAGGGTAAATTAACCACTACACCAATCCTTAGAGGCCCAAACTGGGCCCTCCCTTTTCATATCCATGTTGATGCCTCACATAAAGCCATAGGAGCAACCTTAGTTCAAGTAGAGAAGAAATTGCCTTATGCCATCTATTTTACCAGTAAAAATCTGTCAAAGGTTGAGTTAAATTATACTATGACCGAAAAAGAACTCTTGGTTTGTGTGCATTCATTGAACAAGTTTAGGCATTACATTACAGGCTATCAGACATTTGTGCATAATGACCATGCTACAATTAAATATTTAATGAACAAACCAGATGTAAATGCTAGAATCATAAGATGGTTACTTTTATTGCAGCGGTTTGATCTAACTATTGTTGATAAGCCTAGTAAGGAGAATGTTGTTGCTGACTTTCTATCTAGGATGAATCTGCTTGTAGGTCAAGAAAGAATGGTGGATTATTAGTTACCAAATGAACATTTGTTTGTTATTTCAGTTCTCTCCCCATGGTTTGCTAATATAGCAAACTATTTGGTATCATCATAGTTCCCACCAAACTTTCCCTCCAGAGAAAAGAGCAAGATAATCAGGAAAAGTGCCCCCTTCACCTAGATTGGGGGCAATCTGTTCAAACTTGGCCCAGATCAAATCTTGAGAAGATGTGTAAGGGAAGAGGAAGTCTTTGACATCCTTCTGACCTGTCATGATGGGCCTTGTGGAGGTCACTTTGCAGCAAAGAGGACACCATTCAAAGTGTTGCAAGTAGGCTATTATTGGCCTACTCTTCATCAGAATATGAGGAATTACATTAGTCAGCATGATCAATGCCAGAGGATGGGAAAGCCTACTCCAAGAGATGAAATGCCTACACAACCTCAAGTGACTTTCGAGCCATTTGACAAGTGGGGCATGGACTTCATTGGGCCTATCAATCCTCCTTCAAAGAAAAAACATCAAATTATTGTGTGCACTGATTACTTGACTAAGTGGGCTGAAGCCAAGGAAATTAAGGAAGAAAGAGAAGAAAAGGTGGTTGAGTTCCTAAGGGAGAATATATTCTACAAATTTGGGTACCCTAGAGAGCTAGCCACCGACCAAGGCAACCAGTTTACCTCTAGCATGACTGAAGAACTGTTCAAGCATCACAAAATCAAGCATAGGACCTACACTCCTTATCATCCGCAAGCTAATGGGAAAGTTGAGTTGACCAACAGAGCACTGGAGAACATCCTAACCAAGGTAGTGAACAACAGTAGAAAGGATTGGGCAGAAAAACTAGTTGAGGCCACCTGGGCCTATAATACAACATGGAATACCACCACTGGATTTACACCCTATGAGCTAGTCTATGGGAAGAAGGCTTTGCTATCCATTGAATTTGAATATAATACATTGAGGATAGAAGCCCAACTAGATCTGGATCTCAATCATGCACAGAAAGAAATATTGTTCCATTTGAATGGCTTAGATTAATTCAGAATGCAGGCCCTCCTCCATACATAGATAGTTCAGCTTCAGATGAAAATCTGGCATTACAAGAACATTAAAGCGAAGAAATTTCAAGAAGGAGACTGGGAATTTTTATATGACTTCAGGTATAAATACTTCAAGGGCAAGCTAAGGACAAGATGGCTCGAACCTTATATGGTGGAAAGATGCCATGACAACAGTTCAATGCAGATCAGAACTATAGATGAAGAAGCCATTCCATACTAGTTAATGGACACAGACTGAAAATGTATATGAGCCCTTTATCTAAACAAGAGTTCATTGACAATATCAATAAGCCAGTGATGATGGTGGAGAAAGTTTTAGCTCCTCCCTCATCAAGTCACTGAAAAAGAAAAAACAGAATAAGGATTCAGGTGAAAACCTTCATGAGGCGCCTGAGTCCCATCTTTGGGTTGAAAACCTCCATGAGGCGGCCCAAGGATGAGAAAAATGGAAAGAAAAAGAAGATCCCTGGGTGAAAACCTTCCTTGAGGTGCCCAGGGAAAATATCTAGGGTGAAAACCTCTTTGAGGCAGCCTAGGTGTTTAAAGAATAAAACATAATATAATAAGAGAAAAAGGAAAAAAACATAATTGTTATTTGTAGGAGGATGGGAAAGACAATCTGGGAGCAAAGAGAAGATCCAAAGGGGGCCCTGCCTCACATATGTTCATCTCCTCCACATGCATCCATCCATAAATTCCATTGTTTTTCACTTCATTGCTCCACTTCAAGTGAAAATTGTGTTTTCTATCGGGACCCCTCACCTCATCCATTACCATCATCCCTGCCTTCACACACACTCCTACTCCCTCTTTCCATTCAGTAGCATCAGATCTGTAGTCATAGACACCATCAACAGATAGCACAAGAGGATGAAAGATGACCATACAACAACAACAACAACATCAGATCTGCAGTCAAGAAACCATTAGCAGACAATAGAGGAGGAAGAAGAATGACCATCAGCAGCACCTCTGATCCTTGAGAACTACAACGTGGCATTAAGGCCACATGTAAGTATCCTGATCACTCACTCATATGCATCATTTGATCAAAATTTGTAAAGGTTAAAAGGTAGTTGGTTTGTAAGTAAAAAGGTGGCCAATGTCCTCTAAAAAAAAGAGGCTAGTAGATTACATACATAGGAAACTCTGTTTTTTCAAGAATTTGCTCATTTCCTCTTCAAGCCTCACAAGCAAGATGTTTATCAAGTATATCTCATGTGAGGGTAGATACAATATTGTTTATGGCTACCATTTTAGAATGCTTGAAGAACTAAGATTTGGGGTAGAAACACCAGTTCACCAAAGATTCAACATACCCTATTTTCTGATGCAATCACTCATGGACTCTAGCATCAAACTAAAGAAGGGAAATTCCAAACCATTGGCTCACCATGGGTTGATCAAAATCCTCATTGAGGATGCCCTCCTAAACCCCAAGATTCCTATAACATGGACAGTCTTCAATGAATTACTAGCAGAGGATGACATCAGAACCTTCATCTATGGTGTTAGTCCTTCTGACAGTGAGGAGGAGGAAAAACAAGAAGAAGATACAGAGCTAGATAGGGATGAGGTGGATAAGGAAGAAACTAATACAGAGGGACATGATTAATAAGACACTAATACAAAGGAACATGATGCTGAAACAAAAGAGGAAGAAGGCATTGAAAAAAAAAAGAGCAACAAGAAACAAAAGAGCTAAGTGGCTTCAGGGATAGAGAAGCAATTGAACAATCAAATCCCATGGCCCTAATCCACACCAATAATCTAATTGCAAATGATCCTCAGCTGGCACTTAGATATCTTGCTGCCCAAGAACAAGCAATTTCACATTTTGAGGACATGCTTAGGCTGCTAAGAAATGATACTATACATGCCTGCATAAGTAGATGGAAAACACAGCCACATAGCTTGAAGATCAGAGAATATCAGTGGGAAGAAGTAGAAAGGAAAGCAGGCTTCTATGAATAGGAAAAAGAGACCACAGTAGAAGCAAAGGATGTCAAAGACGCTACCAGAGCCACTAAGTTTCTCATAGGATGAGAAACACTTTCAGTAGGGGGGTGATGATGAGCCTCATCATTGAGTAATTATAGGGGCCTTAATTGGCCTTAACTCACCTCCTAGCTTAGTCAAACCAACTATTTTCACAACTTATTGCATACTTTTGATTATATTTTGTTTATGAGATGAGGAGAGTTGGATATTTTGCTTTGTGGTCTAATGTGCATGTGATGCAGGAATAAAGGATAAAAGCAAGGAAAATGCAGGGATAAAAAGATAAAAGCAAGGAACTATGGTAAAATACCTTGGCAAAAACTCGAATGGTACAATGAAGAGGAATTACAGGAGGTAAATCCTCCTCATTTACTGCCCCTCCATTCAAATATCTCTCCATCAGCTGAAATTACAAGCAAGTGAAGGTGCAAACAACCAAATTAGGAGTACTAGAAGGCAGAAAAGTGAGTGAAAGTACAAGCAACCTCCCTACTAGAAGGCAACTGAGCTAGTGAAAGGGAAAGCACGAGTTTATCATTGAGTTGGGAGCCGTGCCTCCCTAATTTTGAAGGAAGTTGTTGGGGACTTCAGATGTATAAATAAAAGGGCTTAGGACCTCAGTTTTTTTAGTCAATTAGCAAGCATTAGAAGTATTCAGACTTTTTACTCTACTTTGTGTCCAAGTGCAGACATGAAACAATTTTGATGTAATACAATGTTATTTTATAATGAAGATGAGTTTGGTTTTGAGCCACCACTGAGTTAAATCAGAAGGTTGAAGCTCTTGGGTTAGGGCCCAACCTTAGCAGCCAAAACTCCTCTTCATTGTATTGTTAAGTAGCATACTTTCTTGTTTTCTCTTCATCTTCTTAAGTAGTTCATTTCCATTACAGAGGTTTATTGTTTAACTGTTCATTTGTTTAAGTAGTTGTAGTCTCATTACAATAGTGCAGAGTATATCATTTATGATTTCATTCAGTCAGTAGGTTGGCAAAGAAAAGATCCACAAGGTTGCTCGCAAGTGTCTCGACCTCACCTCCTCCCTCTTGTTACAGATCCATTTGGGCACATCAACCCCAACTTACATATCAGTACTATTAGGGCCCATCAAACCCTAATTCAGTTGTTACATGCCCTAAATGAAGTCAACCATTAGAATGCCTCCTTCCCAAGAGATTCCATGACTAAAATCATCCAAAAATTGCCTCTAAGAAGATCAGCGCAGGTAGGCCTTCATTAGGGTGCACTGCAGTGCAGTCTAGTACACTGTTTAGGTGCTATGCAGCGCACTTGAGCCCTCTTTGGCCTGCACTGGGCGAATTTGAGTGAAATTTCATTAGGGTTTGGGAATATTCTTATCCATTGGGTGCATCTAGAAGCTTCCCAAGTTTATCTACTCCTTTGAGCTCGAATTTGGATGAGGTAGGGAGTTAAGGAACATCAATCCCTTTATCCCTTCCTCCATGGAACTAAATTCTAAGTTTGGGAGGGCATTCATTATCACCATTTATGACATAACTTCCTTCATTCACCTATAAAAATACCACTCATCTAAGTGATCAGGGGCTGGAAATCATTGAATTATAGGGAGATGCTGTTAGTATGAGACTTGAGTTGGTTTCAAGTATTGTAATGATGTCAAAATGCCTTTCTTGTTATGAGGAGAGGATGGAATTGAACTGGAGGAGTGATACTAAATCAAGCAAATTGGGTTGGAACTCTTCCTTTTACTAATAAAGTGTTCAAAGCTTTTTCCATATGTTTGTATTGTTCATTGATGCTTTCATATGTGTATTATGTACTTGATTCCATGCTATGTTTAATCAATAGATCATTATCATATGCTTTGATCAGTTTTTGTCTTCTGTCTGTGTGCAGGTACTTTTTGAGCGGATTAAGTATGGAAAGGAGCGACATAATTGGCCAAGGGAGATAAGGAGTAAGTGAAAGCTATAGGTAGGCTTCTTTACTATAATATTTAATTTATTTGTTATAGAAAAGGTAGAGAATTCTTTGCACTGTTGTTCTAGACTTAGCTACTACTCTAGGGGTTTAAATGTTTATCTGTAGACACTAAAACTTCCCAAAACAAATTGGCGACTCCGCTGGGGAACAATCATCCATCTTAGTAGATTATCAGCTTCTTAAGACATTTCTACATATTGTACTTGTGATTGTTGATTGAATTTCAATCTTATTTCATTGAAAATTGAGTCAAAACCGTGTCAAATTGCCTTCAGAAATGGCTTACTGTCACCAATGCATCCTAATGAAGGACACAGTGTGTTGTAATGCACTTCCTGCATAGAGCCAGTGTATTGAAGCGCACTATCTCTCACTGATGCCTGCACTGATCCCTTGAGGGTCAGTTTCCCATCTAGGAACTGAAGTTTTTGCCAATTTTCTCCTGTTTGAATGATTTGCTGAATGTCAATGATGTCTTGTCTCTGAAAATAGTTTTTTCATCTCCTTACCTGGCCCTACTTAGACTAGGATTGATAAATGTTTCTTATGTATTTACTTTGTCATTTTCAATCTATAGTCGAAAGTTAGTTTTTTGGTTGATTGATCTTTGTCGAAAGAAAGTGTCGTAAAATCATCTTTTCCTTCGAAAGTTGAATTGTTGTAAAGTCCTCATTCATGAAAGATCAATTGATTGATGTGTGCATATGATTAGTATTTTTGTTGAAAGTGTCGTAATTCCTCATTTCTTTGAAAACGAAAGTGTCGTAAAGTCTTCCTTTCCTTGAAAAGAAATTGTCGCAAAATCGTCATTTTTATGAAAAGAGTTTATTGATCGATTGTGCATTAGTTTTCCTTTTTGTTCATTCACATTAAGGGAAATCGAAAATAAATACATGCATGTTGCATTGAAAAAGTTTGTGAATGCTTGAACGGAATAGCTAGGGAAATTGCATTAGATGTGCTCTTTGCTCTTTGTCAAAGATCTGATTGCTCTATCCCTACTAGCTAAGGATTTTCATTGTTAAATTGAATGGAAATAATGCTTATCATATTAGTTTCATTTTAGGAATTGCAAACATACATCACATGGTGAACCTTGAAAGGAAAATTCTAAAGAATATCAACTTAAAATTTATCTGAATTTACCTAATGGAGCATTGTCACCTAACGAAAAACATTTAGAGGTCTAGGCTAGAGATGTGTTTTGGCATCATAAAACAAAGCAACTGTCGCTAACTTGTCTGCAATACATCCCAAGTGTGATACCTCATTCCACGTACGTGAGTATATCGTAGCTTGTCCATGTACCTTCGGGTATATAGGGCAGTGTTACAGTACGTAAAGTATATGGGAATGCTCTCACTATGCGGTTTTGCATTAGACAACGCTTATACGGATTGGGCCTCCACGTACTTTCGGGTATATATGGGAGGAAAAAACTAGGTTTCTATCCATCCTTAGGTAACCGAGTTAGCCGCCTTGTACACTGTGATACACTGAACACAACATTTGGGGAGATTGTCTGCCCGTACTTCTTGGTTCACCAGGAGGTATTCTGCAGTTCACAGTTGCTTGGTAAATCTTTTGCCTAGATTATCCCTCTTTTGTTTTGTTTTGTTACTTTGATTAAAATTAAATTAATTGATCATGGATAACATCCTCCATGCTCACTCCTTAGTTGATCTTAGGTTGAGACATATGGCGACAAATCTGGAGTCCACTGATCAAGGAATTCCTTTTGATGGGAATCCTAGTCCTTTTCCTTCTTTCAAAAATATTGGTGCTCCTTATATGGCTAAATTGTCCCTTCTGGAACTTACCATTGGCTTACTAGTATGGTTTTGTTCAACCTCCTTGGCTCAAAATGTCGTGATTTATCCGCAATCAAGTACACCTCCAACTGGACAAAATCAACCTCCAGTTGATCCTAAAGTTGACCATTTGCCTTCTTCCTCAGTCATTTATTCCTCCCCTTCTTTCTCTTCGCCTGGTGAAAGTATTGGTACTATTAACCAGGTGGCTAAGAAGAAGAAGAAAGGGAAGAAGAAGAAGAAGAAGCAAATTCAGTAGAGGGGAAACCAAGCAACCATTGCTTTGAATGCAACATCTGATGAGAAACCGTCCATCAAGCCTCACAAAGTTCGATATCCATGCAAACTTTGTGTGGGAGACCATCTTCTTCGAAATTGTCCTGATATTCCTCAAATCTTAGAAGATTGGTCTTCTCGTTCACATCATCCTGTGTCATCAACTTCTGGAGATCATGTTGGTGACACACCATCAACTAGTGGTAGCAAAGTTCATGAAAAGAAGGGAAAAGTCAAGTTTCCCTATAGGTTATGTGAAGGGAATCACCCCATTCACCTTTGTCCCTATCTAGACGAAGCCAAAAGAGTGTTGGATAACGTTCCTGCTTCACCGCAACGACTTCCATTTGGTTATAGGAAATTCTTCCTAAATCCTTCACTAGTTGATGAATTGACTGACCAAAATCAACCGTTGGTCGAAGCCACTCTCTTTGAAAGTGAATCCTATGAGTCTATACCCGACCCAAATCAACAGGTTGAGGTAATATTTGACCTGATTTCACCTTCAGTAAATTGTATCTTTCCCGAAGAGAGTGAATATGATACCACTCAAGTTCTTTTTGTTTCTTCAGATTCCAATGAGCTTAGGGGAAATCCTCATGTTCCATCAAGACAGGAGGAAAATCCTCCAATTCTCGTAACTCAATGGGTTAATTCTCCCGTTTCTATGGTACTCCCTCCAAGTAGTCTAGTCACTTCCTTTGATTGGAATCGACTAGCAGGATTCTGTCTTCCTTCTTATGTGCCTTTCCAGATCATAGTACAAGTTTGTAATATGATTGTATCTGGCACTATTATAGATGAAGGTGCATCAGTGAGCATCCTTTCCTCAACTTCTTGGCAAGTGCTTGGTTCACCGCCGCTTGTGCCAGTTACCCAGAATCTGTTGGCTTTTAACAGAGGAACCAGTCAACCATTAGGGATCCTCCCTCGGTTACCCATTACTTTGGGAGGAAAAATCGTTTATCTGAATGTGATGGTAGTCCCAGGCCCTTTAGATTATAATTTACTTCTTGGGTGTGACTATGTTTATGATATGGGAGTTATTGTTTCAACACTCTTTCGAGTGATTTGTTTCCCGCATCAAGGTAAGATTTTCACCATTGACCTGCTTTCATTTCAGGTCCAAATATGACTTCCAGTCAACCATATTCCCTAAGCAGTCCTTTTGTACCAATGGTATCATCCTCACCACGGGTAAATTATGTGGCAACCCGTTCCATACCTACATCTACTGATGATCAATTCAGTGATGTTGTACATCATGTACTGGGGGCATTGGAACCAGATCTCCCCTTCATGACCTATTATGAGTTGTGATCGAAAATGAGGATAGTTCTTTTACTGTGTCAACCTCATTAAAAAATGAAACAGGTCCACGAGGATAGTTCTTTGTCTTGTGTCAACCTCGTTAAAAAATGAAACCAAGGACATGAGGATAGTTCCTGGTCTTGTGTTAACTTCCTTAAAAAACGAAACAAGGAATATGAGGATAGTTCTTTTACTGTGTCAACCTCGTTAAAAAATGAAACAAGCCCATGAGGATAGTTCCTGGTCTTGTGTCAACCTCATTAAAAAATGAAACCAAGGAATATGAGGATAGTTCTTTTACTCTGTCAACCTCGTTAAAAAATGAAATAGGCCCATCAGGATAGTTCCTTGTCTTGTGTCAGCCTCGTTAAAAAATGAAACCAAGGGATATGAGGACAATTCCTTGTCTTGTATCAACCTCGTTAAAAAATGAAACAAAGGGTATGAGGATAGTTCCTTGTCTTGTGTCAACCTTGTTAAAAAATGAAACAACTCCTATGAGCATTGTTCCTTGTCTTGTGTCAAGCTCGTTAAAAAATGAAACAAGGAATTTGAGCATAGTTCCTTGTCTTGTGTCAAGCTCATTAAAAAATGAAACAAGGTCCCCGGGAGCAAATTTCCAAGTTGAGTCTTTGATTAGATCTCGTAAAATCCCAGTCGAGTCTTTCACTTGATCTCATAAAAGAACCTTCATTCCATCCACCTGATAGCTGCAAGTAGTCTACTTAGGTGAATGTAAGGAAGCTTGGGGGGCATGCACCTTATGTGAAGGGAATCACCCCATTCACCTTTGTCCTTATCTGGACGAAGCCAAAAAGGTGTTGGATAACCGTCCCGCTTCACCGCCGCGACTTCCATCTGGTTACAGAAGACTCTCCCTTTCATCATGCTGGGGGCATGTAAACTAATCTCAAGCATAGTTTTTCATTTTAAGCTTGTGTAAAAATGAAACTGAATCCAAGCATAGTTTTTCATTTCAAGCTTGTGTAAACATGAAACTGAATCCAAGCATAGTTCCCTATGGTTCAAGATTGTGTAAAACTGAACCCATTTCCATTTTAATTTCCATTCTATCAGCCTTTTTGTCAGATGAGCCTTGATTGATTTCATCCCATCGCCACCATCCTTTTGGCCTATCATATGCTTTCACTTGGTTGTTTTACCCCTTTTGAGGAATAGTTGCAATGAGTGGTCTTATTAGCCAACCTCTTCACATAAATCAACATGTTTTGAGAAGTTCCAACATCACCGGAACCAGTTGCTACCCTAGACACCACTCGTTCCTCAAAATGGAGTTCTCTTTAAGCTCTTTTCAGACTCTCTAAACATGAAAAGGTTGCTGAGCACTTGTCCTTTCTAGCTCGTAACAGATTGGAAACGATATCTCTCTTGTATTATTTTACGCTTTTTCAAACTTGAGAGATTAATTTACGAAAAAGAACTTGTGGAGTTTTCTTTTTGTCCCTTTTCAAACTCTCTAAACATGAAAAGGACCGAGTTATCTTTGTTGTTAAACTTGTTAAAAACATCAAATAGCGACAAACTTGTCCATCTAGACAAGACCGAGTTTCACCTTCGCTAGACTCGTTAAAGCATCAAATAGCGATGGATTCACCCAAAGGGTGGAATTATACAACAAGCATATGTTATCATCCTCAAGCTTGATAAAAATAAAGAGGTATTGGTCAGCAATGACGGGGGAAAATTAGAGAAAGGGGAAAACACTTTATGGTAGCAAGTCGCTCTTGAACATGACACTTTCACCTCATCACCGTGACAAGGTGGGTTGGGTCATTCAGCTTGATGGTTATCACACCGTTGGTCTATCATACCATCCATTACTTTGTTTTGGTTCAATGCTACCAATTCATTTTAGTGTCACCGACATGTTCAAGAGAGGTCATTCAGTTCAAAATTCATCCTTTGCAATATCATAAACCTTCATTTTCATGACTGCCATTCCTGAACCTTCTGTCGTCAGTCAATTTTTCATGTCCAAAAACATTTACCTCATTTCGTGTCGTTGATGTGGGATATATCAAGGCCCTCCCGCGACAAGTCGCTTCTTGTCGACATCAGCACATCATCCAAGAAGTTGACTTAGAAACACCCCTTTAGTACCTTGAGGCTTGCATACATCAATGGTAGGTTTCTCGCTTCCAGCGATAGGTTGACATCACTGGCCTTCGACCGAAAGACTTTGTATGGTGTTCGACATCAAATCATTTATTCACACCATGCGAAATGTATTGTAGTACCTTGAGGGTCATCATCATTATTGGTGATTCCTCTTGCGTCTGTTAACGACTTACATAATTGGCTGGTAATCAGACGATGTCTTCCCATGTTCGACTTTAGATCATCTATTCACATGGTTAGACTTGTACTTGAGTGAAAGATTGAATGAGATTGAAGACCCCAGATCTAGTTTCATCCATCCGGGCTGTGATATTTTCAGGAGTACTAAATCAAATGTACAATGGCCTTACATTCATGGTCATCCATTCATGGGTCTATATCTGTAGACAACTATATTTGTACATGTAATGAAATTTTATAAGCTGAGCATGGGTATGCCTTCCCTCAGCGAGTTCATGAGAAAAAATCAAATTATCATGATATATGTATTGTAATTGATGCAGGTCACCTTTCGTTTCGAAACCTCCTCTCCACATGATAAAGCATTTCACTCGACATACATATTTTCGACTTCATGCTTTAGGGGGAAATTGTTACAGATCCATTTGGGCACATCAACCCCAACTTACAGATTAGTACTATTAGGGCCCATAAAACCATAATTTAGTTGTTGCATGCCATAAATGAAGTCAACCATCAAAATTCCTCCTTCCCGAGAGATTCCATTACTGAAATCATCCAAAAATGCCTCTAAGAAGATTAGTGTAGGTAGGCCTTCATCAGGGTGCACTGCAGTGCAATCCAGTACACTGTCTAGTTGCTATGCAGCGCACTTGAGCCCTCTTGGCCTGCTCTGGGTGAATTTGAGTGAAATTGCATTAGGGTTTGGGAATATTCCTATCCATTGGGTGCATCTAGAAGCTTACCAAGTTTATCTACTCCTTTGAGCTCGAATTTGGATGAGGTAGGGAGTTAAGGAACATCAATCCCTTGATCCATTCCTCCATGGAACTAAATTCTAAGTTTGGGAGGGCATTCATTATCACCATTTATGGCATAACTTCCTTCATTCACCTATAAAAAAAACACTCATCTAAGTGATCAGGGGCTGGGATTCATTGAATTATAGGGAGATGCTATTAGTATGAGACTTGAGTTGGTTTCAAGTATTGTAATGATGTCAAAATGTCTTGCTTGTTATGAGGAGAGGATGGGATTGAAGTGGAGGAGTGATACTGAATCAAGCAAATTGGGTTGTAACTCTTCCTTTTACTAATAAAATGTTCAAATCTTTTTCCATATGTTTGTATTGTTCATTGATGCTTTCATATGTGTATTATGTACTTGATTCCATGCTATGTTTAATCAATAGATCATTATCATATGCTTTGATTGGTTTTTGTCTTCTGTCTGTGTGCAAGTACTTTTCAAGCAGATTAAGTACTGAAAGGAGAAACATAATTGGTCAAGGTAGATAAGGAGTAAGCGAAAGCTATAGGTAGGCTTCTTTACTGTCTGATTTAATTTATTGGTTATAGAAAAGGTAGAGAATGCTTTGCACTATTGTTCTAGACTTAGCTACTAATCTAGGGGTTTAAGCATTTATTCATAGACACTAAAACTTCCCAAAACACCTCTGGGACCATGACATGAGGAAGAAACGCTACATCAACTCCAAAAACACAGGGTTTTGGTTTTCGCAGGGAGTTTGTTGTTTAATGCAGTCACTGGGTTCATTACATTATTACTCTGTTCCTTTTATGATCATCTGCTCCTTCGCTCTCTTCCCGTCATTTGATCTCCCTCACATCCCTTTCATTCTCCTTCAGCATGAAAAGCTGAGCAGAAGCTGTTAATCCACGTTCAAATGGTTTTTACCTGTAGATCACCTCACACAGCAAAATTGACCAATCACTGCCCGAATTCACTTTTAGTGTTTGACTTCGTGCACTTTAAATCCCAACCGTCGATCTGCCTTGTCAGATCTGATGGCTATCACACACCTACTCACCAACCAGCTCAGTCAAAATCCACCATTGATCTGCCTCGCTAGATCTGATGGTTATCGTGCCATATCGCATGGATTTCTGTTTGATCATTATCCACCTGAGGGCACACGAAATGGGTGGTTTCCCCGTGCTACGTGTCGGCCGGGGAGGCTAATCGCGTGAAATTTGAGAAAACTTCTTACAGCTTTGAGGGCACGCAAAATACTACTTACTGCCCTCTAAACCCACTTCATCATTTCTGTACGTTCCTTTAAGCACTCCAATCTCCAACATCGACCTGTCTCCTGATATGACGACCATCGCATCACTCGATACCATTTCCACATTTTTCCTTTTCCCGCGATCTAATCTTCGTCGTCCATCTATCGATTAACCTTATCTGTCCATCTCCTGACTCCACTCGCACGATATAATCTCAGTCGTCCATCTCTGGTTGTCCCCGTTCGTTCATCTATTCACTCAACCACCCGCAATATAATCTCCACCATTCATCCTATAGTTAACCCTATTAACCCATCTACCTATGTACCCTCCTGTGATCCGATATTAACCGTTCGTTTGACTTTCACCTACCTGATCCAACGGTTCTCAAGCGTTGTTGCTCCCTCATGACCTCTTTTCACCAATTTGACCTCCGACTACTTCTTTCGCTTAGACACAGACTTAGCTTAGTTTCCATTGTTTACCCCTTAGTTTAGTTTTGATGATTTTACTTCTGCAACTTAGATAATTAGCATTAGATTAGTGATTGATCTAGTAATTCTGCTTAGCATAGTTTTTTAATTGGTTAGCTAGGGTCTAGTGTGAGTTTAGAATTACATGATTTCTTTCTTCATTTCTGCAGTAGAATAACTCTCCTCTAGAATAGGTTTTCTCTCCTTCCATCAAAATCAAGCTTCTTCTGACCCTATAGAAGTCTGGCTTGGAACCCCTGGGGTCTCTTTCTAGATGAGTAGTGACAATAGGAAATACCTTCACTTCTACTTGTGTATATAACATAGTCACCTCCAAGTTTGTATGAACCTCGGGTTGATAAGTAAAGCTGGTAGCCCTGGGAGTTACAACATTCTTGCTGCAATACCTAGTCTCATCAGTTGTGACAACCACCCTTGTGAAAATTGCAGGAGCATTTTTTAGTCTGGAAGGCATGACTATATATTAGAACGACCCCCATTATGTAGTGAAGGTAGTCTTTCTTCTATCCTCTGGTGCAACCTTGATTTGGTGGTATCCTGAGAATCCATTTGTAAATGAATAAGCTTCTTGTCTGCTAACATTCTAGAGAACTTCATCTATAAATGGTGTAGGGAATAGATCATTTATACATGCATCGTTTAACTTCTATAGATCTACGCAGAGCATGATATCACCCTTCGTTTTCTTGTCTTGGACCACCATAGGACTTAACCATTCATATTCTTCTACAACCTCAATTATTCTGGCTGTGAGCATCGTATTGAGTTACTCCCTTACATTTTCCTTGTATTTCAGATTCAACCGATATGGGCACTGCTTAACTAGCTTCACATTAGGTTTCAAATTGATCTTCATCATACCCAAATCTCCTACTATCCCTTTCAAGTCAGAGAACTTAGTGGGAAATAAATCCTGATATTCATGTAATAATTCAATGACCTTATCCACTGTGTCTTCATCCCAATAGTCACCAATGTTTGCAAATTTTGATTCTGCTTCTAAGCCAATGTTTACCTGTTTTGTGCACACTGGTTGTGAAATATCAGGGATCTCCGCGTTAGGTCCACCAACTTTGCATTGTCCCTCTAATTCAGGGATATTAATAATATTCTGCAGATCCTCATCACCACCTTCTGTCGTGACATTGTAATATTCTAAAACATGTTGTAGCTACGTACTCTAGTCAAGCTGTACCCATGTGATAGGCTCTACGGGTGTTCAGAATATTGCTACTTTAATTTCCTGAAGCACTTCATCAATGAATTCGAACCCATCTTTGGAACTGAATGTTAGCAAGAAAATTTCCTTCATCTAATCCCAATTAACAGTCTCGTGTTGTAGCTCCGTCTCTAAATACTAGTTCTTTTTCATAACATCTAGGGTGTGAATAAATATATGCACTCACTCAGGTTGAGGTATCTCACCCCATGCCTTAGTCCATCAATGTAGATGTTTGCGTGGATCATCCTTCCCTGTGTATTTTTCAGTGAATGAGGTTTTCGCGTCACCAAATCTTAATCGCATCATTCTACGATATTCCTTCCAGTCAGCAAAATTATCCTTGTGCGTACCCCACCATCTTGTAGGCATAGCTCTCAATGCTAGATCTAAGGCCTGGAACCGATGTTCCTCTAGTACATCCCTTTCAAAATGGTCAAGAAATATATTGACATCATCCAATCCATCATAATAGGGTAACTTATGTACCTCAGTAGATATACAGTGTAGCGACTTTGTAAGCCAATTACATCACAGTGTAGAGACCTCATGCAACCAATTCTGCCAGTTTTCTAACTCTTCGTCTGAATCTGATTGGTAGGAACTGTCCTTCTCCTAGTTGATCCTTCCATCCACAGTGGGATTGATCCAATATTCATTTCGCACAATTAACTTATATATGTGCTCAATGTCTTCATCTTCATAATAGTCACAGTTTGGTTCTATGTATCGCGCACCTTCAACTGGATCCAATGGGACAATTACTCGAAGCTCATTCTTTTCAAATACCATGCTTCACTTCTTTAAGTTAATGATTGCATTCATGTCAAAGGCCCAATCAATCCCGAGCAACGCTAGGTATGGATTACTGTCATTGATTATCTCAATAACTTTGAAATATGCCACTGCTCTTGCGCCTTCAATATCTACAGTTACTCCATGCAAGCGACCCATTGGAATTATTTTTTGTTGGTTCGCCATGCACAATTCAATTAGCAACCACTGTAACTTAGGCTTTCCCATACATTCCCAAGTTTGCGTCGGTAGTATGTTAACATTAGAGCCCAAGTCTAGGATTACTTGCTCCATTTCGAAATCACTAATTTGTGTAGTCAATCGCATCTGCCTACCAGTTCTCTTCTTGCTTCAGTTCACCTTATTGATTGCGTGTTGTTCTAGTAACATCTTATCCTTACTGCCGCAGTTATCTATCAACTCTTGTAGTCCTTCTACTGCCTCATGATCCCGTAATAACTTCATGCAAGTCTGTAGAAACGATTTTAACACCATGGGATCTGAATCCTATGTTGCAGTAGCTTCTTTAGGTTTCTCCTTTTGTGAGGGTATTGACATCTAGTGCTAAGACGTACAAGCACCTAGATCCATAAAACTCTTTCTTACCTCCATGAACGTCTCTTTTTCTCTATGTAAATCAAACCTAGTGTTCTTCTCACCGGATTTTCGAAACCATAAATCTGATTCTGGTTGTTTTCCTTCGACCTTGTCTTCACCAGTGGCTACACCGCTTCACGTGACTATGTTGATACTGGGATCGTCTTTGCACGACTTAGATATCATCATCTGAATGTTCTGTGTCAGTTTTTGGTTCTTCTTCTCCTGCGTCTTCGCTATTAAGACCAGGAAATATTTTATAACATGATAAAATTGACGATAGTACTAGCAAGAAGAGTGTGTTGGATTCTGATAGTCGTGTGCAAAGTTTCGTGGTTCTCTGCAGTTGTAACAAATAATCTGGCCTGACCTCTTACAACTCCTCCTCCTCCTCGTCTTCCCCGTCCTTGGAATCCTCTGTGAGCTGTAAGTGAGTTTTAATCATTCTATTTGCGATTTTTAGCCTGCATTCTATACAATGGAGTCCTATCCATAATTAGTTCATATATTTGACAATTCCTTTCATCATGACCAACCAATTAAAATTTACAAAAAGGTTCCTTTGGAGACTGTATAAATTTCTCTAATAGGGAACAATTATCTATCGAATGTTGTCCTAATACTTCATAGATGCTGCACCAGGTACTTACACTGGTACTTGATCCAATGGATGATTCTGGCTTTAGAGGGTTAGGACCTCCCGCATCTATATAATCTTGGAATATAGGGCTCTGATCCTTATGATGACCTTCAGCCTTGCATTTCGTGCACCAAACTTCAAAACTTAGTTTCTAATTTAACCTCCTTTCCCTTCTTCAATTCCTACAACTCCATATGTAGGCTTGCTAATTGTGACTAGATCTATTGAAATCCTATATTCATGTATTGGATCGGCAAAGCTTTTAGCTTCATCATGATCTCCAATGCTTCGACCTGTGACCCAACCTTCTGCCAAGATAACAACAATCTTAAGTGAGGTAATATCAAATCTATATACCAATCCATGTGTTTTTCATCTAAAATCTAAAGGCTAGCTTGGCTCAGTAAGAACTTCAGCCATTGATCTATATCCCACGCAGAATCATTAACCCTTTACTTGATCTCCTTGATTTCGGTCACACACTGTGCTTGTGACTTTGACTTCCCAAATTCCACATTCAACGCATCCTTTGTGTTATCTAATGAAGCAACCGAATGAATTGTACTATATTTGATGTACCAGTTAAGTGCTCTGTCCTGTAGCACTATAAACAGATGTGCTTTCTTCATGTCAGCATCATTTATATGCTGCGTTTTCCACACAACCTTTGGGATGAACCAAAACTGATCGGGATCCTATGATCCCTGACCCCTGAATAAAAGCATTTTATCGATATTCATCATATTGAATAGTGGAGGTGGAGGTGTAGGTGTGTGAGGTAGAGGTGAAGGCAGAGGTGGAGTGGATGGATGTGAAATTCCATAAGTACCTTGATCTACTGTTTGCGTCGTACCTCTGGGTGTACTAGGGATACTTCTTTCTTCTTCAATTTCAGACTCTCCCAATAAAGGATTGTATTCTCTTTCGATGAATTTGTCAAGATCTACTTTGAATTTCTTTCCACTTTGCGTAAATCCAGTTTGACCCCTCTTAAAAATTAAGGTAAAGGAATAATCCCCTTGTCACACAAAAAATTGTAATCCAGTTTTTTAGCAATTTCTGGTACTTACCTCTCGTACCTTTGAAGAATCGTCATTCAATTTTGCTATAAGACACGGATGTATCTATTGAAAATTCATTTTTGAAACTACCCAAGATACTACCAATCTAGTAATCAATAGCCCTTGCAACCTTATAATTAGATCCTTCAAGATGTTTGATTAATTCTGGAGTCCACACAATAGGATCATCATGCTTCCAAGTAGGTTCGCTATCCACTAATTTGGACAACCACTCGTGTAATTTGCAAGGGAATGTCGAAAATAAAACTTCGTGTACTTTTGTGTAGAGATACCTCTGTAACCACTTTTCTTTTGACAAGCGCAGATTCTGATTCTCCTGGGCCGTAAACTCGTGAACCTTCTGATCTATCCACTTCTTTATTTCCTTCTTAGTTGGTATCCACTTACGCCACATTACACATCCCTCAAATAGATCTTGGTCCCGGCAATGGAACTATTTGTTGGCTTGAGGGGGCTTGGATGTAGGTTCAAAGTTAGATGTGCTAACAAAGAAAACCCTAAACTACCGGTCCTTCTGGCAACAACCCACTTAGCACAGGCTACAATCTCACCCGAGGCAGTATTGGGGGATGCTAGAACTAGGTTTCTACATCCAGAAGGCTATGTGACATGGAGTTAGGGAGTTTCTTCAGTTTCATGCTTTATCTGACCTTCGCAAACCCTTATCCTTGAAATCCCAAACTTAAAGCGATTTTTAGTTAAACAGAGTTATGAACTTCGCGTAAATGTCTAGTCATGCATAAAATAACGTATAACAATAGATCCATATCTTCGCGGAGCACTTGAGACAAAAATTCAATTGCGCATAAATACAGAAAACACACAAGTATGTAAATAGGACACATAATTTCTTCAAATATTCTTTATTACTTCATATCTTCCATATATAAAATTTCTAGAGCCTGTGCACACAGCTGTAGGGGCCCACGCTCTCAGCTGCGGACTTACCAAGGTCTTCATGCACTTAGGTGTAGGAGCCTTCCCTTTCTCCAAAAATACAGAAAGATCGTACCTTTACAGACTCAAAACATATCAAATCTCACTTATCTCCCCCTTTAGACTTGTTAAGGTACCTTTTTATATACTTTATCCCATTATAATACCATGGTCCGCAAACCATGGGCGAATCTCAAAACAATACAAAAAATAAGGGACCTTGACCTTCCTAAAGCCCCTTGACTCCTAGTGACCTGTGCTACTCGTGCTCCGCTACTCAAAATGTGGACACTTTACAATAGCTTATCAAATCTTGACCCAGCGGACCCCGTCCCAACACATGGAAAAGTGTGCGGGGCCTTCGATGGTCTTGGTCTTTTCTTGATGTTGCATGTGTATGTGTCCCTTTCACTCCCTACTCGATGTGCTTCGTGCATTTGTTCAATTGTGAGCAAGTCTTCTAGCATGCACTCCTTCTTCATCCCATTCGCCGTCACGCCATGTTTCATCAATGTACCTGTTCCTGCAATCACTTATGAAGAGATGACATCAAATCCAAAAATATCCTAGTCTAACATGATGCATTGTTCTCCATTTTGGTGCAGGTGACCAGGAGAGGGACTAGGCACTGAAACTGGGCAGATCACAACTCAGGCCAAGATGCGAGGCTCTGGAGCACTATTGGGAAAAAATGTGTAGATGTCATTAGGTGGAACATTTGTGCAATCTGGGACAACAATGACAGCTGTAAGGTAGGACACAATTGGGAGGCAGAATTGCACATTTTCTGGGAGGAAGACCATCTAGGGTGTCAGGGAACTACTGGGAAATTCTACGCATCTTTTAAGGGGAGGACTAGGCAAGTCATCCAGTGGTCCAGCTGGGGATCTACGCAATTTCTCAGAGGAAGACATAGTGGCCAGTAGGAGGCACTGGTAGAAATTTCTGCGCAGTTTTCAAGAGCATAGATGGATCGGGCTGCAAAGAGTTGTTGGTTAGAACTACACATTTTTGAGAGACATTGTTAGGCAGTCAATTCGTCACAGTTTCCAGGTTGAGTGCAGAGTGGGGTAGTAGAGAGGTTTCCACCCAAAACTGCGCAATTTTTAGAGGGAGAGCAGAGATCGGGCAAAGAGGAAGCTCTGGTTAAACCTATTATGGAACAACCTATTATGCCCTCAATAAGTCGGGATCCAAATTTTTTGAGGTTGTTGCAGCTGCTACAACACTTGGCGACACATTGGTTGAATACCAACGTCTCTGTTTCGGTTCATTTGCAGCACAGGGCCTTGGCCTTTCAGGGAGTATTGATTTGTTGGGTAGGTCACTTTGGCTTCCGCACTTACCCGATGGGAAGACATGGTTCACCTAGTACCAACTTACTCAAACACAACAAAATTTTCAGTTAGATCATAGTGTTTCAAAATCGATAAGGGTAGTTTGGTTCATGTGATTAAGATTTGCTGAGTATAATTTTTCATCTTTGGTGTTGCTCCACTGGCAGCAGGCCTAGAAAGTACCCTGAAGGAGTCACATAGGAACACAAGAATTGCTCCACTGCCAGTGAGCCTGGTCAGTACCCTGGTGGAGTTTCCTACTTCACCTCTCTATGCAGGAAGCCTTTCTCTTGTTTTGCCTTTGTATTTTTTGAAAGAGGACTGTGCATAGGCACTTACTTATTTTTGGGGAGGAAGAGGGATCCCAACTTATTGAGGGCATAATAGGTTTTTCCTTAAGAGAAGCATGTAAGACCTATGATTTAGGTTTCCCCTCTTAGATGTTTCCCCTTCTCTGTTTCTACTAGTTGCATTAAGTTTGAACACACAGAGCAGAAGATTGAGTACATGCATGGGGATTCCCAATTTGGACACTGGTTCATGGTTTGACTAGAGCTTCCCTTACAAACGGATCGTATTTTCCATCCAAGCTTCATCAGCCAAAAGTTACAACCAAGCATAGAGAAGAGAGACATAGTATTGGCTAGGTGCTGCAGTGTCACAAGACTCTTTAAATTCAGCCACATACTTATTCAAAATCTAGAACATAATATAGGACAACACTTATTTACAAAACAAATGTTATGACAATCTAAACAAAGCAAAGCGAAGTGAAGCAAAACCATAAATAAAAGCAACAAAACAAAAATAAGCATGCTATGTACATAGGGCGGGGTGCGGCCCCAAATCATTGAAAATAACAGTTTAAATCTTGGCCATTGACAGGAAGGTTGCCAATCCTCCCATCAAGTGATTGTAAGTGATAAGTTTTTTGGCCAAGTTTTTCATGAACTGTGTACGGACCATTCCACATGGACTGGAACTTCATATGTTTGCCTTTGTCTTTGTGGGGTTTATACCACTTCAAGACTAAGTCACCCACAACGAAGTTAGCGTTCCCTACAGACTTTCGATCGAACCATCTCTTGATACGGTTATAGTGAAGTGAAATTTTTTCTTTTGCTTTCATCTTTTCTTCCTATAAGTTGTGTAATGTGTCCATCCTACGCTGAACCAATAGACACGACTTGCCTCGATATTCTTGGGACAACTGGAGAGTAGGAAAGTATA
Organism: Pinus tabuliformis; assembly: GCA_031772625.1. NCBI lineage: Eukaryota > Viridiplantae > Streptophyta > Pinopsida > Pinales > Pinaceae > Pinus > Pinus tabuliformis. The sequence continues at coordinate 882,240,499 of CM062808.1, read as the reverse complement.
TATTAGGCGGAAGGATGGCTTCTTTTCCATATACAAGGAAGCATGGAGATGTGTTCAGAGAGGGATTGGGTGTAACTTGGTCAGCCCAAAGTGTAGGTTTTAACCCCGTACAGAAATTACTTGCGTATGAATTCTAAAACACAGAAAATAAACAATGTGAGAGCATAAGACATAAAACACATATACACAGAGATTTTCCCCTGGATCCCAAAACCGTGACTAACAACTTGATTTTTCATCATATTCCTTTCAATGTTACAATACATATTTATACATGCCGAAGCATCCAATACCATGGACCGAAAACCATCGCGTCCAAAACCATGTGCGAAAATCATGCACAAAACCATAGGTAGGTCCGCCCAACCTAATATAGGGTCCAAAATTTTTTTTCCCAGGGCGCTGCCCCAGACCCTATAGAGGGGGCCTGCCCCCCCCCCCCAAACCCCCTGTGACCCCCCCGCTGCGCAATCGGCACAACGGAAGGGGGGCTTCGCCCCCCCTCTAACCCCCCGGTTCACTATGTGGGCTAGTTGTGGAAAGAATAACACAACCCAACATTCTCCCACTTGTTGTTTATTTTCCACAGGGGCCCACAAGAGAGCTTAGTCATTTATCTAGCCCTACAACACCCATTGTTTCTCTACACCAAGAGAACTTCTCAGATCTCACAGATTTTGTCAATGCATCTGCAGTATTCTTCGAAGTGTCCACCTTTACCAATAACACCTTTTTGTCTTCTATCATATCCCTCACAAAGTGATACTGAACATCAATGTGCTTTGTCTTTGAATGGTAAGCAGGATTCTTTGCCAAGAAAATTGCACTTTGGCTATCATAGTCTATCCTTATAGCTCCCTATACTAACCCCCATACTTGAACATAATCTCTGCAACCAAATGGATTCCTTGCTTGCATGAGTGGCTACCATGTATTCTGCCTCTGTAGTTGATAGTACCACTACAGATTATTTCTTACTCATCCAACTGACTGCACCTCCAAATAGGTTAAACACATACCCACTTGTAGATCTTCTCTGATCCAGGTCATCAGCCCAGTCCGCATCAATAAAGCCATGGATATCCAAAACTCTGTCCAATCCTGGTCTTCCTTGGTAGCACAAACCATAATCACTAGTGCCACACAAATACCTGAAAACCCGTTTCACTGTTGTCCAATGCTCCTTCCCTGGTTTTGACATAAACTTGCTCAATACTCCCACTACATGTGCAATGTATGGTCTAGTACAGACCATCGCATACATCAGGCTACCGACTGCACTTGCATATGGAACACGGGACATATCCTCTTCCTCTTCTTGTGTCTTGGGACACTGTTCAGCAGATAACTTTACACCTATAGGAATAGGAACCTTCACCGATTTACTATCTTGCATATTAAACCTCTGCAATATTGTCTCAACATACTTCCTCTAGTTTAACCAGAGCTTCCTCTTTGCCCGATCTCTTTTAATTTCCATGCCCAAAATATATTTTGCAGCACCAAGATCTTTCATGTTGAATTTGGAGGACAATTGGGTCTTCAAATCTTGGATAATTTCTTTGTAATTTCCAACCAGCAATATATCATCCACATACAAGACCAAATAAATAACATGGTCACCAATTCATTTAAAATACACATAGTGATCTGCTTTGCTTTTGGTGAAGCCAAGTCCCCGTATAAATGTATCAAATTTCTGATACCACATCCTTGGTGACTGTTTTAACCTATATAGAGACTTCTTTAACTTGCATACCAGTTCTTTCGTACCCTTCACCGCAAAGCCTTCAGGTTGCTTCATGTAGATCTCCTCTTCCAGATCCCCGTGAAGAAATGTTGTCTTCACATCCATCTGTTCTACCTCAAAATCAAAAGAAGCAACAACAAAAAAAAACAATCTAATAGAAGCTACCTTGGCAACATGAGAAAAAATATCACCAAAATCAATTCCCAGCACCTGGGAATAACCTTTTGCTACCAATCGAGCTTTGTATTTCTACACCTTTCCTTCTGCATTTGTCTTCTTCTTGAACACCCATTTGTTGCCAATGGGTTTCCTTCCAGCCGGCAACTCCACCAGATCCCAAGCCTCATTTTTGTGCAAAGATGCCATTTCATCAACCATGGTCTCTTTCCAGAGTTTTCCATCCTTTGAATCTACTGCTTCCTTCATAGTTCCGGGATCATTATCAGTAATAGATAAACCAAAATTTGAACAGAAAGCAAATGGACTATACCCTTCTGGCTGCCTTCTTTCTCGAACTGATCTTCTCACACCCAAAGTTTGTGGCTCTTCATCTTCTGATTCCTCCTCTGCTGTAGAGTCTAATTCTTCCTCCTTTAGCTCAAACTCTATCTTCTCAGGTTCCTTTGGTTGGACTTCATGTTTAATAACATCTTTCACCTCTTTGAACACCACATCTCAGCTGTACACAAACTTCCTTGTTACTGGGTTCCAAAGCTTATAACCCATTAAACCATCCTTATATCCAGTAAATATGCACTTTTCAGATTTACTATCCAACTTGGTTCATTCTCCTTTGGAACATGTACATGTACATCACATCCAAATACCCTCAGATGTGAAAGAGAGGGTTTCTTACCAATCCATACCTCTTGTGGAGTCTTATCCTCCAACGTTGATGAAGGTGATCTATTGACCAATTAACATGCTATCTCCATCGTCTCTGCCCAGAATTCCTGTCCTAACCCAACACCACTGAGCATGGTTCTTGCCCTTTCCATCAACGTCTTGTTCATTCTTTCTGCAACTCTATTTTGCTGAGGTGTATATGGAGTAGTCTTCTGCTGTGCTATACCACACTTCTTACAGGATTCTTCAAATTCCTTACTGCAAAACTCTCTAACATTATCCATCCTCAGCACCTTTATCTTCTTCTCTGTCTGGTTTTCCACCAGACCCTTAAATTCTTTAAACCTATCAAAGACTTCAGATTTCTTCTTAAGGGAATATATCCATGTATTCCTTGAGAAGTCATCTACAAATGATACATAGTACACACACTTACCCAGTGATGGAACCTTCACAGGTCCAAACACATCATTGTGCACAAGCTCTAATATATGTTTCACCCTCTTACCACCAGAGGGAGAACTCACCCGATTCTGATTCCCATATACACAATTTTCACAGAAATCAAAATCCAGAGAGATATTACTCATACCTTCTACCATACCTTTACCATGAAGTATTCGAAGGCCCTTCTCTCCAATATGTCTGAGCCTTTGATGCCACAGAATGGTCTTCTCTCCAGAGACCACTAGATTTTCTGCTCCACTTTCATGAACCATTGCAAAAATTAATAACAGTGCTACCTTGCAGCTTGTACAGAGTTCCAATCTGAACTCCCTGCATCAATACCAGTGCTCCTCGAACCATCTTGCAGGTATCCTTCTCGAACACTATTTTTACACCTGCATCATCCAACTTGTTTACAGAAATTAGATTTCTGGCCAATGCAGGAATATGCATAACACTCGGAAGTGTTCTAACCCTTTCACATTGCAAGTTCAACTTTACTTTTCTGCGACCAACGATTCTAGCCTTCCTATCATCCCCTAAGAAGACATCACCACCATCGTATTTCCCATACTCGCAAAACCACTCTCTATGGGGAGTGAAGTGAAAGGATGCACCTGAGTCAATCAACCATGCCTCATGAGCTACATGTGTACTTGAAGAAGCCAAGTACACATCCCCACCTTCATCTGAGGTGGTTTTTGCCTCTGCAAAAGGAGCATCATCAGATCCCTTTCCTTTGTCAGGAGCTTTAGATTTATAGTCCCTTTTGTAGTGCCCTTCCTTTCTACATTTCCAGCACACCACCTTTACAAGTTTTCCTGGAGATGTAGATCTCCCACTTGATGACTTATTTTTGTTTCTGTTCTGGGGCCATCCTCGTACAGACAAGGCATCACCATTCTGGCTCTCCATATTTTTCCGTCTCATCTCCTCCGTCATCAAGGATGAGACTATTTCATCAAACTGCAAGGCAGTTGCATTGCTACCTATTACAATAACCAGACTATCCCACGAATCTGGTAGAGAACACAACAAACTAATTCACTTATCTTCATCTGAACTTTTGATATCAACAGACGATAACTGACTTACCACAGTATTAAACGTATTCAGATGCTCTGTCACCAAGTCTCCATCTTTCATCCTCAGGTTATAAAACTTTTTCTGTAGGAACAGTTTATTCACGAGAGACTTAGATTGGTATAAAGTCCCTAACTTGTCCCACAAATCCTTCGCCATAGCTTCCCCTGATACATTCAGCAATACTGAATCTAAGACACACAATTGTATTGTGCTCTTTGCCTTCTGATCCAACTTCTTCCATTCTTCATCAGACACTCCCGTTGGTTTAGTACCTAGATCTACTACGATCCACTGATCTTTATCCACCAACAGATCCTCCATCTTGAGTTTCCACAACTCAAAACTCTGACCATTAAATTTCTCGATCTCTATCTTTCCACTGCTCGCCATCTTCTTTCACCACCAGAATTGATCCCGCAGATCTCCCACTGAACGAGGTCTACCACAAGCCTGAGAGAAACCCCTCCACAACAAAGGCGTCCCCTTGAAGCCAAAAAAGCTCTGATACCAAATGTAGGTTTTAGCCCCATACATAAGTTACCTGCATACGAATTCTAAAACAGAAAATAAACAATGCAAGAGCATAAGACATAAAACACACATACACAAATATTTTCCCCTCGATCCCAAAACTGAGACTACTAGCTTGATTTTTCATTATATTCCTTTCAATTTTACAATACATATTTATACATGTCGAAGCATCCAATACCATGGACCGAAAACCATCGCGTCGAAAACCATGGACCGAAAACCATCACGTCCAAAACCATGTGTGAAAATCATGCACAAAACCATAGGTAGGTCTGCCCAACCTAATAGAGGGTCCAATTTTTTTTTTCCCGGGGCGCTGCCTCGCACCTCGTAGAGGGGGGCTACCCGACCCCCTCAAATCCCATGGACAGGGGGAGTTGTTGCCCCCCCTGTGACCCCCCACCTGCACAATCGACACAATGAAGGGGTGGCTCCGCCCCCCCTCTAACCCCCCGGTTCACTACGTGGGCTAGTCGTGGAAAGAATAACACAACCCAAGACAAAGTGCATTCACCAGAGCAAAATGCTAGTTTCGTTGTTCAGAGTAAATGATATTTTTTATGATGCAAATGAGATTCGTCTTTGTAGATTCAGAGACCATTTCCCTGTGGGTAGTAGTTAACTGAGTGTTTAAACACAATACCATATTACAAGGAAAAGTCATAAAGTTTCAACGAAGAGAAGTAGGTTTCATTATCAAAAACAAGTGATACAGGAACGCCAAACCTCAAGATGATGTTTTGCTAAGGGAAGCTGATGACGTCCTAGTCATTCACTTGTTTGAGTGGAACTGCTTCTGTCCACCACGTGAAGTAGTTTGTAGCAGTCAGGATGTAGCAACGCTACTTTGATGAATGTGGGGAGATTTCCCCAATGATTTCTAAGCCCCACTATTGGAATGGTTCGTCCACTGCAATAGGATGCAGCATGGCTGCTGACCTTCGAGTTCTGTTATCGCATCGCTGACAGACCGAGCACTTGCGGGCGTAAGCGTGTGCATCTTTAAACAGTGTGGGCCAGTAGAAACCAGCTCTCATTAATTTGTGTGTCGTTTTGTTACTTGCAAAGTGACCTCTGGTTGGTCTGTCATGCATATCATGTAATATTCTCTCTGAATCTTGTGCCTCCAAGCACTTGAGAAAAATGCCATTGTTGTGCTTTCTGTTAAGCACTCCATGCATCAATTGGTAAGGTAAGGCTTTGAGTTGAAGTTCCCTCTTCTACCGCATGGAAAAGTGAGAGGGCATGGTGCCATGCTCAAAGTATGGCACACTTCTTCGTACGAAGATTTGTCGTGCGAAGTGGGTGGTACTCGCTCTACATTATACATGTTGATTTCTTGCTCCCATCCGACGAGCTCTTCTTCTTCCTCTTGTGCGTGTACTGATTTTGTTGCAAGTCTACAGAGATCGTGACCCTTCATAGTGTGAACTGGCTTGATGTCAAAATCATACACTTATAGTCCTATCATCCACTTCGCACGTCTTTCACCCAGCTCTTGTTGAACAAGCAACGATTTGACTGTTGGGTGTGGCACAAAGACTATGCAATGGTTTTTTAGGAGGTAGGGTCTGAAATCTTTCACTACCTTGTATGCAACATATGCTTTTTTATCCACTGTGGGATAGTTGAGCTTAGGTCCCTGCATGCTCAGGATCATGAAGGAGATGGGACATTCATTGTTCAACTCATCCTTTTGTGTGAGCATTACAACGAATGAATTTTCAGAAGCGAAAGTATAAAGCAAGAAATCCTTATTGAAATATAGGTTGTACAACGCAGGTGCTTCTGCTATTGCCTACTTGATATGGGCGGATGAATCCTTTTCCTTCTTCCCTCAATTGTAGACTGCATCCTTCTTGATCATTTCTTGGATATGTTTAAAAATTTGCGCATAATCTGAGATGAACCTCTGGAGGGAGTTGATCTTCCCCAAGAAGGACTGCATAGCTTTCTTGTTGACTGGGTGAGGAATCTGCGTGATAGTCCAAACTTGGTCCGGATTGACCTTGATCCCACTCTTGTCTATGATATGCCCAAGGAGGTTCTCCTCATACACTGCAAATACGCTCTTCTTTGGATTTGAGGATATCCCTTATTTTCGATATCGCTCAAAGATCTTCTTAAGATGGCATAGGTGGTTTGACCATTTTCTGGAAAATAATGTTACATCATCAAGGTACACCACCACGCTCTATCCGATGAGCCCATGAAAGGCGATGTCCATGGCACACTAAAAGGTTGTGCCTACATTTACCAACCCAAATGGAATTCTTCTGTAAGAGAACGTACCCCACTTGGTACGGAATGTAGTTTTAAGTCTATCAGGTTCTACTACCAGAACCCAGTTATATCTGGAAAAACTGTCAAGGAGAGAAAACATTTCTGCTCCAGACCTGATTCAGATTTCATACATCTATGCATAGGCGGATCTCCCCAAACTTTTTCCTTACAGGAACTAAGTTTGAAAACCAAGTAGAATGACAAACCTTGTAAATGATTCGAGCATCCAACAACTTAGTCAGTTCTTTTTGTATGAGGGGTTCAAGTGACGGATGGACTTTTTTGAGCTTCTGCTAAAATGGCTTGACCCCTTCTCCGATCGGAATTATGTGTTGGATTATTTGCATGTCATATGATTTCAAGTCATCATATGTCCACGTGAAGACATCATGTTACTATCTGAACATGCGGAAAAAGTCTTGTTGCTCCTCTAGTGTGCAACAAATACCGAGATTTACGAACTTCAGATCTCTTTCTATTCCCAAGTTAATTTTTTCATGCATGACTGTGGAACTATGGGTTTTAGTGTTACTGGGCCCGTTGAAGTAGTTATGCGAGTCATATAACTTCTTGAGTGAAACCACACCCTTTGGGATGGATTTCCTTTGCTGTCGTCAACTGTATCTTGCAGAGACTGCTCATGTGTGTTTTCATCTATCACTACATCCTTGAAAATGCCAACGTTGGCCATGAAATGCAGTATTTGTTCACCATCATCAAAAACATACAAATTAGTGATGTTCCTAGGGATAGATGGCTTATACAAAATTTCAACAGAAAATCTATCCCTAAGAAATGTCATCCTAGCAGCTACATTTGCCAGAGCATTTGCAACTGCATTGCACATTCATGGTACAAAGATGATATTAAAATCATGGAAATTAGAGATAATCTTCCATACCTCTTATTGGTAACTCTTAAGACGAGGCGAGACACAATGCATGGTGTTACATACCTATCGTACCATAGTCTCTAAATCACCTAACACTTTCAGCATAGTAATTTTGGGGCTGACGGTTTTATGTAAACCCAAGATGAGTGCTTCATATTCGGAAGTATTTTTTCGTGCACTCGAACTCCAAGTGGCTTGAGACTAAGCGTTTTCTTTTCCTTGGGTTGATCAAAACAGACCCTGAGGTAGAGCCATCTTGTGTGTTGTATCCATCAAAATACAAGGTCCACAAGTCATCTGTACAAGGACCACTTTCCGTGCTAGTACTATTAACACTACTGCTAATATTGTTACAATGTACTGTACAAGTTTCATTTCCACCAGTTGGGTAAGGGAGGAGACCCAACTGTGTATCTAGTGGGGTGGGGCTCGACTATTCAAGATAACACCCCAACTATGTTTCCAGAAAGCAATTGTCGAACAGAATTTCTGCGAAATCCAACGACTCATTCTGACCATTCAAGGGAGTAACGTTGTGTTTCATGTATCTCTTTGACAACACTCGAATATGGTTGTTTATGCCCTAGTATGGAAGCCATAAGTGCGACCACTCTATAGAAAAATATCATTGCAACTTGTTGGAGCAGTCCCTGCTGAGCAATAAGCCATATGCTTCCAGGATGTCCATGATCACAATGTTGATGCACTGGTGAACTCGTCCATCGGATAATAACTGGATGATCACATCCCGAAGTTCACCAATGGCTAGTACACATGTTCAGTCAAGTTGGATGATCTGCACAACTGTACTGCTCCATTTCACATTGATAGGTTTAACAATGGAGAGTGGCATGACATTGACTGATTTTCCAGAGTCAACCAAACAGTTGTGGACATTGAATTTGAATATTTTGAATGATAACAAAAATGGTGGGTAGAGCGAGTTCACTTATTCCATGCAAAGTGTGTTGAGTATAGATGTCAGTGATTCGGGAGACTTACTTGGTCCCTTGCTGGAAGAGGCAACATCCTGCTGACTCGTGAGTTTGGTAAGCTCGTACAAAGAAATGTTTGCACTGTTCTTCTTCATATATTCAACAATATTGTAATCCAAAGTGGGAAGAGTCACTGAGTTGTCTGGGGGAAGACTTGTGTTTGTATTGTTTGGTGGAGTGTTATGGAGTTTGCTGCTCACGGATGTATCTTTCGTTATAGATGTCTTCCCAGACTTGCTCTATGTTTTCTGTGTGGAGGATGCCAATGAATCAACTATTATAAGCAGTGTTTAAATTTTTCTTTCGGTATCTCAATCAAAGCAGGAGCCCCTTGACTTCTCAAGTTGTATCGACTGTTCTGTTTTGGGGCTCCTTCTCGATGGTTGTTTTCTTTTGGGTAGGATTAAGACATTGATAAATGTTAACTACGTGCGCAGAACTTTGAGCTTCATCAGATACAACATCCTCTTCCTCATCTTCATCTTCTTGCCGAACCTGCTCACTGGCGTTAAAATGATCATTCATCCTTGAAGCCATGGTGCCCATAATTCAGTTCCAATCTGGACAAGGTCTTCTCTGAATGTCGTTCTTCGTGAATCACGTAGAAGTTATCCTTCACAAATAGGTCCACTTGGAACACAACATTGGAGCTCTGCACAGGTTTAGTTAGGTGACCAATGCTACTACCTTATGCCACATTATTCCTTCGCATAAAACTAGGAGGTCTGCTGCTCACTGTTGTCTCAATTGTCTATTGCTTGAGTTTGGCTACTTGAATCAGTTGTGAAGGGCTTGAGGAGACAAGTAATGAACTCAATTTCACTTGTTTATTTTTCCTTTACCTTACTCACAGAAGTTTGAGACCTCCTGCCCATGTCTTTGGAGCCCTTAACTGGTTCATCATCTACAATGAATCCAATCGCGTGCAGGTCTTTCTCCACATCAATTACTTCTTGGTAATTTTCTGAAAGTGTTTGTTTTGCATCTCGCAGCTTGACGAACTGCACAATGCTGGTTAGCAGTGCAGACATGTAGTAGTTGACTTTGATGGAGTCATGAGGTTTAGTGTCTGTAGTGAAATTGTTCAAAATACGGTTAAACCTTTGGTTAAAATCCTTCACTTTTTATTTCTGCTCCATCTTAAGACTACCTGATTCTTTCAACAACATGTTTGGGTTTTGTCATCAACAAATTTCTTAAGGGAAATTCTCTTGAAGATCCCCCAGTTCTTAATGGAGTTGATAGGAAGGCTGTGGTACCATAAATCTGCTTTGCCATCCAAGGTACATGGAAACAGTCTACATGCAACATCATCGTAACGTGCCTCGAGTGTTTGCAGATGTAGATAGAACGTGTCTAGATGGTATTTTTCCTTCACTTCTATGTCAGGGTCATACTTCATTAACATCTTCTCTGTGTGCCTTGGCATCTTGTGCAAGACACCTTGGAGTGCCAATGGGCCCTCTGTCATCCATTCCAGATTTTGATAAGCCATATTGTCTTCTTCTTCGTACTCCTCCTCTTCTTTTGAATCAGACAGTTCAGCCTCCGAATCTGTTGGTTCATCTCCGCCTCCGCCTCCTCCACTGCCTTCGCCAGAATCGAAGCCTAAGATTATATTGTTATATTCTTCTCCTTCTAGGAAAATAGGAGTTTCCTCTTTGTTCTCAACAGCTTCTTCCAGCTCTTTAAGAGTGGTGAGTCTTGCTTCTTCAACAGACGGGACTACCACTCTTGTGGGTGTAGTCTTTTACTTCCTTCGCGAAGAGGGAAGATTGTGTACTCTTGGAATCAGTCCAACAACTTTGTAAAACTAGCGGGTGATGGGATGGATAACACAAAGGTGGTGATATGAAATTTATTGTTCGGGTTTGGGAGGTGAGGAGTAACCAACTTCAGAGTTATGCGTGGGAGAGAGGGAGTTCATGTTACTTCCTTGACCGGATGATGGATATGTGGGGTTGAGAGGACATTCAACCATAAATTACTGGCAGCCCTCCTTCTAGCGCCAGAAATGTTGACGGTGTTGGACCCACCAAAATTCAGGGGAAATCCCCGGTATGAAGTCCCAACTAGACCTCACACCATTTGGTGTAGAAGTCCCATTTGGTACGATGGCCTGGTTGCCATTATATTAGAGATTTTCCTTAGCTTTTGTTGTTCAACACATGAGAGTGTTATACTTGTAACTTCAATAAAGCGAGGGAGTATGCCTGGTGAGTGCATAATGTAACTCTATGTCTAGGTTCTCTTACTGTCAAAGGGGAAAGTGAAGTGAGCCTCTTGATGATAGGGAATAGTCCAAACCTAGGAATAAACACATGCGAACAACAACAAGGGTCTATCCAACATCTAGCGGAATAGTCCACAATAGATGCGGTAGTTGTGACAACCAAAGTTCAAGGGAAAACACGTACACCGTCCAACGGAGTAGTCCACACGGGGGTGACAGTCGTTAAAACCAAGCAAACACAAGGATGGTTTGTCTACTGTCCGGTGAACCAGTCCACATGGGTGAGACAACAATGATAAACAATACAACACATCTTCAACAATGTAAGTACTAAAATAATCGAAGTAGTTCAACTATCTTAGTATAGGTTAAGAAAACATGCATTACAAATGTTTAAAGAATAGTCTTACAAATGGATACAGAACATTCGTGAAAACATGCTTGTTATAGTGTTTTCTCCTCAAAGGTGTATGAAAAGGAAACACTTAAGACTGTGGATGACAAAAAATCTTAACAATATAAATGGCTGCCAAACATTGTAGATCTGCAGCAAATGATATAAACAAAACCTGCCAAAGCCCTGATCTATGCCACAATCATAGTTAAACAATAAAATGAAATAGTAATAAATACAGGTAACTCAATAATCCAATGGAAACCAGATATATAAAGAATATATTTGATTAAACAACACATGTGAAGGGAACAAATAAATGTTACTAGTCGCCCTCTATGGGATGGGTTCTTGGCTATCCTCAAATGTCTTCAGCGTTTGTGGAGTCTCTCACCTCTATAATGTATAAAAGCTAGCAAATAGAATGTTTGAGCTCAATGAGAACTCAAATGAAAAAGGAGATGGTGTGTGACAATGATAATAATCCGAGTTACAACATCAAGTGCAACAATGAAAATAATCGAAAGTGAATAATGAATGGAAAACCCTTCTATTTATAACAAAATATTAGGTTATCATAGAATAATGAGCAATAATAAAATATTATTAAACCCATTTTAGAAATAACCACTTGGAATATTTTATTATATTTCTTTAGGAGGGAAAAAGTATTTAAACTTTTATTTAGAAATAATAAATAAATAAATCATTTATTTATCATCTCAAGAAATATGGTTAAGGAATAATAAACAAATAATGATTTGTTTAATTATTCCTAAGGGATTTAGTCAAACTTGACAAGGAATAATAGTTAATTAGTGATTAATTAATTATTCCTAGAGAAAAATAAGATAATTAATAATTTATCTATTTATTTTTCATAACTCGGTCAAATATGACAAGGAATATTAATTAAAAAATTGTTTAATTAATTATTCCTAGAAGATAATTAATAAATAGTGATTTATTTAATTATTCTTCATGGGTTTAATTATAAATTGCTTAACAAATGTGGTTTATTAAGTAATTTCTCATAGTGAAAGCAATTTTACTATGGTAAAATTGACCCTACATGGTGTACTTTGATCCATCTAGTAAATTAAGGCTAGATGGTCATTTTTTTATGATAACAGTGCTGGCCTGAGACAAGCTTCTAAATTAAGCAAAAGTTCCAAGACAAATCTGTACACCATACATTAGTAGCCCTAGTAGTGGTACATTGGAGCCACTCCTCGCTCCTCAAAGAACATACTACAGACTCTCAAGGCTATGTGGGAGGAGCCGAGGTAAAAAGTCCTTTTCTCATACAATGAGGAGGTATATATAGCCAAGGGGAATGACTAACCCTTGTGACTCTTCGACTTCTCGCATGATTGTTTGACTACCTATGACTTTTCAACTGATGTCACTCTTCAACTTCATATGTGTGTCCATTGGAATTTCACATTACATTACATTTGATTACAAAAAGTATGGTCTATAGTAGTGTTGTGGCGAAGACAACTCATGACACAACTCGACATGACATTGCTAACATGTACTGGCTGACTGTGGTGTCTCTATCGAGATGTTGTGCTTTTGAGTGATGGTTGTGCTCTTGGTGTAACATGTCTTCACCTCCGCATGGAAAAGTGTGCGAGGTCTTTGATGGTCTTGGTCTTTGCTTGATGGTGCATGTGTATGTGTCCCTTTCACTCACTACTCAATGTGCTTTATGCGTTCGTTCAACAGTGAGAAAGTCTTCTAGCATGCACTCCTTCTTCATCCCGTTCGTCATCGTGCCATGTTTCATCAATGTACCTATTCCTGCAATCACTCATGACAAGACTAGAAATCTCCTAGTCTAACATGATGCATTATTTTCCATTTCAGTGCAGGTGACCGAGAGGGGGACAAGGCACGCCCCAGGTCAGGATGCAAGGCTCTATAGAACTGTCGGGAAAAACTACATAGATGTCACTAGGAGGCATATTTGCGTAATCCAAGACAATAGTCACAGCTACAAGGTAGGACCCAACTAGGAGGCAGAATTGCACAGTTTAAGGGAGGAAGACCAGGCAGGGTTTCGGGGAACTTCTCGGAAATTCTGTGCATTTTTCAAGGGGAGGAATGGGTAGGTCATCCTGGGGTTCTACGCAGTTTATCTGAGGAAGACAGAGTGGGCAGTAGGAGGCACTGGCAGATATTTCTGCATAGTTTTCAAGAGCAGAGTTGGATCAGGTTGTGGGGAGTTGTTGGTCAAAAATACGCATTTTTGAGAGACAGTGTTCGAAAGTCAGTTCTGCGCAGTTTCTAGGATGAGTGCAAAGTTGGGAAGAAGAGAGGTTGGTAGTCAAAATTTCTCAATTCTTAGGAACAATGTAGTGACAGGAAGCAGAGGCATGTCTCACAAACTTTATGCAGTTTCTATAGACGGTTCAGGGCAGGCATCTGGGAAAATTTTGTGCATTTTTGGGGAGTAGTGCAACCTCGGGTGATAGTACAGTTTAGGTTTTCTGGAAGACCATAGGGAGGCTGGATGAGAGACGTTGCAGGATGCATGGAGAGGATCAGACTTGGGGACAACTTATGCGCAGTTCTGGGAGATATTCAGTTGGCTCATTTCTAGGATTGCGAAGTGTAGGCTACCCCGGAGGACAGCCTCAACCTCTGTGCAATTCTGGGCAACAGAGCAAGGTCACTGAAATCAGGGTTCGATTGAAGGAGGGTTTTTTGATCAACAGATTTTAAGGAAAAATGACTAAGTGTGAAAGGAAGTGAACTTGTGCATTCATGACATTGTGATCACATACTTAGCACGACTCGGTGCTAAGACACCTCAAACCAACAAGAAAAAACATGTGCTCAATGATACTGACTCAAAGGTTAAGAGCGACAAGTTCGACTCTTGGGATAGATCTTCGAATGACTGTGAAGACACTTGCATGATAGTGTTTACAACTTTTCATGTGAGTACGAACGATGTTTACATGGCGAAAACAAATCATACACACAAAGACAAACCTTCAATATTTCTAGAACAAACTCGCAAGCATGACATAGCAATCAACATTCCAAAATATGACCGATGGTCAATCAAGAAAAAATGGTATAAATACTCGACAAGAGCTCATGGGATGAGCTCGAGTGCTTGCAACCATCAAGGGGAAAAACCAAGGAAGTCTCTGAAATTTGGATGTAGGGCAAAATTTTGCAGGGTGTTGCATCCGCTACAACACTGTGGAAAGAATATCTGAGATCTTTATCATGTTAGAATAGTATAATATAACCTACACCTTTTGGACTTATAGGGGGCATCATAGCATGACCAAACTTTATGGACACTTTTTGAATTGTAAAGTGAAGTTCGGTCCAGGTCAAATTTTTTATTACGTGGGGCTCAAACAACCCTTTAGAATTTTTGTAAAAAATATTCAATGTCAAGAGGATCCCTTTTGACAATTATCTATTCATTTTTGTGAGAAAAAATATATGAATAGGATGTCCTAATGTTTGTTGGGCCAGATATGCATTTTTGAACCCATATTAGTCTCATTGATATAAATTTAATCATTAACATGATCTCTTTCCTTGACTCTAGAAGTACTATGATTGTAACTTTTCCTTTAGTTTTTTCATAGAAAGAGGGACCTGACACCATCGAACTATATTTTGGGTTACTCCAGGTTTATGGGATTTCAACTTTTGTCGGGATAGGACACACAATTATGCCATATGCATCACTAATTTTGGTGTTGTTCTCTATTGTGGTAGTCCTTGTCCAAACAGTTTCTTCAATATTGGATAGCCTAGTGAGAAACAAACCTATCTTATTTACCAATGGAATATTTCCATCAACCCAATGACTGTTAGTGTCATAAGTAGGAAAACCATTGAAATGGGTGATATAGGCCCTAAGGTTTCATTGTATGAATTTTGATCAATGATTATAATTATTAGATAGATGATTAATGGCCATGTCTTATTCATTTACCAAATAATAACCTCCTTTAATCTCACTATATTCCTTATTTTCTTTCATAATTTAACCATTGATATTGTCTTTAAGGAAATATATTTTCACCATAAGAGGACTACCTTCTTCAATATTATAAATTAACACATGTTTCTTTGGAATTTCTCTATTCATGATGGAATAAAAAATTGTAAAATTTTCTTTCTAAGAACTTGAGATCTCTTCATCATAAGTAGTTATTTCAATATATTTATCAAGAGGTCCACGGCCTTCTTTAATGCATGAAACTAAAGTTGAAAACCAATCCTTTTTCAAATCTGAGTTGGAGATAGTTTCTTTGCTAGCTTCCTTTTCATTTAAAAATTTAATTTCTTGAACTAGGGGGAGAAATATTTTAGAACCATAATCTTGTTGTGTTCAAAATCCCTCAAGAAATTATGCAAATGATGCAAACATTCCATAGTATAAATTGTTAAACCAATCCCTTGTGTTTCCCTTTAGGCCTAAGGTGAAAATTTTCATTATATTGTCTTCATGAATGAGGCCACTCCTTCTGTTGAATTTCATAAACAAATAAACATGATTTGAAAGTTAACCCTCATGTCCATGAAACCTAAACATCTACTATATATCTATATATATATATATATATATATATATATACCTATGGCGAAAACCTCATTCTTTTGAAAAATAATTGGAGCCAACTATCTCTGGAGAGAGATCCATCCATTTCTTTTTCCTTTTTTCATTTGTAAAATTCAAAGTAAGGCTAAAAATTAAAAAATACAATGAGTGGTCCTCATACATTACAAATATCCCAAAATGGAATAAAAAAGATAATATTTCTTCAACAAGACTTGACTATTAATGGTTGTGCTTACATCTACATCCAACAAAAATATGTAGTATATGTAAGAAACATGGGCTTTGTCCTTTCATCAAGTTTTGATGCGAGGAAATATTCAATAAGAACTATCAAAAATATCATTTTCCCAAAAATGTTACCTACAAAATTTTACGTAAATGGGAAAAGCACAATCCATAGTGCCAATATCGAAATAGGGCAATGGAATCAAGAGGAATTCGATGGCAAGATGAGATTAAGAAGAAACCCTCTTAATATTAGTTACCTAGTGTTCATGGATTAGGGAAACACACTAGAAATTAGGGGTATATTAGTCTCTTGGATAATCAAGGAAAATTGTGAAACCAAGGCCCCACTAGTAAGGCTCCCTCCAAAGGGGAAACGCCTTCAACCATAAGATCAACTATTGCATGGAAAAAAACCAAAACCATTACTAAGGAACCTTAGGTTATGACCTAGAAAGAAATATTATTACTTACCACAAACCAACAAAGGAGAATGTGAGGGAATATACCAAGGACATCCTCCTTCCAAGTGACATTATTTTCCTTCAATCTATAAATTTAGTATCCTTGTGGTAGTATTAAATAATCACAATGTTTCCCTTGAAAATTATAGAGATAACCATGAAAGACAACTTTTAAAGTAGAAAACATTCATGACATAGATAAAGCCATTAACACGAAAAATGCTCCAAGAAACATATATCCATTGAGTTCCAAGGAGGTGAATGCTCTCTCAATCTAACCACGAGTACAAATGAGGAAGTTCTTCTCCTTTTATAGAGTAAGATCTAACTTTCTTTACAATAAAAGAATAATATTATTTAATTCCTTATATCTAGCCTAAGAAATCTAAATCTAAATAACTCCCAAAATTAAATAATTTAACACATCATTATAATAATATGGTCAAGCCACATGAACAATGAAAATATGAGTAAAAATCCACATAAGAGAGGTCAACCCATCCAAGAAGAGAAGAAATGGTCTAGCGTGCCATGTATAGCCTCCAAAGGCTCCAAGGTTGTTGTAAATGGCCAGCATCCATGAAATATGTTGGTTCAATGATCCAAATGTGGTGAATTAATCTCCCCATTCAAAATGCATGAAACAAACTTATGGTCCAAGCCTCATAGTGCAATGGACTTAAGGAAAAGTAAACAATGGGGGTGGATCAATGATAACAACTCCATAAGTCATGTAATATAATAGTCCAACACCCACCAATAGTATCTCAAATGAATTCCCATTGTCTTATCTTGGGTCAAGGAACTCCATAAAGCATGGGAGATGACTCTATAAGTCAAAATTTTGGGTCCTTAAACTCCCATCCAACCAAGTGATGTAAAAGATAAATGGAGCGACCTTCGTTTCTAACTCATCCTTCTTCAAGAAAATGTCATTTAAACCATTTCCATATCATCAAGAGTCTCTTAATGAATTTAAACTTTACCATATCACCATAAGTCGTCGAAAGCATCCTCTCCATGTCATTAAATTACCCTGATGCTTCCATAAGTGTTGTAGGTTTATATTGGCACTCATATAATGTGAAAATTAGTTCTATATCGTGATCAAAAGGAAAGTGTTCTCAATTCTTCCATGTGGCATGCATAGAAGGTGTCCAATGTTAGTTTCCATAAATATTCCCAATAGTTCCTTGAGATGTGTGACAAATGGCTTGATATATGTGAATAGGCTTGGACAACATGAAAGTTCCCAAAAATGAGAATGAAACCATCCTATGCCACCAAAATACTTTGTAAAATTTTACTAGTACCCTTGCTAGAAGGAGGGGTAAAAGGTACCATGCTTTTTGGAGGCAAAGGAGAGAGCATTTGTGTATTGTGATATAACCACAGAGTAAAGTCTACTACATTCAATCTCTATTAAATAGTTTTTATTCTTTTAAAGGAGAAGGATATTCATTTAGTTGGCAATCTATGTTATGTTGGCATGTTCTAGCTCTACATCTTTGGATGAGACAATCAATAGAGCATTGATATTGGCTTGATTGATTTCTTCATGTCTACAAACAACCCACTTTAATTATGTGAAATCTTTATTTTCCATGTTTGTTGGTTTTCCATGTCACCTGGGTACTAATTGGAGGAAATTTGAATGCTAAAACATTGAATCAAGGGAAAAAACACAAATTAAAAAAAAACCCAAAGAAGGACCAAATTCCATTACTTTAGTAAACAAGATCTAAGATATCACATAAGGATAACACCATACAGAAAAGAAAGAGGATTGAATTGAGCCTAATTAACACCTAGAAATCACAAACAAGAAACAACATTTTCAGACAAACCCTCCCTGTTATCACTGGCCACGATTCTTGCTTACCATAACATTAATATTTCCTCTTCCAAAACTCCAATAGATTCACTAGGATGGAACTGCAGTTACTTCTGGGAAATGGACTCGATATCCCCCAAACTAGATTATTAATAAATCATGTTGGTGAATAACACCAAACCCAAGCTATCCCATAAATCTTGTGGAGCTTCATCATGTTGCACCGATTAACCAAAGGTGAGACATACCAAACCATATGGGAAAATGTAATATTCTAACTAGTGAAATATAATGAATATCAAAACATGAACTAGGTTACAACAAATAATATCACATGCAAGTTAAAACTCCACCTACAAATATAAATTAGAACACCATTGAACATGAAGAACAATTCTCAGCCATTTTATTATAATTGCAAGCCAATCCTTGTACAAAATAGCGTGGAGTGAATGCACCTCGGCTTGCTACAACAAGCATGCAAAACCCAAGTGAAAGAGGAGAAAATCCATGTTGAAATTGGCTCAAACTAGCTATATGCACTGCCTAGAAAATAAGTGCTACTATTTTTGGAGGAAAATTGTAATTTTTGCCATCAAACCTACTCCAAAAATTTTGAAATTTTAGTTGTAGGCTCCTCTCTCCAAGGCCAACAAAAACCATAAATATTTTAGGTTAATTCTAGCTGACCCAGAATGCACAAAATTAGAGTGAATTATCCAAATAGTGGCCCTATGCCCAACAAGGAAAGATCTAATGAGAAATACCAAGAAATCTCTTGTAGATGGCTGAGAATTTATAGAAAAATAATCTCTGGAAAATGACAACATTACAAACATAAATATACAAGTAATTCCCACTCCAAAACCTCCGATAATAGAACTATCTTTCATCCCCTACACAAGCCCTAGGAAGAGAAATTCGGCCCTCCAAATCGACCCCCTTCATTTTCCTTGCATATAATGGAAGGTGGCTCATCCACCTCGAGGGAAATTCTCTCTAATTTCTCCCGACCAAACTCCACTATTTCCCTTCTTCCCTTAGCTACATGAAAATTCCTTTTGCACCCTCCTAGAACTTGCATTGCTGATGGAACCCTGCGAATTATGCTTTTCGAATGCTCAATTCAGCTCTCAAATTCTCTCTTGGGGTGACACTCAAAGTGCACTGAAGAAGAGTTTGGATTTTCTACTTGGAAATCCCTTTTGCCTAGCAACACTAGTTGACTTGGCTAAGTAGCTCAAGAAAACTTTGTTTATGAAAATTGCACAATAAGAAATCCCCTCAAATGATGATTCCTCTTCTATTTATAATTGTTTCTTACCTCGACCTTCTGGGCTCCACTAATTCGACCCCCTTTTTCCCTTACCTTGTGATTTTATTTTCTCTTTATGGGTTCAATTTCCTTTCTTTGTGTTATGCGGAATCTACAAATGCAGACAGAAGTATCTTCCCTATGCCTGGTGGACTGACTTAGAAAAATAGGAAGACAAAGGGACTAATGTTTTCCTTAAAGTAAATAAATAACGGGATGAAGCTTACCTGGAAACTATCGTGTTCTTCACTCCTTCATTGGCTTGAATGATCAAATCCTAGCTCCAATCGCTATAATTAGAACCTACACAGTCAAATAACACAAGCCAATGACCCACATAATCTATGCAACATCAACTAGTCACTTTATTCAATATATCAACATGGTATTGAAATATATGAAACCATAACATCATACATAGGAAAACAAAGAACTCTTTGCATTAATAGAAATGGCATGAGTTACAACCAAATATAGGTGTTGATATTGTATAAGATCTCCTCCAAGTTGACTTGTCCTTTCCTTGTCACAAAGTGCACCTCTAATCACCCTAATGCATCGAAAGATATCTCTCATAATAGCAACATAAGGGTAGAATCACTCTCCAAAATCCAAGGGTAAATATATAGGTGAAGGAGGTAGTTCATGAATTCTTATCCTTTACCAATCTAGGCTTGAGATCCACTCTTGATGGGAGGAGGATCACAGGGGATAAGGGATGAAAAATCCAAGGTGAGAGAGGATAGGATTCAAGATTTTTATCTGTGGTAAATGGTTACAACAGATACTAGAAGTTTCAGGAAGAGGAAGCTTAGGGATTCTTTTTGTTTTCCCGAATTTCTAAAATCAGCACACCCCCAACACTTAGCAACATACTGGTGATCGACGCAGGTACAGAGTAGGGAGCCTGGTAGTAAACACTGGCCAATAAGGGGATAGCATGTGTTGTTCCTTAAGATGACTAAACAAGGTGTTTTTAGGTGGAAAGTCAACGATTAGAATGAGTAATGCTTAGGGATTTGTGAAAGGATGATGAAAATGGTTTAAAGGATGTTGATTGATCCAGTTGAAGGCCTATTGGCTAGATGTGACAAAATGACCTATAACAGATTGCCCCCTAAAGCACAAATTTAGAAATGATAGTCGATGACTGAAGTGCTTTACCTTGTGACAAGTCGGGATCAAGATCAACTGGTGAGATCATCATCTGTTACAATACATTTAGATCATGATATCTTTGCTGATGGAGGCACACCCATACTCAACACATAAGCTAAAGTTACATTTGTAATTATCAAAAGAAACATCCACAGATGGGTTATGGTGGACCCATGACTAGATGAATGCCTACATGATCAAAGCCATCATACATTATGATCTTGTACTACTCCTAAAATAATAGCCCAGGTGGATGAAACTAGATCTGGTGTCTTCTATCTCGTTCACCCGACCAATCAATGTACGAGTCTAACCATGTGAATTAATGAGCTGGAGTCGAACATGGTAGACACCATCTATTTACCAGCCATTGATGTAATTTGTTAATATACATGAGAGACACCACCTATGATGTTAATGGCTCTCAAGGTACTCTAGTACAATCCGTATGGTGTGAATAAATGACTTGATGTCGAACACCACACAAAATCTTTCGATCGAAGGCCAATGATGTAAACCTATCACTGAGAGCGAGGAAACTTTCCATCGATGTATCCAACCACCAAGGTACCAAAGTGTGTTTCTAACTCAACCTCCTAGATAATTAGTTGATGTTGATAGGAAGCAACCCATCATAGGGGGCCTTGATGTATCTCCCATCAATGACATGAAACAGGTATGATGATTTGAGATAGAATGATCATAATGATGTTGATACAAAATTGGATCAGGAAAGGCATACATGGAATGAAGGCTTAAGAGTATTGTAGCAGATATTAATTGAATGACTTCTCTTGGACACAACGTTGACACTGGATAGAGTTGGTAGCGTTGATCCAAAAAAAAAAACATAGGCTTTGAAACGATATGATAAACTAAAAGACAAGCAGATTTCCCAACCCAATAGCCACAAAGATGAAGTGGAAGAGTGTCGTGTTCAAGAGAAACTCGCTGCCATTAACAAATGGAGTACCTTGTTTCCCCAATTTTCCCAAACATACTAGTTAGTCCCTCTTTACTTTTTAACAAGCTTGAGGAGGATAACCTATGATTGATCTGTAAGTTCATCTTTTGGATGAATCCCTTTGAGAATATTTAATGAACCCAGAGAAGGAGTGGTTCGTTCCTGTAATGAATGACAAGTCCATCTTTGTTTTATGTTTTTATGAGTCCAACGAAAGTATCACTCAACATATTTTTCATGTTTAGAGAGTCTAAAAAAAAGGCGGAAAAGAAAACTCTAGATGTTCCTTTTTGTAGATAGTTCCTTAGGTCTTAAAAGGTAGAAAATAATACCCAAGAGAACCTAATAGCCATGTTTGACTAAGGTATTCCTTTTTCATAATTATTTTATCTTAGTCAAGAAAAGGGTTAAACTTATACTGAGTATATGTCTTTTTATGTACTTTAACACGTTCGAAAAGACAAGTTCTCTGCAATCTTTTCATATTTTGGGAGTCTGAAAAGAGTTGAAAGAGGACTCCACCTAGAAGAATGAGTGGCATAAAGGGTAGCAACTGGTTCTTGTCATGATGGAACTGCTCAAAACACACAATGGTCAAGAGGTTAGCTAACAAGAACACTCATCACAATTTCTCCTCAGGCAAGGGTAAAATCCAAGTGGAAGTGTATGATCGTCCAAGTAGATGATGACAATGGAATGAGGAAACCAAGGTTCCTCTGGTAGAAACAGACTAATAAAATGGAAACCACACGGGATATGATGAAAATGGTAATGGTTTCATTTTTTACACAAGATTGAAACATGGGAAAATATGCTTGAAATTGGTTTCATTTTTACACAAGATTGAAATGGAGAAAGGCTATGCTTGGAATAAGTTTTCATGCCCCTAGCATAATGACTCAATTCGAGGTACATGCCTCCCAAAATTCATTTCATTCACCTAAGTAAACTATTTGTTACCAATAAGTGGATGGAATGAAGGTTCATTTATGAGATCAAGTGAAATACTAGACTAGGAATTTATGAGATCTAATCAAAAACTCGAATTGGAAGGGGATCTATTTCATTTTTTTAACGAGCTCGACACAGGAAAAGAACTATGCTTATGACACCTTGTTTCATTTTTTAGCAAGATTGACATAACAAAAGGAACTTTTCTCAAAGGACCTTGTTTGATTTTTTAATGAGCTTGACACAAGAAAAGGACCTCTGCTCCAAAGAACCTTGATTCATTTTTTAACAAGCTTGACATAATACAAGGAACTCTACTCATAGGACCTTGTTTCATTTTTTAACAAGATTGACACAAGAAAAGTAACTTTTCTCCGAAGAACTTTGATTCATTTTTTAACGAGATTTACACAAGACAAGGAACTCTGCTCTAAGAACCTTGATCGTGACCACAAAGAGGCCATGGCTTCCAGGATGATATCATCATATGGAAGAACAATGATTTAGAAGGGATGCATATCAAAGGATCCAATGGAAAGATAAGGCTTTAATGCCCCCAGTAAATGATTCACCATATCACCTACTGGATCTAGGTCGAAATAAGTTGAACAGAGAGTGAAAGGCTCATATTAATTAGTAGGTACATGAATGGGATAGGTTTCCACATAATTAACCTGTGGTGGAGAAGATACCACTTGTATATAATGACCATTTAGGGAAGCTGGTTGATTGGGAGTCATATTAGGACCAACGAAAAAAATCTGGTCAATGGTCATGGTTCTTCCTTCATGTGGGAAACACATTACACGAAAGAGTGAAGAGACAAAGCTCCCATGACATAAAAATAGTCAGACCCATGGAGTAAATTAAAATTAATTGGGCCTTAGACTACCATCACATCAATATATAAATTCATTTCTCCCAAAGTAATATGTAACTGAGGAAGGATACCTAATGATTCATTGGTTCCTTTGTTAAAAGCTAATAGATCTAGGTAACGACACAAGTTGCGAAGAACCTAAATTTTTCCAAGTAGTTGAGCACAAAATACTGACAGATGCACTTTGTCCTTTTCTTCTTTTTCTTATCTTCCTGGTTACTTGAATAAATACTTTCACCAGGTAAAGAGGAAGAAAGGGATGAAGAAACAATAGGTGAAGAAGGCAAAGGGTCAACTTTAGTATCAAATTGGGGTTGATATTGTTCGGGTGGAGGATAACTTGGTTGAGAAGCAGTTTTGACATTCGGAACCATAGTGGTCGAAAAGAACAAAACTGGAAATCCAATGGTAAATCTAGGAAGGGGCACCATTTCCATATAAGGAGCACCAATATTTCCAAAAGAAGGAAAAGCACCAGGATTCCCGTTAGAGGGGTTTCCTTAATTGGTGGACTCAGGAACTGTTGCCACTAGTCTCAAACTAAGATCTACTAAGGAGTTTTTCCACGGTAAGGATGTTATTCCACGATGAATTAATTGATTTTATAAATTAACAACACAAAATAAAACAAAGGGGTAACTAGGAAAAGGGGTTTACAAAGTAACTATGAACTGCAATATACACCTTGGAGAACCAAGCACTTAATGTACATGCAGGAAATCTCCCTGAATGTTGTGTTCGGTGTATCATGGTATAAAAGGATGCTAACTCAGTTACCTAAGGTGAGGATAGCAACCTATGGTGTACTTGCAAAATATACTTGATTGTACATGGAAGTGCAATCCGTAGAGTGTTGTCTAATGCATAACTGTTCGATGTGAGCATTCCCGTATACTTATCATGCGTGGAGAGCTATCCAATATACCAAAAGGTATGTGCATAACAATATTATACAGTTACCTATGTGGAATGGGATATCACCCCTAGGATACAATGTTGGAAAACAATGACAACTCCTATGTTTAACAATGTCAAAACACATCTCTATCCTAGACCTCTAAGTGTTTGCGTTAATGTGATAAATTCTCCTTAGATTAATTGAGTGAATTTTAGAGTTGATCTTGAATGAGGTTTCGATTTCAAGGCTAGAAAATCGATGACACCTAAACAAGCCTATGATGCAACTAATATGACAAAAATAACTCTTTTCATTTTATTTTTAACAATGAAAGGCCCAACTAAGTAGGGGAGAAGAAATCAATCAACAATGCAACAAACAAGTGATGCAACAATCGATCTCTACAACTTCACTTTTACAATCAAAATCAAAGATCTATATGCAATGCATGATGCATAAGATTTTTATTTTCTTTTCTTTTTAATGTTTCAAATTCAAAGAAACATATGAATGCAACTTGATCGCTGACGAAAAAGAAACATGGAGACTTTAACTGTAATGAAAAAGTGACTTTTCAAATTCAACAATAAATCTATGCATACAAATCGAATTTGACAAGAAGAAAGCAAGAACGAAACAAAATCTTATCAAAAAGGTGATGTCACTCAAAGGTGATTAACACTCATACACCATTTACCCACCCCCCCGGCAATTGAGGGGGAATTTTAATTGCAAAAATGAAAGGAAAAAAAACACAATTTCACACTAGGGAATTCTAATTTCACACACAAAACCCTATATGCAAATGAAAAGATTTTTCTTTTCAAACCACTTAATTTTCGAAAATGATGAAAACTAAGATGAAAAATTTAATCAATGATTCAAACGGACTTTTCAGAATGATGAATAAAACACCAATTCATCTAACCACTTAATGATCAAACAAAATCAGTTTGCAAACAACCTAATGAGAAGAACAAAGGAAAATCTAAACAACTCCTTACCAAAGAAAAAATGAAAACAAACCAAATGGAGGCTTTAGAGAGAACACAAGACACTCAAAGACTCAAGGAAGAGTAGATGGAACAAAGCTGCACAAAGAAAAAATCAAAGCAAAAGAAAATTTGTTCATGAACAGGGGCCAACAAAGGTGCAAAGGAGACACCAGTGCTCTGCAACGCAGGCATAGAGAAGGCTTAGGTGCGGTGCAATTCTCTATGTCTAGACGAGAGAGTGCATTGGTCTTCCTAGGCCTATTCTTGACTAAATAAGACAGTAAAGGTCTAAAGAAGAGGTAAGACAAACAAATGGACCAAGAAACCATTAAGGGAATACACTGCTCCCCAATATGGTCTCCAATTTGTTATGTAGAATCTACGATTGCAAACAAAAGTATCTTCCCTAGGTCTGGTGGATTGACCTAAAACAACATAAAGACAAAGGGACTAATGTTTTCCTTAAAGTAAATAGATAACGGGATGCAGGTTACCTGGAATCTGTCGTATGCTTCGCTCCTTCCTTGGCTTGAATGCTCCAATCCTAGCTCCAATAACAATAATTAGAACCTTCACAGTAAGATAACACAAGCCAATGACCCACAAAATCTCTGCAACATCATTTAGTCACTTTATTTAATAGATCAACATGGTGTTGAAATATATGAAACCATAACATCATACATAGGAAAACAAATAACTCTTTGCATTAATAGAAATGGAGTGAGTTACAACCAAATATAGGTGTTGATATTGTAGAAGAGATCCTCCAAGTTGACTTGTCCTTTCCTTGTCACAAATTGCACCTCTAATCATCCTAATGCATGGAAATATATATCTCCCAACAACATCATGAGGGTATAATTACTCTAAAAAGGAAACCCCTTACCTATGGATGGTAGTAAATATATAGGTGAAGGAGGGAGTTCATGAATTCTTATCCTTTTACCAATCTGGGCTTGAGATCCACGCTTGATGGGAGGATGAGCTCAAGGGATAAGGGATGAAAAGTACAAGTTAGGATAGGAAAGGATTCAATATTTTTATCTGAGGTAAATGGTTACAAAAAATCATGGAAGCTTCGGGATTCTTTTTTGTATTCCCAAATTTCTAGAATCAACGCACCCCCAAAACTGAGCAACCTACCGGTGATTAGCGTAGGCGTAGAGTAGGGAAACCTAGTAGTCAACATTGGCCAGTAAGGGGTCAGGGTGCATTGGTCCTTAAAATGACCGAAATGAGGTGTTTTCAGGTAGAAACCCAAGGATTAGAATGAGTCATGCTTAAATATTTTTGCAATGATCATGAGAAGACGTCAAAGGATGTTGATTGATCCAGTTGAGGGCATATTGACCAAATTTGACAAAATGGCCTATGACACTTTGGATGGCCCCCACAACCCACCAACACTTTAATTTTTTCTTTTCTGCTAAGTTTGGATTTATTCTCTATTCAAAATTAATTTATGCCTCCATACCCACTTTTCCTAAGTCTAGATGCCAAAATATTTATTAATCACCAAAATTACAAAATTGGGAAATCTCCTTAGAAAAATTATTTATTGGGGACATGAAAATCCTCCACTCCCAAATGTTGCTTTCCCTCAAGAAACTATAAAGTTGGGTGATGCAAAATTTTCTCTCTGTCCCATGTGGTATCCTTTTCAGACAAGTCCATCCACCTAATAAGAAACTCCTTGATTGTCCTACTCCTAATCTTTCTTTCCCTCTCCTGTAAGATAGCCTCCAGTACCAAAACCAAGTGCCCCTCATCATCAATAGGCAACAACTCTATAACATCTATCACTTGTTGTCCTAAGGCCTTTTTCAGGAAGGACACATGGAATATGTTGTGCACCCTGATCCCCAATGAAGCTTCAATTCATGCTACCTATCCTACCCACCTTATCACCCTGTATGGCCCATAAAATTGTGTCTTGAGATTTTCAGCTCCTTTGCACTTCAATGTGGACTACTTGTATTGCTATATTCTCAACAAAACCAAGTCAACCACCTCAAAATGTCACTCAACTCTGCCCCTATCTACATAAAACTTTTGTTGGTTTTGGGAAATTTGTAGGTTATATTTGAGGGCTCTAAGAATATCTTGGCTCTTCTATATCCAATCCTTGGCCCCTAGGGCCCTGTTATCTCCAAAGAGAATATCAACAAAAGTTAGTGCATCATAACCATATAAAGCACAAAATGGTGGCACACCTATGGACATGTGATAAGTGGTGTTGTATTAGTACTCTCCAAGCTGTATCCATTTTACCCACACTCATTTTTTTCCCATCACATAATTATGTAGGTATCCCTCCAGCCACTTATTTACTATCGTCTATTCGTCTATCTGTGGATGGTATCTTGTCAGGGGAGTAAGCCCAATACCAATGAGGCAAAATAGCTTCTTCCATAATCCTCTCATAAAAATATTATCCCAGTCACTAACAATCATCTTAGGCAGCCCGTACAATCTGAACACCTCCCAAAAGCATAACTCAACTACCTATGAAGTTAAGTACTTGGTTGGAATAACGAAGAAGTGAGAAAATTTCATCAACCAGTCAACCACCACATAGATGAAATATTGTCCCGAACTATTGGAAGCCCTATCATTAGAGAAATTTTGAGGTCTAAAATGGGCCTTCTAAGGAGTATTATAAAATAATAAGGAAATAAGAAAATAAGATTAAATTACCTCATAAAGTTTTGGAGGGAAAAAAAATGAAAAAACCACTTTTTCAACTCATATTTTCAACTTATCTCCTTAAGATTTTACTCAAATTTCAAGTGGAAGCACTTGTTGGATACATAATTTAATTTTTCATCCAAGGAGTACCCATGTTGCATACTTTCAATCGACCCTACTACACAAAAAATGTGAAATACATGTGTTGTAGCGGTTGCAACATCCCCCCAAAATTTTGGCTTGCATCCAAATTTCAGAGCCTTCCTTGGTTTTTCCTTTGATGGTTACAAACACACGAGCTCACCTCATGAGCTCTTGTGTAGTCTTTTCACCTTTTTTCTTGTTTGACCAACGATCGTCTTTCGACATGTTGATTACTTTGTCATGCTTGTGATCTTATTCTAGTGAGTTTGAAGGTTTGTCTTTATGTGTTTGGGTTGTCTTTACTATGTGAACACCCATCGCACTCACACAAAAAGTTGTAAGCACTGCCGCACAAGTGTCGTCACGGTCATCTAAAGGTCTATCATAATTGTCGCGCTTGTCACTCTTAACTCCAAGATAGTCTCACCGAGGGCATGTTTTGTCTTGTTGTCATGGTGGTCCATGTTGTCTCGTCATCAAGTATGCTAAGTGTATAATCAAAATGTCAGTCTGCACCAGTTCACTTACTTTCGACACTTAGCCACTTTCTTGAAAATATTCCTGACCGAACAACCCTCTTCCATCGGACCCCGACTGAGCTGCACTGCATAGTCTCAGCCCGTAGTGACCCTTCTCTACTAATCGAAACTATGTAGTGCTTGAGGTTGTCCTCCAGGTCAGCTGCACTATAAAATCCTGGAGGTGAGCAACTTGTTTGCCTCCCAGAATTGCACAAAAACTGCCTCCATGTCGAACTAAACTATGCATTTCTCAATCACAGTCATCAACCCTCCTTCTTGTCTGTTGGTGCATTTCTCTGAGACCTGGGTATGCACTTCTCCCCAAAACTACACATACATGCCTAACTGTTCCTCTACTACCTTTCTCTGCAATGTTCCCAAAAATTGCGCAGAACCGCCCAACTGACCCTTGTTTCCTTGCTCTACACTGCGTCCAGAAATTGCGCAAACATGTCTAACAGTTCCCCTACTGCCTATATTTCACTATTCCTAGAAATTGCAACATCATGCTCAACAGGTCCCTTTGCATCCTTGCTTTGTCTTCCCTCTAGAAACTATGCAAAACTGCCGAGCAGTCCCTCTACAACCTCGCTTTGTTCTCCCTCTAAAAACTACGTAGAGGTGTCCCCCATTAGGGTCCCATCTTGCATCTGACACTGGTGACTTTCACTGTGCAATTTTGTCTCCCAGTGATCACTGCACAGTCTTTCCCAACAGTGCAGGTTGTCCTCCTGGAATTCCTCATTCCTTCCTGCACTGCGCTATGCATTGTCTCAGTGAGTTGTTCTCCCTCCCTGTCACCTGGAACATGACAATAATTCATCATACTAGACTAGGAGGTTTTTGATTTGATGTCATCCCGTCATGAGTGAATTGTCGGAACAGGTACACGGGTAGATTATGGCGAGACAATGAATGATATGAAGAAGGAGCACACATGCTATAAGACTTACTTGCAGTTGGATGGACGTACCAAGCATATCGAGCAACAAGCAAAAGGAACACATGCATTGAAAAATCAAGCAATACCAATACTATCGAAGACCCCACAACACTATGCCATGTAGAGGAGAAGACAAAGCACACCAAGAGTACATCCATCACTCAGCAATGCAACAACTTAACATGGACACCACAGTCAACCAGTACATGTTAATAGTGTCATGTCGAGTTTTCTCATGAGTTGTCTCAACCACATCACCATTATGGGCCATGTCCATTACAACTAAATGTAATGTAAAGTGAAGTCCAATGGTTGCACACAAGAATTCTAAGAATCACATCAGTTGAAAAGTCATGGGAAGTCAAATGGTCACGATGATAGTCCAAGAGTCACAAGGGTCAAGCATCACCCTTGACTATATATACCCCTCCCATTTTATGAGCAAGGGATTTTCACCTTGGCTCCCCCACATAGCCTTGAGAGTCTGTAGTATGTTCTTTGATGAGTGAGGAGTGCCTCCAATGTCCCACTACTAGGACTAGTGATGTATGGTGTACAAATGTGTCTTGGCACTTTTTCTTAGTTCAGAAGCCTGTTCAAGCCAACACGTTTTCACACATGTTGTATAGATGTTTGTAAGACTACTCTTTAAACATTTGTAATGAATGATTTCTTAACTTGTACTAAGATAGTTTAACTACTTTGATTATTTTAGTACTTACATTGTTGAATATGCGATGTATTGTTTATCACTATTGTCTCTTCCGTGTGGACTACACCATAAGACATTAGATAGACCATTCTTGCTTTCTTGGTTATAATGACCATCACCTCCGTCTGGACTACTCTACTAGATGGTGTACGTGTTTTCCCTTGCATTTTGGTTTTAATGAATACCACATCCACTATGGACTACTCTGCTAGATGTTGGTCAGACCCCAGTTGGTTCACATGTGTCTCTCCCTGGGTGGTACTACTACCTCTCATTTAGAGGCTAACTTTATTCTCTCCCCTTACAGTAAGAGAACCCAGACACAAGTTACATTATGCACTCACCAGACATACTCACCTTGTCTTTTTGAAGATACAAGAATAACACTCTCATGTGTTGAACAACAAGAGCTAAGGAAAATCACTAATATAATGGAAACTAGGCCATTGTACCAGATGGGACTCCTACACCAAACGGTGTGAGGTCTAGTTAGGACTTCATACCGGGGAGATCCCCTGAATGTCATACCAACCCCACTTATCTATCATCTGGTTAAGGAAGTAACATGAACTCCCTCTCCCCTATGCGCAACTCTGAAGTTGGTTATTCCTCACCTCCTAGACCCGAAAAGTTAATTGCGTATCATTGCATCTATGTTTCCCATCCCATCACCCATCAATTTGCTAAAGCTATCAAACTGATTCCAGGAGTGCACACTCTTCCCTACTTCCCACGGGACTGGTATTCTCATCTATGGAAGAATAAATCCTCGCCACTCTTGAAGAGATGGCCGAAGCTATTGAAAATGAAGAGGAACCTCCAGTCTTTCAAGAGGGAGAAGAAGATAACCTCTTACTTTGGGGCTCATGTTTTGGTGGAGGAGGTGGAGGGGAAGATAGTGGAGGAGGCGAAGGTGGAGATGAACCAATAGACTCAAAGGTAGAACCGTCAGATTCAAAAGAAGAGGAAGAGGATGAAGAAGAGGATAATATGGCTGACCAAAATCTGGAATGGATGACCTAGGGCCCATTGGCACTCCTGTGTGTCTTGCATAACAAGGAACATAGAGAAGTTGTTAACAAAGTATGACCCTGACAAGATAGTGAAGGTGAAAAATCACCTAGACACATTCTACCTACATCTATAGACACTCGAGGTACATTATGACAACGTTGCATGTAGGTTTTTTCCATGTACCTTGGATGGTAGAGCAACTCTATGGTACCACAACCTTCCTATGAACTCCATTGAGAATTGGGGGGTGTTCAATAGAAATTTTCTTGAGAAGTTTGTTGAAGACAAAACCCCCACCATCTTGCTAAAAGAGTTGGGTAGTCTCAAGATGGAGCAAAAAGAAAAAGTCAAATATTTTAAAACAAGTTCACAATAGACACCAAACCTCACAAATCCGTCATTGTTGACTACTACACGTCTGCACTGCTGACCAACATTGCATAGTTCCTCAAGCGAGCTGCGAAACCAACACTATTGAAAAACTTCCAAGAGGGAATTTTTGTGGAGAAAGTCCTACATGTTATTGGAGTCATTGTGAATGAAAAATAAACTAAGGACTCCAAAGACAAGGGCAGGAGGTCTCAGACTACTGTGAGTAAGGAAGAAAAAGAAAGCAAGTGAAATTGAGAGCCTTACTCGTCTTGTCAATTCCTTGACAACCAAATTTTTTGAACTCAAACAACAGACGATCGAGACGACTGTGAATAGTAGACCTCCTAGGTTTACGCAGAAGAAGAACACAACTTTAGGCAGCAACAGTAACAACCTAGCCAAATCTACGCAGAGCTCTAAACTTGTGCTCAACTTGGAGTGCTCAACTTGGATATAATTGCAACATATCATTAATGCAAGTTCCATAGTGAATGAAATTCGGAGAAGACTTACCCAGTGTGGAACCAAGGAATGAGTGCTTTGGCTACATAGTTGACTGACCAATTCACAGCTACTAGTGAGTAGGCTTGGCCCGAGGATGAAGAAGAAGAAGAAGTTGTTGCATCTGATGAAGCTCCAAGTCTTGGGCATGTAATCAACATGTATCAATGTGCTCACAATGCCCAACAGAAGACCACCGAGAAGGAGCCTCCAAGCAACTTCCAAAAGCAAAACAATCAATACAAATTGAGAAGTCAAGGGGGGCCCACTGTGTTTGAGATACCAAAATAAAAAGTAAGACAACGTCTTCTCAGATCAGTTGATCCACTAGTCATATCAACACAAAAATGAAAAACAAGTCCATGAAGAAAGCTACAACAAAAGGTACGTCCGTGATATGCAAAGACAAGAGCAGCCCATCAGACAACATGAATACAAGTCTACCCCCAGACATCTCACTGAGTCTTCCGACTCTGAACTACAATATTGTTGAAGACATGAAAAAGACCCGTGAAAACATCTCTCTGTATGAGTTAACCAAGATCGTAGGTTAGAGAAATATTATTTTGTGCACACTGGGGAAAACCTCCATAGACAGTGTTGCATCTTCCAGCAAGGGGCCAAGCAAGTCTCTCGACTCACTTGCATTTGTGCTCAATGCGCTCCGTATGGAGGAAGAAAACTCTCTCTACCCACTGTTTCTGTTGTCATTCAAAATATTTAACTTCAATGTCCACAACTGTTTGGTTGATTCTGCCATGTCAGTCAATGTCATGCCACTCTCCATTGCTAAGAAGATCAATGCTCAATGAAGTAGCACAACTGCGCAGATAATCCAACTTAATAGAACATGTGTGAGAGCCATGGGTGAACTTCGGGATGTCATCATCTGGTTATCGTCTAATGGACAAGTTTGTCAATGCATTAACATTGCGATTGTGAACATCCCAAAATCATATGGCTTACTGCTCAAGAGAGACTTGTCCAACAAGCTGCAAGGATACTTTGCTACGGATTGGTCACACTTATGGCTTCCACACAAGGGCAGAAACAACTAGATCCAGGTGTTGTAAAAAATATACATGAAACATAATGTTACCCCATTGAATGGTGAAAATGAACCTTTGGAATTCACAAAAATCATGTTCGGAAATTTCTTTCTGGAAACATAGCTGGGGTGTTATCTCACATAATCAACCCCAACCCCACCAACACACTATTGGGTCTCCTTCCTTTCCCAACTGGCGAAAATGAAACATGTACCATAGATTGTAACAATAACAACAGTAGTGACAAGTGTAGCAAGTGGTCCTTGTACAGATGATATGTGGACCCTATAATTTGATAGATCCAAGACACAGGAGGGCTTTGGGGCTGGTTGTGTTTGGACAGACCCATTGCAAAGGAAACATTTAGTCTCAAGCCACTTGGAGTTTGAGTGCACGAACAACATCACTGAGTATGAAGCACTTGTTTTGGGCTTACAGAAATCCATCAACCTCAATTTTGTTGTGCTTAAAGTGGTAGGTGATTCAGAGATTGTGGTGTGTCAGGTACGTAACACCATACACTGTGTTTCATCCCATCTTAAGAGTTATCAAAAAGAGGTATGGAGACTTATCTCTAACTTCCAAGCTTTCAATATTATTTATGTACCAAGAATGCGTAATGCAACTGTAGATGCTCTGGCAAATGTAGCTGCTAGGATGTCACCACTAAGGGATAGATTTTCTAGTGAAATTTTGTATAAGCTATATATCCCTGATAACATCACTAATTTACGTGTTTTTGATGATGATCAACAAATATTGCATTTCATGGATAACGCTGACATATTCAATGACTCAACGATCGATGAAGATGAGCACGAGCAGTCTTTGTAGAGCGCAGTTAATGATAGTAAAGGTAACCTCATCCCCAATGGTGTGGTATTACTCGAAAACTTGTATGACCTGTAGAACAACTTTGAGGGGGCAGTGAATGCCAAAACCCATAGTTCCACAATGTTGTACAAACATATCAACCTGGGAACAGAAAAATATTTGAATTTCGTGAATCTCGGTACATGTTGCACACCAGAAGAGTGTCAAGCTTTTTTTCGCCTATTCAGACAATACCGTGATGTGTTTGCATGGACGTATGATGACTTGAAAACATATGACACACGAATAATCCAGCATGTCATTCCAATCAAAGAAGGGGCCAAGCCTTTTCAACAGAAGCTAAGGAAAGTGCATCCATCACTTGAGCCTCTCATATAGAAATAATTGACTAAGTTTCTAGATGCTCGAATCATTTACAAGGTTCGTCATTCCATGTGGGTTTCAAATCTAGTCCCTATTAGAAAGAAGTCCAGGGAAATCTTCTTATGCGTTGATTTTTGTAACCGTAATTATGCCTCAAAGAAAGATAACTACCAAGTACCATCTATGGAGCACATATTAATGATAGTATTTGGAGTAGAGATGTTCTCCTTGCTAGATGGTTTCTCAGGATACAGTTACATTTTGGTAGCAAAGCTTGAGAGACTAAAGACAACATTTTGTACCAAGTGGGGTACATTTGCTTACCGTAGAATGTCGTTTGGGATGGTAAATGTAGGAGCTACATTTCAGCATGCAATAGACATCACTTTTTTTGGGCTCATCAGATAGAGTGTAGTGGTCTACATCAACGACATGACAGTATTCTCTAGACAATGGTCAGACCACCTGCACCATCTCAAGAAAATATTTGAGCGATGTTGGAAGTATGGGATATCCTTGAATCCCAAGAAGAGCATCTTCGCAGTGTCTGAGGGTAATCTCCTCGGGCACATCATTGGCAAGAGTGGGATTAAGGTAGATCTAGACCGAGTTCAGACCATCATGCAGATTCCTTATCCCACAAACAAGAAATATATGCAGTCCTTCCTAGGGAAGATCAACTTCCTCAGAAATTTCATCTCTGATTATGCATAGATTGTCAAACCCATTCAAGAGATGAACAAGAAGGACGTAGTGTACAGCTGGGAAAAAAAGGACAAGGAAGCATTCACCTAGATTAAGAAAGCTATAGGAGAGGTGCTTGCGCTATACAACCCAAACTTCAACAAAGATTTCTTTCTCTACACATTTTCTTATGACACTTCACTCGTTGTGCTCACTCAAAAAGCCGAGTTGAATGTTGAACGACCCATCTCTTTCATGCACGCGAGCTTGGAAGGACCTGAACTAAAATATCCTGTCATGGACAAACAAGCATACACGATATACAAGGTAGTTAAACACTTTAGAACCTACCTCTTGAAAAAATCATTGCATTGTCTTTGTGCCGCACCCAGCAGTCCAACCGCTTCTTGATTAGAAAGAGTTGGGTGAAAGACAGGTGAACTAGATGACAGGATTACAAGAGTATTATATTGACATCAAGTCAATTTACACCATAACGGGTCATGATCTTTGTAGATTAGCAGCTGAAGGAGTACATGCGCAAGAGGAAGAAGTAGAGCTTGTCGGCTAGGAGTAAGAAATTGAAATATATAATGTTTAGCGAGCCCCTGTTATAGACATTTTTGGGCACTTCAACCCCAATCATAAATGTCCATAAACGAAGGGCTCTTAAGTCCCTAAAAGTGTTGTTCCAACCTCTAAAAGAACAAGGTCAACTGATTACATCTTCTCCCAGAAGTTCTCCATGAAAAACTTCTCAGAACTGGTCAAAACTGGACCATCTCACCTACTCCATGGTCAAAGTGCGTTGCATCCCACCTAAATACACACAAGAGGTGTGATGCATCTTGAAAAGCCCTTCTATGGGGTGCGATGGGTGAGAGTGGACAAATGGCAGGGTCAATCTGCAAGGTGGAGGATCATGGAATCTTCTAGAAACTTCTGCTATGACACTTGCCTCTCTGCATTCGCCCAGGGATGAGTAAGAGATCATCAATCTCCAAGTGGAATCAAGAACTATCAGAGAGAGGACACTAATCAAATCTCAAAAGCTGACTCACCCCCCTTGCAAACATCTATATATGGATCCCTCATCCCAGAGATCCAGAGGCTGGAATTTTGTATCTTGTAAGGAAGTGCTATTGGTTTCTTGGTGCAATATCATAGTGTTGGGTGATCTAAGCTTTTCATGAGGTGAAGAAGGGATTTCTTGCTGAGAGGATGATGTTGGGTCAGAACAATTGGTTGTAATCCTCTTTGCTCTTTCTTGATTATCAATAAAGCTATTCAAGTTTTCCTCCACATTCTTGTATGATTGATGTTATATGCATTTGTGTGGTCAATATATATATGGTCCTATGTTGTTTATGATAATAGATCTATGTTCTTGGATAGTGTTATGCTGCTTTGATTCTACAGGTGCTCTTTGAAGCTGGGTAGACGAGGAAGCGAGTGGAAAATATCTATCAGAAGGGAGAGGAATCGAGCGAGGAACAAAGCGCAAGACAGAGGTTGGTCTCCTTATTCCCCTCTTATCTATTTCTCATAAAGGAAAACGAAAGTAGTTTTAGTTTGTTTGTTTCTAAGGTAGCTACCAGCCTTAGTGGGACTAGCAGCTCTGCATAGACACTAGTTTTCCCGATAACAAAATGGCGACTCCACTGGGGAGCGAATAGATTGTTTGTTTATCTACATTTGTTTACTTTATAAACTTACAAACGGAGCCTGAAGTTAAGCCAGCTAGCCTTCAAACTGCATTTGCTATGCAAGTGCAAAGTAGATCAATGCTGCTTTAGTCTATCTCCAGGTTTTGTTTATGAACTAAACAATTGATTTACAAGCTCTCTAATTGCCCTTGTGGTGGCTCTAGTAACCTCTTTAGATCTACCCCTGTGATTGATTTACTAATTCCCACTTGCTTGGCCTAAATCCCTGAACTGAGCTGCAAACTGTGACCCAGAACCTAGTTAAAGTCTTATCCCTGGTCCAGCGCACTATCTCTTCTGTGAATTCTAGATGCATCGCACTTCCCGAGTGTAGTAGGTGCACTGCATCTCTTTTTCACTGTGTTACAGGTGCGCTGATCAGACAAGGCCTTTCCTGCTCCTAGATTTTGGTTTCTGTGTTCACTCTTTTCAGCTCTATTCAAGAGTTTTGCTACCTATAGTCAGTACACCTCTGTTGAAACCCCCTTCCTTGCCATTATTCCGCCTCCATTGTGCAAAGGACTGTAAATTTTTTTATGTATTTTGAGCCATTTTCAGTTCTCTTTTACAAAGAAGTAGCGTAATCGTACTGTCATTTCTTGATTTGAAAGTGTCGCAAGTGTCGTTTTCAGTCATAGAAGAGAATCTGATTGTTATTGATAGTCGATTACACTGTTACTCTTGTATTTGATTTGAATTAGTAGTTTTTCAAGTGTCGAAAGCAAGTTTTCAATTCCAAATCGCAAAGTGTCATCATTGTCCTCATTTTGTCTTGAAAAGGAACTTGTTAGTAAACGTCGCCTTGAAAAATAATTCAGATTTGCACTTAGCTTTCTTTTTATCATTCACACATTAAGAAGGTTGAAAACAAATACATGCATGTGCATTTGAATTTATACTGTTTGTTGGTTTGATTTAGGACAGTGCATATAGTGTGTGCTCTCTGCTCTATGTTGAAAGAACGCCATCTCTCTTTCCTTAGTAGCTAGGATTTTCATTGCAAAAAGAAGATTAAACGACTGTTTATCATCTTAGATTGCATTTTAGGAATTGTACATCTACATCACGAGGTGAACCTGAAAGGAAAATTTCTTAAGCAAGATCAACTGTAAAATAAATTTAATGAATCTAAAAACGCTTTGGAACCTAACACACAACATTTAGAAGTCTAGGCTAGAGACGTATTCCGACATCGTAAAGCCTGGTAACTGTTGTTTTCATTGTTGTGTTGGAAATAATACTGAGGGGGGGGGGAATCAGTATTATCTAGCAATTTACCAAATCTTCCTTATTTGATCTTTTGAAATATTCTTGCATATCAGTACCATAAAACAATGAGCATGAATAAAGAAAATAGACAGTCACACCAAAGAACACAAGATGTAAGGTGGAAACCCAATGCGGGAGAAAAACCACCTGCTGCAATAATGTCTCTATCTTCTTTCAAGAAATTCTTTTTACAATGATTTTGTACTGGTGCAGTCCTTTACCAGCACGCAGGCTGCAACCTGCAAAGAGCTACAACTCTTTCTTGTTTTCCAGACTTCTCCTGGAAGGGAGCTACAACCCCCTACTTCTTTTCAAAATGATCAACAAGTATACAACAGATACAGTCTACTACAGATATCAGATCAGTAATTACAGAAACAACCCAGAACACCTTATGAACAGAAATATACAGTTAACAGATCATCTTGAGACAGGGACGCATATTTTCTTTCTGTGGCCTGCGACTGGACGCAGTATACCTTATGCTGTTCTGCGTGCAGACGCACTGTTCCTTTTTCTTGTCAGCGACCGACGCACACATCAACACTATCGCGCCGCGTCTTTCGCTTCAGAGACGCACCCAATACCACAGTCGCGCCACGTCCTTCCTTCAGAGACGCACCTGATCCTTTACTGTACTGCGTCCCGGCGCACTTTCCCTTCACTGAATCTGCGTCCCTTTAGATATAGAAGATAAGAGGACTTCAGAACCAACCCAAACACTCAGATCCACAGATCTGATCATGCGCCATATAGATCGTAGTCCATTAGAAGATTTACCCTTAAAGATATGGACTAGATCACTCCAAGAGATGATCAACCAAGATGATGCCTAATCCAAATGAACTCCTTTGCTTTATATAGGCAAGCTTCTCCCCAAAGCGTGGAACAATACCACGAGCCGACACCAGAGAAACACGCAACCGTCGGCTAGATACCACACAAGAAGCCCCCACGAGTTTTTCTCTACCTTGAAATGTGTGCACTGGGCGGACGCACCTTCTGAACGGCTGGCCGGCGTCCCTAGACGCGGGTTCTGTATGGAATACCTGCGGGGACGCGCTTGTTAAACAAAATTTCCTGCGTCCTTCTTGATTTACCACCTGAAGGCGTTTGCCATCAAGTACAACACCTGAATCATAATGCCAACAAACTCCCCCTTTGGACTTGATGGCAACCACATAAACTTTCAGCTTCATCATTCTCCCCCTTTGACATCAAGAGCAAAGGGTATGCTCCCCCTATGCTCATGCTTCTCCAGAATTGTAACCAGAAATCCATCATGAAGAAGACAGAGACATATTGCAGCTATTTCCAAGATCTCCTTCTCCATAATGCCAACAATGCATTATGTGCTCCCCCTGAGCCTATACCATCAATAGGAAGATGGTCAACAGTGAGATGATGCATCAACAACCCCCAGCTTTTGCCTGAGGTATTCAAAAGTGTCCCTGGGCAACGGTTTGGTGAAAATATCAGCGACTTGTTCCTTAGAAGGAACATACTCCAACTTGACCTTCTGTTCAAGTACTTGTTCCCGGAGAAAATGGTACTTGATTGGTATGTGCTTGGTTTTTGAATGCATGACCGGATTCTTTGAGATGCTGATTGCACTTGTGTTGTCACATAAGATAGGAATAGGAGGTGTACAAGTGATTTGATAATCCTGCAAAGTCTGCATCATCCAAAGAAGTTGGGTGCAACAAGATGTAGCCGCAACATATTCCGCTTCAGCTGTAGACAAGGCAATTGAACTCTGTTTCTTGCTGAACCAAGATACCAGTCTAGAACCCATAAAGAATGCACCACCACTTGTGCTTTTCCTGTCATCCACGCTTCCGGCCCAATCTGCATCTGTATAAGCATGAAGAGTGAGATCTGGATCTCTAGGATACCATAGGCCATAATTTTGAGTCCCTTGAAGATATTTGAAGATTCTCTTTACTGCTTGAAGATGAGTCTCCTTTGGATTTGCCTGAAACCTTCCAACTATTCCAACTGCATGCATGATGTCTGGTCGGGTACCTGTCAAATATAGTAGACTTCCAATCATAGATCTGTAGGTTGGTTGATGAACTGCTGCAGATTCGTCATTTGCACTGAGACTACATCCTGTGACCATGGGTGTACATACTGGTTTTGCATCTTCCATGCCATATTTCTTCAAAATCTGCTTGAGATACTTGGTTTGAGATAAAAGGATTCCTCCTTTCTTTTGTTGGATTTGCAAACCAAGAAAGTATGTCAGTTCTCCTAGCAAGGACATCTCAAATTCTTTCTGCATGACTGAGGCAAAGCTTTGACTCATAGCTTCTTCATTACTGCCAAAAATAATGTCATCTACATACACAACAAGTATTAGTAATTTGTCATTTTCAACTTTTATATAAAGATTGCTATCTGCTGAACCTTTTGAGAAACCTTGTTGATGAAGATATTTGTCCAACCGGTAGTACCAAGCCCTTGGAGCTTGTTTGAGACCATAGAGAGCCTTTTTTAATCGGCATACAAGATTTGGATCGTTTCCAAGAATGAAACCATCTGGCTGTTCAATGTACACTTCTTCATCCAAGTCTCCATTCAGAAAAGCTGATTTCACATCCATTTGAAATACTTTGAAGTTCTGACAACTTGAGAGAGCAAGAAACATTCGGATGGCCTCAAGTCTTGCAACAGGAGCAAAAGTTTCTTCAAAGTCTATTCCTTCTTGTTGTGCATACCCTTTACAAACAAGTCTGGCTTTGTTTCTAATTACTTCTCCATTTTCATTCAATTTATTTTTGAACACCCATTTTGTTCCGATAACATTCTTATCCTTTGGTCTAGGAACCAGCTCCCAAGTATTGTTCTTTTCGATTTGCTCAAGTTCTTCATCCATTGCTTTCACCCAACATTCATCTTTGCATGCTTCTTTCACATTTTGTGGTTCAGTAGAGGAGAGTAATGCCAAATAACTTGAAGCTTCTGCAACTGTTCTTCTAGTTTGTATACCTGCTTCCTTTTGTCCCATGATCTGAGATTCTGGATGGTTCTTTTGAACATATCTGGATGGAGTCTTTTCTTCTATTCTTGTTCTTTCTTCTGCTTCTTCGTGAGGTCCGTCTTGAAATTGTTCTTGCGGTTCTTCTTCTTCATCATTCTGTCTTTGAGGGTAGCTTTCATCTTCTTCAATGTCTTCACGATGTATTTGCCTAGGAATGTATCCTTTCTCATCAACCACTACATCAATGCTTTCAACAATTCTGCCAAGTCTTTTATTGTAGCATTTGTATGCTTTGCTATGTGGAGAGTAGCCAAGAAGAATTCCTTCATCTGCTCTAGGATCAAGTTTGCCAAGCTGCTCCTCAGTATTTTTGATATAGCATTTGCTCCCAAAGATTTTGAAGTGCTTTACTGAAGGAGTTTTACCACTCCAGAGCTCATGAGGAGTTTGAGTGCTGTTCACTCGAACATTTGTCTTGTTGAGAATAATAACTGCCGCATGTGCAGCTTCACCCCAGAAGGTTGCAGGAGTTCCTGATTCATCAAGCATAGCACGAGCCATTTGCTGGACTGTTCTGTTCATTCTTTCCACTACTCCATTTTGCTGAGGAGTTCTAGCCGTAGAAAATTCTCTCCTTATTCCATGTTCATCACAGAAATCGAAAAATTCATTTGAAGTAAATTCTCCACCTCTGTCGGATCTGAGGCACTTAATCTTGTGACCTGATTCATTTTCAGCCAAGGCTTTGAAGGATTTGAATTTTTCGAAAGCTTCATCTTTGTGCTTCATAAGTCCCAACCAAACAAACCTGGAGAAATCGTCAATAAATAATATCAAGTATTCCTCTCCTCTAGGTGTTCTTTTTCTGAATGGTCCACATACATCTGTATGTACTAGCTCCAGAGGCATACTGGCTGATCCTTCTTTCTCTGGAAAGTTAGTCCTAGTCTGTTTTCCAAACTGACATGATCTGCACATGGTGTTGTCAGGAATTTTGATATCTGGAAGATCGCGAACTGCCTGATATTTGCAAGCTTTCCTTATTTGTGAGAAACTTAGATGTCCCAATCTTCGATGCCATAACCAGTGCTCTTCATCCTTGCTTAGATAGCATTGTTGTTGTTCTTCATCAAAAATGTATAGATTATTTGAAGTTCTTTTTCCTTTGAGAACTATTTTACCTGTATCAAGATCACGAACAAGACATCCATTTGATCTGAATATAACCTCGGTTCTTTGATCACACATCTGGCTTACACTTAGAAGATTATGCTTTAGTCCATCAACAAACAAAACATTTCCAGCCTTAACATCTTCTTTTAAAGGAGCAATACCTTTTCCTTTTATAGTTGCAGGAGTATCATTTCCAAAAGAGACTTTCTTTCCCTTTTCTAAATTAGAATAAGATTCAAGTTTTTCTTTATCACCTGTCATGTGCTTTGAACATCCACTGTCAATGTACCATAGATTTTCTTGTCCTTCTGCATAGAATGCTATCCCACATCTTTCTGTTTGAGGTTCCTTTATTTTCCATGTTTTGGTGCCTGAGGTTTGTTCCCTTTTTTGTTCTTGTACCTTTCTTTCCGGAAACCTGCTTCTGCATTCAACATCTTCATGTCCAAAATTATTGCAAATAGAGCATTCAACTTCATTTTCAAGAGCTGAAAAATTGTTATAGGTCCTTTTTGTATTCCCTGTCATGCTTCTTTGTTTTTGAGCTTCCCTAGTCATGATTGTTTTATACGCAACACATTGGGCTGCTTTGTGACCAAAGTTATGGCAAGAAAAGCATTGTCCATTGAAGAAGTTTCTGCGATTATTGAATCTACCAGCCGACTGATTGTAATTTCTATTTTCATCTATTCTTGAACCAAATTGAGAAGGTTTTACCTGTGGCTGGTTGTGGCTTTTGTTCACCCTTAAGTTGGATTGCCCCTGATAGTTTGAAGTTTGTCCCTGCTTTACCTGATGATCTTCCTTGTGTTCTTGCTCATTTCTTCTTGCGGCATCAAGATAACTTTTTGAAGTGGAAGCTTGAGAAGTTTCTCCATTGTAGCCCAGACCTGTTTTATTTAGAGGAGATCGCTGCACACTGATAATCTCATTCAACGTTTCAGATCCTTTGACAAACTTGAGATTAATAGTTTTTGTTTTCTCAATTTCTTTTCTAAGACCAACAATTTCACCTTCTAATTTTTCAAGATGTTTTTCCTTTTCATCAATCTGAAATTGTAGAGTATCAATAATCATGTTCTTTTCTTCTATACATCTCTTGAGTCTAGTAATTTCATCATAAAGGTTATCCACATCTATAGCATCCTCATAATTGTCATCTTCAAATGCCATTAACAATCTATATTTGTTACCTTGTTCATCTTCATCACTGTTTGATAAGCCATCGCTATCTTCATGGGTGTAGTAGCTTTTCTTATTTGTACCCTGTTTCTTGTTCCATCTAACTGGTTCCTTTCCTTTATCCTTATAAGAGCATTTTGCAGCATAATGACCTACTCTTCCACAAGCAAAACATTTGAAAGGTAGCTTACCTCTGAACCTTCCAGAACCCCTTTGAAGATTTCTGACAAAGTTTGATTCTTCTTCCTCTTCTTCTGGAACATGACATGCTTCATAGTGATCTTCTTTGCCTGATGCTTTAAAAGCAGCTTCCCTTCTATCTGATGAACCTCCCTTTCTCATTTCATAAGCAGTTAGAATTCCATGCAGCTGAGACATAGTGAGAACACGGAGATTTTCCTTTTCTTCTACTGCAGATACTTTAGATTCAAACTTGGGAGATAAAGATCTTAGAATCTTTTGAACTACTATAGTCTCTTTTATTTCTTCACCCAAATTTTTCATACAATTAACAATCTCATCTACTCGAAGAAAATAATTAGCCACACTTTCGTCATTATACATCTTGAGAGTCTCATATTGAATCCTGAGAGTTTGAAGTTTAGCTTCTTTTACCTGTTCATCTCCTTCATAGCTAGTGATCATTTTGTCCCATATCTCTTTTGCTGATTTGAAGTGCATGACCTTCATGAACTCTGTTTGAGATATACTTCCTAATAGAGTGCTGACTGCTTTTGCATTTGTTTCATACTGCTTTTTCTCAGCTGGATCTGTAGGAGTAACTGAAGGAAAGGCATAGCCTGATTCTACAATGTTCCAAACTTCTGTACCAAGAGATTGAAGATATGCAGTAACTCTTACCTTCCAATAATTGAAGTTTGTTCCATCGAAGACGGGTGGCCTGATTGATGCTTCTCTCTCGTAGTTGCTCATGATGAACGATCTACCTTCAAGCGATCAAGCTGTTCT
Source organism: Pinus tabuliformis (assembly GCA_031772625.1). Taxonomy (NCBI): domain Eukaryota; kingdom Viridiplantae; phylum Streptophyta; class Pinopsida; order Pinales; family Pinaceae; genus Pinus; species Pinus tabuliformis. Next base: position 882,195,642 of record CM062808.1, on the reverse strand, counting down.
GAAGGACCTGCTCTGATACCAATTGTTGGAAATAATACTGAGGGGGGGGGGGAATCAGTATTATCTAGCAATTTACCAAATCTTCCTTATTTGATCTTTTGAAATATTCTTGCATATCAGTACCATAAAACAATGAGCATGAATAAAGAAAATAGACAGTCACACCAAAGAACACAAGATGTAAGGTGGAAACCCAATGCGGGAGAAAAACCACCTGCTGCAATAATGTCTCTATCTTCTTTCAAGAAATTCTTTTTACAATGATTTTGTACTGGTGCAGTCCTTTACCAGCACGCAGGCTGCAACCTGCAAAGAGCTACAACTCTTTCTTGTTTTCCAGACTTCTCCTGGAAGGGAGCTACAACCCCCTACTTCTTTTCAAAATGATCAACAAGTATACAACAGATACAGTCTACTACAGATATCAGATCAGTAATTACAGAAACAACCCAGAACACCTTATGAACAGAAATATACAGTTAACAGATCATCTTGAGACAGGGACGCATATTTTCTTTCTGTGGCCTGCGACTGGACGCAGTATACCTTATGCTGTTCTGCGTGCAGACGCACTGTTCCTTTTTCTTGTCAGCGACCGACGCACACATCAACACTATCGCGCCGCGTCTTTCGCTTCAGAGACGCACCCAATACCACAGTCGCGCCGCGTCCTTCGCTTCAGAGACGCACCTGATCCTTTACTGTACTGCGTCCCGGCGCACTTTCCCTTCACTGAATCTGCGTCCCTTTAGATATAGAAGATAAGAGGACTTCAGAACCAACCCAAACACTCAGATCCACAGATCTGATCATGCGCCATATAGATCGTAGTCCATTAGAAGATTTACCCTTAAAGATATGGACTAGATCACTCCAAGAGATGATCAACCAAGATGATGCCTAATCCAAATGAACTCCTTTGCTTTATATAGGCAAGCTTCTCCCCAAAGCGTGGAACAATACCACGAGCCGACACCAGAGAAACACGCAACCGTCGGCTAGATACCACACAAGAAGCCCCCACGAGTTTTTCTCTACCTTGAAATGTGTGCACTGGGCGGACGCACCTTCTGAACGGCTGGCCGGCGTCCCTAGACGCGGGTTCTGTATGGAATACCTGCGGGGACGCGCTTGTTAAACAAAATTTCCTGCGTCCTTCTTGATTTACCACCTGAAGGCGTTTGCCATCAAGTACAACACCTGAATCATAATGCCAACATGTTGGTTGGGTGATTCCTCCACTTTGAGACGATAAGTGCCAGTACAGACTTGTGCTCCCACGTATCGTCGAGTATATATTGGGAGACCACAATAGGGTTTATCCTTTATCCATAGGAAGCTATGTCTGCTGCCCTATCGATCGCAATGCACTGAACACAGCATTCAGGAAGATTGACTGTATACCGTAAAAACTATTCTACATTTTTGCAATTGGTTTGGTAATCCCTCTGTCTAGATTTCCAGAGCAGTCTCTTTCATTCCTTTTTAGACTCCTTAAAGGAAAAGGTCCATCTGAGCACTTGTCACTTCAGGCTCATTAAAAATCGAAGGTGACTAGAGTCATCTTTTGTTTTTTCTCGACTCTTAAAAATTGAAAAAACAAGTTGTGTCAAAGCATTTAAAATTTATTTTAATCGGAATAAATATCACCTTTCCTACGTTGGTCTTAGGTTGAGAAAAATGGAGCCCGCCAACCAAGGAGTTCCCCTTGGGGGAAATCCTAGTCCCTTCTCGGGGAGATGTTGGTGCGCCCCATATGGCCACATTGTCGCTTCCAGGATTGACAATCGGCTTGCCCGTATGGCTGTTCTCAACCTCTGTCATTCAGAACACCGTGATTCCTGAACAATCAAGTCAGCAACTAAACAATACCAGAGTTTACCCCCAACCTTCTACTTCGTCCAATTCTTCCTCTCCTCCTTCCTCTTCGCTTGATGAAGCTGGTAAAGCCAAAAATCAAGTAACCAAGAAGAAGAAGGAGCCAAAGGCAAAAAGGGGCGACCAGGCATCATCTAGCGAAAATCCACACACTGCACCATCCATGCCTAAATCGCCATGTGTCATTTTCAAAGGAAACCACTATCATCGAGATTGTCCTTGCATCCCTTGGATCTTAAGGGATTGGTCTCCTCGTTTGCACAATCCGGTGTCGTCAACCTCTGATGATCATGTTGAAGGTACACCATCAACTAGTGAAAGTGAAGCCCCTGGACAAAAAGGAAGATGTAAATTTCCTTGTAAATTGTGTGAAGGCAATCATGCTGTCCACTTTTGTCCCTTCTTAGATGAGGCTAAAAGAGTTTTGGACGACCGTCCGGTTTCACCGTTACGACTTCCTCTTGGATATAAGAAGCTCTTGCCGAGTCCGTCACTAGTTGAAAATTCGGCTGACACGCCCTTGTGGTCGGCTGAAGCGTCTATCATTGAAGATAAACCATCTAAATCCACACCAGACGAAAGTCAAAAGGTCGAGGCGGCAGTTGAACCGGTCTTGCCTTCAGAAGAACCATCTTCAGATGATACAGTCACCGAAGAAAACAAGAATGACACTGTTCAAAATCTCTTTGTAAGCACAGACTCTGATAAACATGGGGGCAGTCTATCCGTTCCTTTACCGTAGGAAGGAAGTTCGTCAGAGTCATACCTGGCCGTCTATTCGGTCCCACCTCCAAGCAACCTGGTTGTTTCCTTTGATTGGAATCTACTAGGCAGACCCCGGTTACCGGCTAGTGTACCATTTCGAATCATTGCTCAAATATATAGAATGGTCATGGCCGGTACCATCATAAATGAAGGGGCTTCTGTGAGTATCCTTTCCTCAACTGCTTGGAAAGCGCTTTGTTTGCCATCGCTTTTGCCTGAGATGAGAAATCTAACAGGCTTTGACAAAGGAACCAGTCGACCGTTAGGGATCCTTCCCAATGTGCCGATAACATTGAGAAGGAAAACCGTTCACATGAACGTAATGGTAGTCCAAGGACCCCTGGATTATAATCTACTCCTTGGACGAGACTATATTTATTGCATGGGAGCCATTGTCTCCTCACTCTTTAGAGTAATGTGCTCTCCGCATGAAGGAAGAGTGGTCAAGCTCATAGACAAGCTTTCATTCCCTAGGTCACACATAGCAAATAGTCATATACCAACCCTAAATGGTCTTTTCATGCAAGGAATGTCTCATCAATCCCCAGTCTGTCCTCCTGATGAGTGCGAGTGATTCGGAGGATATGACTGAAACCCAGGGGGCATGCACCCTGGCCTGTTTCGACAGGAGAACCTTGGGTATAGGGTAGGTTTTTGCAGAGGATATATGACTGGCTGACACACCCGTCCATTTTGGAAAATGGGATTAGACTAGAATAAGATACTTTTGTTAAGGTAGGCCTTTCCCGATAGAACAAATGTTTTGTCTGCAAATTGAGGGGTAACCTGGAAAAGGTAGGCCTTTCCCGATAAAACAAGTGTTTTGTCTGCAAATTGAGGGGTAACCTGGAAACTCTACTTCGCTATACCTGGGGGCATGCAAACCTTTTGGCATGCAAGCGAAGAGCGACCATTTATTTTTTAAATTTATAGGTCCTCTAACCCTTTAAACTCGTAGGATTGGTCGTTTCCTAACTTGCATAAAGAAAGGATGCGGGGCAAAGCTTTGAAAAAATGCCGTTTTATATGAGACATCCTTATTATACGACTGGATCAAGTAGTTTTAACGCGGAATTCAAGCTCGTTAAAAAATAAACATAAGCAATGAGAAAATGTTCCCCCAGAGTTTAAGCTCATTAAAAAATGAACCATTTTTCGGTAAATAACCATTGTGAATGTATTACCATCAGCCTTTGAAGCCTTGGTCATGTTCTCATCATCACCTCCACTCTGTATTGGCTGATCATTCACCTCCATTTGATTGTTTACCCTTTTTGAGGAACAGCTGCAAAGAGTGATCCTGTTGGCCATCCTTGTGACACTGCCGTGATTGGAAAATTCCAAACCTTACCTGGAATCAGCTGCTACTCGAATTTATCACTCGTTCCTCAAAAAACGAGTCTCCTTTAAGCTCTTTTCAACTGACTCGTAAAATATGAAAAGATTGCCGAGCCATTGGCCTCTCCAGCTCGTTAAAGGGACCAGAAGTGCTATCCCTCCTTTAGATTTTAATCTTTTTGGACTTGAGGGATTATTACACAAAAAGATCAAGTGCTTGTTTTGTTCGGCTCGTTAAAAGTACCGAAAATTCATCCCTTTTGTATTATTTTATACTTTTTCGGACTCAAGGGATCATATGACGAAAAAGGACTATTGGAGTTTTCTTTACGTCCCTTTTTCAGACTCTCTAAAATTGAAAAGGACCGAGTTATCCTTGTCGTTAAACTCGTTAAAACCGAATAGTGACAAACTTGTCCATACAGACAAGAACGAGTTTCACTATCGCTAGGCTCGTTAAAACATAGCGATGGGTTTGCCTGAAGGGAAAATTATAGAACAAGCATTAGCATATGTTATCCTCCTCAAGCTTGACAAAAATAAAGAGGTACTGGTCAACAATGACTGGGGAAAAATTGGGAAGAAAACTTGAAGAAACTTTATCGGTAGCAAGTCGCTCTTGAACATGACACTTTCACTCTGCATCTGAGTCGAGTTAGGTTGTTCCATTCACTGGTCACATCACCATGGTTCCGTCACACCATCCATATTTGGGGTTAATGCTACCGATCCATCATGTCAGTGTCGCTGATATGTTCAAGAGAAGTCGCTCAGAGAATTCGCCTGTGTCTCACCCACTGCAATACATTTACGCTCCATTCTTTCATGACCGCCACCCTGAACCTTATATCACCAGATCATTTTCACCTCCACTAAAATCATTTGCTCCGTTCCATGTAATTGATGTGGGATTCACTAAGGCCCTCCTATGATGGATCGCTTCTTGTCGACATCAGCTCATTATCCAAGAAGTCGATCTAGGAACAACCCTTTCAGTACTTTGAAGCTTGCATGCCTCAATGGCAAGTTTCTCACTTCCGGCGATAGGTTTACATCAATGGCCTTTGACCGAGAGATTTTGCATGGTGTTTGACGCCAAGTCCCTTATTCACACCACGTGAATTGTACTATAGTACCTTGAGGGTCATCATCATTATCGGTGATTCCTCTCGTGCCTGTTAACAGCTTACATCGTTGGCTGGTAATCAAGCGATGTCTTTCCATGTTCGACTCCAGAACATCTCTCACATGGATCGACTTGTACTTTGAGTGAAGATCGAACGAGATTGAAGACCCCGGATCTAGTTTCATCCATCCGGGCTGCGATATATACTCAGGAAAATAAAGACATCAAATGTACATCATTGCTACACAGATAATCATCCAACCTAAGGGATGATGGCTCTACCAGAATCATCAGTCTACACTCAGACGATTGTCTGTATTAAGTACATGAAAATGAATTTATAAAGCTGAGCATGGGAATGCCCACCTCAGCTAGATCATGAAAATATTATGAAGATAATGTATTGTATTGTATCTTATTACAGGTCGCCTTCCAGCTTGAAAGAACTTCAGATCCTCATGATAAAGCATTTCACCCGACATCAACAGATTAATGACCTCATGCTTTAGGGGGCAACTGTTATAGACATTTTTGGGCACTACAACCCCAATCATAAATGTCCATAAACCAAGGGCTCTTAAGTCCCTAAAAGTGTTGTTCCAACCTCTAAAAGAACAAGGTCAACTGATTACATCTTTTCCCAAAAGTTATCCATGAAAAACTGCTCAGAACTGGTCAAAACTGGACCATCTCACCTGCTCCATGGTCAAAGTGCGTTGCATCCCACCTAAATACACACAAGAGGTGCGATTCATCTTGAAAAGCCCTTCTATGGGGTGCGATGGGCGAGAGTGGACAAATGGCAGGGTCAATCTGCAAGGTGGAGGATCATGGAATCTTCTAGAAACTTCTCCTGTGACACTTGCCTCTCTGCATTCGCCCAGGGATGAGTAAGAGATCATCAATCTCCAAGTGGAATCAAGAACTATCAAAGAGAGGACACTAATCAACTCTCAAAAGCTGACTCACCCCCCTTGCAAACATCTATATATGGATCCCTCATCCCAGAGATCCAGAGGCTGGAATTTTGTATCTTGTAAGGAAGTGCTGCTAGTTTCTTGGTGCAATATCATAGTGTTGGGTGATCTAAGCTTTTCATGAGGTGAAGAAGGGCTTTCTTGCTGAGAGGATGATGCTGGGTCAGAAAAATTGGTTGTAATCCTCTTTTCTCTTTCTTGATTATCAATAAAGCTATTCAAGTTTTCCTCCACATTCTTGTATGATTGATGTTATATGCATTTGTGTGGTCAATATATATCTGGTCCTATGTTGTTTATGATAATAGATCTATGTTCTTGGATAGTGTTATGCTGCTTTGATTCTACAGGTGCTCTTTGAAGCTGGGTAGATGAGGAAGCGAGTGGCAAAGATCTATCAGAAGGGAGAGGAATCGAGCGAGGAACCAAGTGCAAGACAGAGGTTGGTCTCCTTATTCCCCTCTTATCTATTTCTCATAAAGGAAAACGAAAGTAGTTTTAGTTTGTTTGTTTCTAAGGTAGCTACTAGCCTTAGTGGGACTAGCAGCTCTGCATAGACACTAGTTTTCCCGATAACAACCCCACCACTTCGTACAAAAATTCTTGGTACGCATGTGTGTGCCAACACCTTGAGCATGGCACCATGCCCTCTCACTTCTCTATGTGGAAGAGGAGGGCACTTTGACTGAAAGCTTTTTCTTACCAGTTGGTGCATGGAGTGCTTTATAGAAAACATCACAATGGTGTTTTGCTTAGGTGCCTAGAGCACAAGATTCGAAAGGGTGTTACGTAATCTCCATGACAAACAAGTCGGGGGTCACTTAACGAGAAATGCGACAGTGCACAAGGCCATGAGGGATGGTTTATATTTTCCAAAATTATTCAAATATGCACACGCCTATGCTTGCAAGTGTCCGGTCTGTCAGAGATGTGCCGACAGAAAATGAAGATCAACAACCCTGCTGTAGCCTATTGCAGTGGACAAATCATTCCAATAGTGGGGCTTGGACATCGTTGGGGAGATTTTCCCACATTCATCAAAAGAAGCATCGCTACATCTTATATGCTACAGATTACTTCACGTGGTGGACAAAAGCAGTTCTGTTGAAACACGTGAATGACTAGGAAGTCATCAAATTCCTAAGACAGAACATCATCTCGAAGTTTGGCATTCCTGTATCACTATTTTTTAACAATGCACCGTACTTTTATTCTTTAAAACTTTATGACTTTTCATTACAAAATGGTATTGTGTTAAATCATTCTACTAACTACTACCCGCAGGTAAATGGTCTTGTCAAGTCCACAAACAAAAAATTTATCCACATCATAACAAATACCATTTACTCTGAACAACGAAACTAGCATTCTGATTTGCTGAATGCTCTATGCGCTGACAGAGTCACACCCAAACCCTCTCTGAATACCTCCCCTACTTCTTGGTATACGGAAAATAACCCATCCTCCCGCCGAATATTTACTTTCCTGCTCTCCAATTGTCCCAAGAATCCCAAGGAAAGTCATGTCTATTATTTTAGTGTAGGATGGACACGTTACACAAGCTATAGGAAGAAAGGGTGAAAAAAAAGGTTTACACTTCACCAGAACCATTTCAAGAGATGGTTCGACATGAATTCTTCAGGGATTATCAGCTTCCCTGTGGATGACTTAGACTTGAAGTGGGATAAACCCCACGAAGACAAAGGAAAACACACAAAGTTTTAGTCCTTGTGGATTGGCCCATCCAACGTTCACGAGAAGCTTGGCCAACACACGTATCATTTACAGTCAGTGGATGAGAAGATTGACACTCTCCCTGTCAATGGCCAAGATGTACAAAAGTATTTTCAATGATCTGGGGCCGCCCCCCACACTGTGTACATAGTTCTTTCATTGTTGTTCTGTTATTTGCTTTGCTTTATTACTTTCTTCTTTGCTTTGTTGATTTGCTTGCTTTGCTGTTCTATTTTTTTGTTTTGTAAATAAGTGTTGTCCCGCACTCCGTTTTGGCTTCTGAATGTGCATGTGGCTGAAGTTCAAAGAGTCTTCTGACACTGTAGTGCTTGGTCAGTCTTGTGTCCATCTTCTTTGTACTTGGTTGCAACTTTTGGTTGATGAAGTCTTGACAAAAAATACGATTTGTCTGTAAGGAAATTTTTGGTCAAACGATGAGCCTGTGTCTAGTCTAGGAAACCTCATGCCTATACTCAGTTTTCTGCTCTATGTGTTCAAGCTTATCCAACTAGTAGAATCGGAGCAAGGGAAAATCTAAACAAGCAAACCTAAATCAGATGTATTTACATGCTTCTCTGAAGGAACAACCTCTTTTGCTCTCAATAAGTCGAGATCCCTCTTCTCCCCAAAAATAAATAAGTGCCTATGCACAGTCCTCTTTCAAAAAATATCAAAGGCGAAAGAAGAGAAAGGCTTCCTACGTAGAGAGGTGAAGCAAGCAACTCCACCGAGGTTCTAAACAGGCTCACTAGTAGTGGAGAAATGTTTGTGTTCCTATGTGACTCCGTCGGGGTGTTGTCCAGGCCTGCTGGCAGTGGAGGAACACCAAAGATGAAAAATTATACTCTTAAAATCTTAAGCTCGTGAGCCAAATTACCCTTCCCACTTTGAAACACTATGATCTGGCTAAATTTTTTGTTGTCTTGAACTGAGTTGGTACAAGGTGAACCATGTCTATTTGCGGGGTAAGTGGGGAAGCCAAAATCATCTGCACAATGAATCAATACTCCCTGAAAGGCCATGGCCCTGTACTGAAAATGAACCAAAAAAGAGAAGCTACTATTCAACTAGTGTGTCACCAAGTGTTGTAGCGGCTGCAACACCCTCCAAAATTTTAGCTTGCATCAAAATTTTGGAGCCTTGCTTGGTTTTTCCTTTGATGGTTACAAACACTCGAGCTCACCCCATGAGCTCTTGTGAAGTCTTTTAACCTTTTTACTTGTTTGACCAGCGGTCATCTTTCGACATGTTGATATATTTGTCATGATTATGATATTATTCTGGTGACTTTCAAGGTTTTTTTTGTGTGTTTAGGTTGTCTTCGCTATGTGAATACCTGTCACACTCACACACAAAGTTGTAAGCATTTTCGAGCAAGTGTTGTCACAGTCATCCGAAGGTCTATCACAAGTGTCATGCTTGTCGCTCTCAACTCCAAGACAATCTCACCGAGGGCATGTTTTGTCTTGTTTTCATGGTGGTCCATGTTGTCTAGTCATCAAGTATGCTAAGTGTATGATCATAATGTCAATCTACACAAGAAACTTGCTTTCAAAACTTAGCCACTTTCCTGAAAATCTGCCCGACTGGACAACACTCTTCCACCGGACCCCGACTAAGCTGCAATGCATAGTTTCAACCCTCAATAACCCTGATATGTTTCCTAGAACTATGTGGTGCTTGAGGATGTCCTCCAGGTTAGTGTCACTGTGCAATCCCAGAGGTGAGCATCCTCTTTGCCTCCCAAAATTGCATAGAAACTGCCTCCATGTCCAACTAAAATGTGCATTTCTCAAACACAGTCATCAACCCTCCTTCTTGTTTATCGGAAGCCTGCACTGCTCTGAGACTTGGGTCTGCACTACTCCATAAAACTGCATAGACATGCCCAGTTGGTTTTTTGCTGCCTTGTCCTGCATTGTTCCCAAAGACTACGTAGAACTGCCCAGTTGAGCCTTGCTGCCTTGCTTTGCATTGCCTCCAGAATTTGTGTAAACATGTCTAGAATTTCCCCTCCTACCTGTCCTACACTGTTCCCAGAAATTTCCCTTTCATGCTCAACAGGTCCCTCTATAGCCCTGCTCTGTCTTCCCTCTAGAAACTGTGCATAACTACCCAGTAGTCCCTCTATAGCCCCACTCTATCCTCACTCTAAAAACTGCCTAAAGGTGTCCCTCCTTAGGGTCCCACCTTGCAACTGACATTGGTGACTTTCATTGCACAATTTTATCTCCCAGTGATCACTGTGTAGTTTTTTCCAATAGTGCAATTTTTCCTCAAAAAATTCCTCATTCTAGCCTGAGCTGTGGTTTGCATTGTCTCAGTGATTTGTCCTCCCTCCCTGTCACTGGAACATGAGAACAATGCCTCATGCTAGACTAAGAGGTTTTGGATTTGAGGTAATCTCGTCATGAGTGAATTGCAAGAATAGGTACACTGATAGATCATGACGAGACAATGAACGGGATGAAGAAGGAGTGCACATGCTACAATACTTGCTTGTAGCTGGGCAGATGTACCAAGCATATCAAGCAACAAGGAAAAGAAACACATACATTAAACCATCAAGCAAGATCGATACCATCAAAGACCCCTCATCACTATGCCATGCGAAGGAGAAGACAAAGCACACCAAGAGTACATCATCACTCAACAGCACAACAACTTGACATGACACCACAATTAGTGAGTACATGTCAGAAGTTTCATGTCGAGTTGTGTCATGATTTGTCTCGGCCATGTCACCTTTATGGGCCATGTTTGTTGTAAATGAATGTACTGTAAAGTGAAGTCCAATGGACGCACACAAGAAGTCAAAGGGTCATGCTAGTTGAAAAGTCAATGGAAGTCAAACAATCATGAGTGTAGTCCAAGAGTCACAAAGGTCAATCATCACCCTTGGCTATATATACCCCTCCCATTGTATGAGCAAGGAATTTTCACCTTGGCTCCTCCCACGTAGCTTTGAGAGTCTATAATCTATTCTTTGAGGAGCGAGGGGTGGCTCCAATGTCCCAATACTAGGACTAGTGATGTATGGTGTACATATGTGTCTTGGGACTTTTGCTTAATTTAGAAGCTTGTTCAGGCCAACACGTCTTCACACATGTTTTGTAAATGTTTGTAAGACTACTATTTAAGAATTTGTAATGCATGTTTGCTTAACATGTACTAAGATAGTTGAACTACTTTGGTTATTTTAGTACTTACATTCTTGAAGGTGTGTTGTATTGTTTATCACTGATGTCTCATTTGTGTGGACTAATTCACAGGACATTAGACAAATCATTCTTGTTTTCTTGGTTATAACAACCATCACCTCTGTGTGGACTACTCTGCTGGATGGTGTACGTGTTTTCCCTTGCATTTCAGTTTTAACGGCTGTTGCATCCTTTGTGGACTACTTCGTTGGATGCTGGTCAAACTCCAGTTGGTTCATGTGTGTCTATCCCTAGATGGTACTACTACCTCTCATATAGAGGCTCACTTTACTCTCTCCCCTTACAATAAGAGAACCTGGACACAAGTTACCTTATGCACTCACCATGCATACTCACCTCATTTTTTTGACGATACAAGCATAACACTCTTATGTTCTGAACAAAAAGAGCTAAGGAAAATCTCTAAAATAATGGCAACTATGCCATCGTACTGGATGGTACTCCTACACCAAATGGTGTGAGGTCTAGTTGGGACTTCATACTAGGGAGATCCTCTGAATGTTGGCAGGTCCAACACCATCAACAACATGAAAAAACATGATTGCAATCACATTTTTCATGTAGTAGGGTCCATCAAAAGTATGCAACATGGGTACTCCTTGGATGAAAAATTAAATTATGCATCCAACGAGTGATCCCAATCAAAATTCGAGTAAAATCGTAGGGAGTTAAGTTGAAAATATGAGTTGAAAAAGTAGTTTTTAATTTTTTTTGTCCTTTTACCTTTTTACTTCGAAAATAGTGAATCACACCCCATGGTTGACATCATCATACTGAATCCTATTGGTTCTTATAAAGTTGATTTTTGTTGAACATTTTTATTTTGAGGCTCATTTTAGACCTCAAAATTTCTTTAATGAATGAAGACTATTGAGATGCTCTCTCATTTCCTCTATAGAATAGGAAGATACTGTATTAAGCCTGTCGGATGTGTATGCTCTCATTTGTTCCTTTGGCAAACATCACACTCTTGAACATGCCTCAAGACATCCTCTGTAAGACCCTACCAAGTGAAATTCTCCCTAATGGTCTTGTACATCTTATAGAACCCCTGATGCCCAAATAAAGGTGAGTCATGGGCTACATGTAGGATCCTCTCCCTCAACGATGAGCCTGCTACTAAGTAGATCATGTACTTGTAGTAAATGACCTCATCCATCACTTAATATCTATCATCCCCATAAGTACCATCTAAGATCTCGCATTCCTTCTAATACTTGGAGTACTTTATCAATAACTACACTCTCTAATCTTGTGTGATGTCCATCAATGAGAGCGTTGTGGGCCTCTGTGATAGTGCATTCACTATGATTTTCTGCTTTCCTTTGACATACTCAATCTCAAAATCATTCAGTTGGACCTTGCTGGCCCATTTTTTCTGCCTCTCCTAAAGGTTCCTTTTCTCCAAGAAGATTCAAATAATATTGTGGTCAGTCTTCACCTTGAACCTGTTTCCCTCAAAGTACTGTCGGAGCTTAGCCAGTGCATGCATAACGAGAAACGTCTCCTTATCATAAATAGAGTACAAACTCTTGTGAGGTTTTAGTTTCCAACTCTCAAATGCAATCGGGCAGCCCCCTTGTGTCAAAACTTCTGCAACACCCTCTACATATGCATTTCACTCCAATACAAATGGCCAGGAAAAATAGGGTAAGGCAAAAACAGGAAAACTACTCATCACTCTCTGAGGCACTCAAAGGCCTCTTGCGCAACATTTGTCCACTCAGAAGCTCCTTTTTTCGTCATATCCATGAGAGGTGCTGCTAACTGGGAAACACCCTTCACAAATATCATGTAGTATGTACACATGCCCAAGAACCCCTGCAACTTTGACATGTCCATGGGTGGTTGATAGTCCAGAATAGCCCTTATCTTATCCTAGTGCACACGTACTCCATCCTCTCCAATTACATGGCCAAGATAAAACATCTATGTTAGCCCAAGCTCACACTTAGACATCTCAGCATACAACTATTACTCCTCCAGAATGCGCAATACCTCCTCCAAGTGATGAAAATGCTCCTCCCGCATCTTGCTATATATCAAAATATCATCGAAGAATACCAAAACATATCTACGTAGCTGCTTGTGGAACACATGGTTCATGCAAGAATGGAATGTAGTTAGTGTGATGGTTAGTCCAAAGGGCATCACCAAGAACTCAAAGTGTCTGTAGTAGCAATGGAAGGTAGCCTTTGGGATGCCTTGCTCCCTCACTCGAATATAGTGGTATCCTGAGTGAAAATCTATCTCACAGAAGTATTTAGCTCCTTTAAGCTCATCCATCAACTCAGCGATGTGCAGGATTGGGTACCCATTTTTCAATGTCTTCTTGTTTATGGACCTGTAGTCTATGTACATATGAAGGGTCCCATCGTTCTTCGTTAGTTCCCTACACTACTAGTGTAACCCCTTATTGTTATTAGTGCAGCCCCCTTATTATATTTTTGTGCCCATTTAATCCCCACATTGTTATTATTGTCCCCAATAGAAGCCCACCATTGTTATTGTTGTGCCCTTACATTATTATTTTTATGTCGGCTCTGATTATATTATGACCAATTAGACTCCTATATATAGAAAGGAGGTCTTGTCATTTGTAGCATCCAAGAATTGTTCATTTGTGTAATGTAAAGTAGGTTTCCCCATAGAAGAGGCTGATTTATAAGGCGTTGATCTTTCTTTACTATATTTTGGTGAGCTGGTTTCATAACATTTGGTATTAGAGCTTTGGATTCTAGGGTTTCGTTCCTCCAAACAGTTCATCGTGGAATTTTCTATATAAATTTTGTTCTACGAAGTCTCAAAAGCTAAAAAAAAACCCATTTGATCCAAAATCATTATGAACCTTGGGTCCAAATTTAAGATGTTGTATCCCTATATTTACAGAGATATGATCTGAGGAAGTTAGGGTTTTTGCAAGCTCCATAATTCCATCGGACACAGGTCATCATGGAATTTTCGCTATAATTTCTTTTCCACGAAGGTTAAGACTATAAAATTAAAACACATTTGAGATGAAATCATGGTGAAGCGCGTGTCAAAATTTCAGATTGTTTCTCACTAAATGTTTGGAGATATGATCTAGAAAGTTAGGGTTTTGGAAGGCTCTCGAATTACATTCCAAATAGGTGACCTTGGGAAAATTGTCATAACCTTTTCTCTGAGTATCATATTGAAATTTCGTAAGAAGTTATAGAAATAGGACAAAATATAGTTTTTTTGTCTATATTTTTTAGATCCAAAGGTTGAAACATTGACATGTGGCACGTCGTACAAGTTTGCTCTACTGTAAAAGTATATAAGCAGGTCATCTTGGGAGATTGGGCATAACGCTTTCTTGGAGAATCTAATTTCGATCCGGCTGGTGGCATTGGAAAGAGGATGCAGAGGGCTACTGTAGGTCACAATGTCAGATCTTAGAGATCCGAAATTTCAGAGATACAACAAATTCAAGATTGAGCTGCTAAAAGAAAGAAAAAATATGACTTGAATCAAGAAAATAGAAACACCTAGTAAACAAAATTGGATGGAGGATTTGAGGAATGCGATCAAAGCTAAGATAAATAGTTTTATATGTGCCATGGAAGATAATATGGATGGTAGGGAAGTAGATTTGAAGAAATGCATGTAATATTTGAAGAAAGACATGGAAGTTTTGAAGGAAGGTGGGACAAAGATGCTATAAGAAAGGCCTCCTAATGACGAAAAGACCCACCATATTCCAAAGGTCAATATGAGGAAGTTTGATGGCAAGGATCCCATAACATGGATACTACAGATGGAGAAATATTTTGATCTACATGATGTGCAACTGTTACAAAAGGTACGTATTGCATCTTTATATTTAGAACCGAATCAATTTTTATGGTATAAAGGGATTTGTTCTCGTAAACCACTTTTCACCTGGTCAATTTTCACAGAGGAAATGATAGCACATTATGAGGATACAAAGAGCAACACCTTCTTTAGCCAATTGATAAATCTCAAACAAAAGGGTTCAATGGCAGAGCACATTGAGGACTTCCAAAAATTGAATATAAGGGTAAATGATATTCCAGAGAAGCAAATGATTGATGTCTTCATAGGGACTTTAAAGGATAACATTCAACATGAGGTTTGTCTTTGAGAACTGATTCATTGGAGAAGGCATTCAGGTTGGCAAGAAAAATTGAAAGTGGAATTATGGAAAAAAGGAATCATACCACTCACAACTATAAATATGGAAGTGTTTTTTCTCCTAGCCTTCCACAACCTACAAGGTTTACACCACAACAATTGGAAGAAAAAAGAGAAAAGGGGCTTTGTTACAGTTGTGATAGAAAATACACTAAAGGTCATAAGTGTGCTGACAAGAAATTATTTTACATAGATTGTGAAGAGGAGGAAGAAAATGATCAAGAAATGTCAAAAGAAGAGGATATAAACCAAGAACCAACCCTAGAGAAAGAAGAAATGAAACCAACCATATCATGTAAAGCATTGGAAAGAATTACCACTCCTCAAACTCTTAAGTTAGAAGGACATATGAAGAAGAAAAATGTTCAAGAAGCGAAAGATCACATTGAGCATCAAGAAATGCATCTGACCATATCTTGTAATGCATTGGCAAGAATTACCACCCCTCAAACTCTGAAGATGGAAGGACATATCAAGAAGAAAAAGGTTCAAGCAGTGAAAGATCACATCAAGCATCAACAACAATTTCTCCAACTTTTAAATGATAACCCCACTTTGGTGCAGAATCGAATGAAACAACAGGCAGATCAACATCGCAGTGAAAGAAGTTTTGATATAGGCGATTGGGAATTTTTACGAATACAACCATACAAACAAATGTCCCTCAAGCAAGCTAAGAAAGATAATAAATTATCACCAAAGTACTATGGTCCTTACAAGGTGCTGCAAAAGATTGGTAATATGTCATACAAATTGGAGCTTCATGCTCTTCCCGAGTGCCCCCAGTTTTCTATGTTTCATGCTTAAAGAAGGTTATAGGTGAAAAGCTCCCAGTTCAAACAATATTGTCGGAACTTGACGAGGAAGGAAAAATCATATTGGAATCTGAAGCAATCATGGAAACAAGAATCCGACAGCTATGAAATCGATCAATTTATGAGAATCTCATCAAGTGGAAGAACTTACCCACTAAAGATTCCATATGGGAGGACGATAATTTTATACATAAGCATCTAGAACTACTCAAGTGTTGAGGACAACACTTTTTGAAGGAGAGGGGCATGTTAGGTACCTATACTACTAGTGTAACCCCCTTATTATATTGTTATGCCCATGTAGTCCCCATATTATTATTATTGTGCCCCATAGAAGCCCACTATTGTTATTGTTGTGCCCTTACATTATTATTGTTATGTCGGCTCTGATTATATTATGACCCCTTTGACTCCTATATATAGAAAGGAGGTCTTATCATTTGTATCATCGAAGAATGTTTCATTTGTGTAGTTTAAAGTAGGTTTCCCCCTCGAAGAGGCTGATTTCTAAGGCATTGATATTGTAGGTTTTAACTCTGTACATAAATTACCTGCGTACGAATTCTATAACACAGAAAATAAATAATGCGAGAGCATAACACATAAAACACATATACACAGAAATTTTTCCCTGGATCCCAAAACTGGGACTACCAACTTGATTTTTCATTATGTTCCTTTCAATGTTACAATACATATTTATACATGTCGAAGCATCCAATACCATGGACCGAAAACCATCACGTCCAAAACCATGTGCGAAAACCATGCACAAAACCATAGGTAGGTCCGCCCAACCTAATATGGGGTCCAAAAAAAAATTCCCTGGTGCACTGCCCCTAACCCTGTAGAGGGGGGCTCCCCGTCCCCCTCTAACCCCCCAGTTAATGACGTAAGCTAGACGTGGAAAGAATATAACAAAAGGCAACATTCTCCCACTTGTTGTTTTCTTTCCATAGGGGCCCACAAGAGAGCTTAGTCATTTATCCAATCCTGCAATGCCCATTGTTTCTATACACCGAGAGAACTTCTCAGAGCTCACATATTTTGTCAATGCATCTGCAGTATTCTTCAAAGTGTCCACCTTTACCAGCAACACATTTTTTTCTTCTATCATATCCCTCACAAAGTGATACTGAACATCAATGTGTTTTGTCTTTGAATGATAAGCAGGGTTCTTTGCTAAGAAAATTGCACTTTGGCTATCACAGTCTATCCTTATAGCTCCTTGTACTAACCCCATACTTGAACACAATCTCTGCAACCAAACTACTTCCTTTCTTGCATGAGTGGCTGCCATGTATTCTGCCTCTGTATTTGATAGTGCCACTACAGATTGTTTCTTACTCATCCAACTGACTGCACCTCCAAATAGGTTAAACACATACCCACTTGTAGATCTTCTCTGATCCAGATCTCCAGCCCAGTCTGCATCAACAAAGCCACGAATATCCAACACTCTATACAATCCTGGTCTTCCTTGGTAGCACAAACCGTAATCACTAGTGCCACACAAATACCTGAAACCCCACTTCACTGCTGTGCAATTATCCATTCTTGGTTTTGACATAAACCTGCTCAATACTCCCACTACATGTGAAATGTCTGGTCTAGTATAGACCATTGCATACATCAGGCTAAAGACTGCACTTTCATATGGAACATGGGACATGTCCTCTTCCTCTTCTTGTGTCTTGGGACACTGTTCAATAGATAACTTCACACCTATAGGAATAGGAACCTTCACTGATTTACTATCCTGCATATTAAACCTTTGTAGTATTGTCTCGACATACTTCCTCTGGTTTAACAAGAGCTTCCTGTTTGCCCAATCTCTTTTAATTTCCATGCCCAAAATATAGTTTGCAACACCAAGATCTTTCATGTCGAATTTGGAGGACAATTAGGTTTTCAAATCCTGGATAATTTCTTTGTCATTTCCAACCAACAACATATCATCCACATACAAGACCAGATAAATATCACGGTCACCAATTAATTTAAAATACACACAATGATTTGCCTTGCTTCTAGTGAAGCCAAGTCCCCGTATAAATGTAAAAAATTTATGATACCGTATCCTTGGTCACTCTTTTAACCCATACAGAGACTTCTTTAACTTGCATACCAGTTCTTTCTTACCCTTCACTGCAAAGCCTTCAGGTTGCTTCATGTAGATCTCCTCTTCTAGATCCCCATGAAGAAATGTTGTCTTCACATCCATCTGTTCTACCTCTAAATCAAAAGCATCAACAACATATAACAGTAATCTAATAGAAGCTACCTTGGCATTAGGGGAAAAAATATCACCAAAATCAATTCCTGGTACTTGGGAATAACCTTTTTCTACCAACTGAGTTTTGTGTTTCTCCACCTTTCCTTCTGCATTTGTCTTCTTCTTGAACACCCATTTGCTACCAATGGGTTTCCTTCTAGCCGGAAACTCCACCAGATCCCAAGCCTCATTTTTGTGCAAAGATGTCATTTCATCAACCATGGCCTCTTTCCAGAGTTTTCCATCATCTGAATCTACTGCTTCCTTCATAGTTTTGGGATCATCATTAGTAATAGATAAAGAAAAATTTGAACAGAAAGTAGATGGACTATACCTTTCTGGCTGTCTTCTTTCTCAAACTAATCTTCTCACACCCAGAGTTTGTGGCTCTTCATCTTCTGATTCCTCTTCTGTTGTAGAGTCTGATTCTTCCTCCTTAAGATCAAGCTCTATCTTCTCAGGTTCCTTTGATGGGACTTCATGTTTAATAACATCTTTCACCTCTCTGAAAACCACATCTCAGCTGTACATAACCTTCCTTGTTACTGGGTTCCAAAGTTTATAACCCTTTAAACCATCCTTATACCCAATAAAGATGCACTTTTCATATTTATTATCCAACTTTGTTCTTTTCTTCTTTGGAACATGTACATATGCATCACATCCAAATACCCTCAGATGTGAAAGAGAGGGTTTCTTATGAGTCCATACCTCTTGTGGAGTCTTATCCTCCAATGCTGATGAAGGTGATTTGTTGACTAGGTAACATGTTGTCTCCACCACCTCTGCCCAGAATTCCTCTCCTAACCCAGCACCACTGAGCATGCTTCTTGCACTTTCCATCAACGTCTTGTTCATTCTTTCTGCAACTCCATTTTTTTCAGGTGTGTATGGAGTAGCATTCTACCTTGATATACCACACTTCTTACAAAATACTTCAAATTCGTTGCTACAAAACTCTCCACCGTTATTTGACCTCAACACCTTCATCTTCTTCTCTGTCTGGTTTTCCACCAAAGGCTTAAATTCTTTAAACCTGTCAAATACTTCAGATTTCTTCTTAAGGAAATATATCCATGTATTCCTTGGGAAGTCATCTATAAATGATACATAGTACACAAACTTACCCAGTGATGGAAACTTCACAGGTCCAAACATATCACTGTGCACAAGCTCTAATATCTATTTCACCCTCTTACCACCAGAGGGGAAACTCACCCGATTCTACTTTCCATATACACAATTTTCACAGAAATCAAAATCCAGAGAGTTATTACTCATACCTTCTACCATACCTTTACCATGAAGTATTCGAAGTCCCTTCTCTCCAATATGTCCAAGCCTTTGATGCCACAACATGGTCTTCTCTCCAAAGACCACTAGATTTTCTGCTCCACTTTCAGGAACCACATAACTGTTGCACCCACCAACAACAGTGTTACCTTGCAGCTTGTGTAGAGTTCCAATCTGAACTCCCTGCATCAATACCAGTGCTCCCCAAACCATCTTGAAGGTATCCTTCTCAAACACTGTTTTTACACCTGCATCATCCAACTTGCTTATAGAAATCATATTTCTGGCCAATGTAGAAATATGCAAAACACTCGGAAGTGTTCTAACCCTTTCACCTTGCAACTTCAACTTTACTTTTCTGCGACCAACGATTCTAGCCTTCCTATCATCCCCTAAGAAGACATCACCACCATCGTATTTCTCATACTCGTAGAACCACTCTCTATGGGGAGTGAAGTGAAAGGATGCACCTAAGTCAATCAACCATGCCTCATGATCTACATGTGTACTTGAAGAAGCCAAGTACACATCCCCATCTTCATTTGAGGTGGTTTCTGCCTCTGCAAAAGGAGCATCATCAGATCCCTTTCCTTTGTTAGGAGCTTTAGATTTACAGTCCCTTTTGTAGTGCCCTTCCTTTATGAATTTCCAGAAAACTACCTTTACAGGTTTTCCTGGAGATTTAGATCTCCCACTCGATGAATTATTTTTGTTTCTGTTCTGGGACTGTCCTCGTATAGACAAGGGATCACCATTCTAGCTCTCCATATTTTTCCGTCTCATCTCCTCTGTCAGCAAGGATGAGACTATTTCATCAAACTGCAAGGTAGTTGCATTGCTACCTATTGCAATAACTAGGCTATCCCACGAATCTAGTAGAGAACAAAACAAACTGATGCACTTATCTTCATCTGAAATTTTAATATCAATAGATAATAACTGACTTACCACAGTATTAAATGCATTCAGATGCTCTGTCACTAAGTCTCCATCTTTTATCCTCAGGTTATACAACCTTTTCCGTAGGAACAGTTTATTCACCAGAGACTTAGAATGGTATGAAGTCCTTAACTTGTCTCACAAAGACTTCGTCATAGTTTCCCCTGATACATTCAACAATACTGAATCTGAGACACACAACCATATTGTGCTCTTTGCCTTCTGATTCAACTTCTTCCATTCTTCATCGGACACTCCCGTTGGTTTAGTACCTGGATCTATCACAATCCACTAATCTTTATCCACCAATAGATCCTCCATCTTGAGTTTCCATAACTCAAAACTTTGACCATTAAATTTCTTGATCTCTATCTTTCCACTGCTCGCCATGTTCTTTCACCACCAGAATCGATCCCGCAGATCTCCCACTGAACAGGGTCTACCACAGGCCCAAGTGAAACCCCTCAGCAACAAAGGCGTCCCCTTGAAGCCAAAACAGCTCTGATACCAAATGTAGGTTTTAACCTCGTACAGAAATTACCTCATATGAATTTTATAACACAGAAAATAAATAATGTGAGAGCATAACACATAAAACAAATATACATAGAGATTTTCCCTTGGATCCCAAAACTGGGACTACCAGCTTGATTTTTCATTATGTTCCTTTCAATGTTACAATACATATTTATACATGCCGAATCATCCAATACCATGGACCGAAAACCATCACGTCCAAAACCATGGACTGAAAACCATCGCATCCAAAACCATGCACAAAACCATAGGTAGGTCCACCCAACCTAATATAGGGTCGGGTCCAAAAAAAAATTCCTCAGGGCACTACCCCAGACCCTGTAAAGGGGGTCTACCCGCTGCGCAATTGGCACAACGAAGGGGGGGCTCCGCCCCCCTCTAACCCCCTGGTTAACTATGTAGGCTAGTCGTGGAAAGAATATAACACAACCCAACAAATATTTCATTTCTATCTTTTTGTGAGCTGGTTTCATAACATTCTTCTTCACCAATACTATTGAAGAAACGAAGGGGCTAGAACTAGGCCTAACGTGTCCCAACCTCATCAACTCATGTATCTCCCTTTCAATATCATCCTGATATTCCTTGGGATGCATATAAGGAGTGGAAATGACTACATGCACCCTATCCTCCAACTCAATAGTGTGCTCAAATTGTCTATCTAGTGGACAACCTAGAGGGATATCTCCAAATACTACCTGATGCTTCTCCAAGAGAACCAACATATTTGGTTGGGTTTGTTGCATTGGTGCCTTTGTCTTAGAAATCATCAAATCTACAGCCCAAGTGATATCACCACTTATCAAATCATCCTCCATCATTTGCGTTGACACTCTCTGGGGTGGATACGAGTGCATACCTCTCAGCAACACCAACTTCCCATCCATGCCTATCAACTCCATCTCTAATTTCTTCCAATCTGTACTGACACATCCTAGAGAATACAACCACTAAACTCCCATCACCACATGGGTGTTTGGAACATCAACCACAAAGAATTGATCTGTCATTGAGTAGTTCCCCATAGTCATAGTCAAACTAGGAATGCATATCATGTAGTACATGGTCCTGTCTCGTAGGAAAAATAATGAAAACCCTGAAAAGGTTTTTATTTGAATGCCTCTCTTCTTAACCAACTGTGCATCAATAAAATTGTAGATAGCCCCATTGTCCACCAACACGGACACACGTTGCCCCTGTATCATGCCCCTGATTTGTAATTCCAAGTAATTCGGAACTCCCTGAAGCGAAGTGATAACTCCTCCAATGGGTAGGAATAATCCTCCACTAGGTGGGGGTGGTGGGCCACCTCCTCCCATGACCCGAGATCTACAATATCTTGTATCTTCCTCCTACTCTATTGCCTCCTCCTCTAGCTCAATGTCAGAAAACACCTCTATAAAATGGGCCTTGCCCTCAATACACAGATGCCTTGGCACCAATGGCTCCTAACAAGCGAAGCACAATTTCATCCTTCAAAGGCCCCTCCTAGTCTCATCATCTAATTGTCCTCTCCCTATCACTCCTTTTGAGGAGCTATAGTGTCTTTCCCCTTTTGAGGAAAAATGGGTCTAGTAGGTGTTAGAGCCCTCGTCTTTGGGACAACATAAAGCATGTCCCGAACCCAACTAATGGAATTCTATAATGATACTAGTCTATATGCTCATACCGAACCACATAGTGGTTCTTCCAATCCCTCAATAAAAAACATGATCAGTCTCGCATTTGAAATGTCTGAGACTATCATTTCACATCTCTAAAACTTGGCAATATAAGCCTTTAGGCTACCTGTCTGCTTCAGGTTAGACAACTCCTTGAAGTGCAGCTCTAGATCCTTCATAGAGAACCTCTCCACTATTTTGTGGGTGAATATGGTATAAGATGTGATGGAGGCATGCCCGAGTGTGACCAACCCATGATACCACCACTCTTGTGTTTGCCCCTCTAAGTGTAGTGTGGAAAATCCGATGACATCAGTCTCTCGCATAGGGTTTAGGTGAATGTAGGTATATAACTTATGATCCCATGCTAACCAAGTGGATATTGGTGGTGACCTACCTATTCAACCTATAACTCCAGCTAGTTTCATCATTTTCCTTGATTCTAACACAATTTACTATTTTAGCAGTTTTTTGGGTCCTGAACTTATGGAGTTCTTTTTAACCCCTAAATGGAATTATTTTGAGGTCCACAACAGGCCCATAGCCATAGGTAGTAGATAGGGGCATGTTTCAGATGTTTTAGTACTTGGGAGACATTTTTAACAAGGTATTGTAAACTCCAAACATATATCATATGACCAAGTTACGACCTCAGGATGTTGCCTGTCCAACTAACCCCAACGTGACCTACGAACTCTTGGTGTTAAATCTCCTAGGGTTAGTGATTTTGTTGTCTATGGTTTTCCTTTGTTGTCCAATAATGAAAAGGCCCTTGAGCCTAATTGTTACACAGTTCAGAGTCATGTAGCAACCACATTTGTTCTCAGAGATAAGCTACCATCACTCGAGCTAGTTTATTTCCATTATGTATGTAAGCATCTTTCAATTCTTTGATATTAATGATATTAAAATTTATTTCTACCGCATCTATGTGTTTATGTTTCTATTTGTATTCTGTTTCATTCCTGCATAATTCCATATCAGTGGTATCAGAGCGGTCTACTCTTTCTCTTTTTTTGTGCATGTCCCCAACAAGGTCAGGGTATAAGGAGTTGGGACTTGAACTGGTTGATCCCTTGCAAGACCAGACCTGCTGACATAGAATACCTCCCATGGAAGAAGAAAAGAAATATGAGGGAGTAGGAGATCTTATCAAATTGTTTCTTGAAGAAACCCTTGAGCGACAGAGGAACGAAATGATGGACAAATTTGTGCAGATCCTTCGGTGGATGTCAACTAGCTATGCATCTTCATCCAACAATCAATTTGGAGGTGCAACCCCCTTCAAGGTACAAGTTAAATTGAATATCCCTATATTTAAAGGTCAAATAGATGAAAATGTTTTAGATAAATGGATAAATTTGTTGGAAGGTTATTTTCGGTCCATAATTTCTCGAACAAGATTACTTTTGCACTACTTAAATCCGTCTCCAATGTCAAGGACTGGTGGGAAACTTACTATGAGAGATAGGTCGAGGAATCCTCTCTATTTTCATACATACCCTCTTGGAACTCTTTCTAAGCTGTTGTCAAGGAACAATATTACCCTGTTGGGAGCTATGAGGACAAGTACATATAATGGGTTAAGCTACGGTAGAAAAGGGATCAAGATGTGCATGAGTTGACAAATCTTTTCCATATCCTGTGCACAAATTTTGGCATAAAATATTCTGAGAAACATCTGGTTCTCAAGTACCACATTTTTTTGCACAAATAAATTCAAGAGGAAATGGAGTTCCTTGGCATCTCCTCACTTGGTGCAACATATCGATATGTTGCCAAGATTGAGTAGAAATTCAAGTAGAAAAAGCAAGACTTTAGATCAACTAACCCAAAGTAGAGAAAAGTTTCCCCCAATCTATAGAGAAAGGGGGAGAGACATGTGATGATGCCCTAGGATAACTCCTAGAATCCACAAGCTAAGAATAATGGGAAGGCTAAGAAGGACACCACAAAGTGGTGTGAGTTCCATAAGACTCCCACTCACAACACGAATGGATGTCGTGCAAAGCAAGCACTGGTGGATGAGATAAAAGACTCAGAGACAGATGCATTCTATAATTATGAGTAGGAACTCAACAAGGGAAATCAGATCAATGATTCAAAACCCACTATGATGGTAGCCACCAAAAATCTCCAGAAAGAAAAACCTTAGGATCCATAGGAGGGGGAGTGCCCTTTCCACTCACAGATGTGGGTAAACAATTCGTCAGTGAAGTTCATTTTTGATAGTGAGAGCCAAAAGAACCTTATCTTAGTTGAGGTTGTTGAGAGATTAAAGCTACCAACAACGCTGCACCCACAACCATACACCATCGGGTGAGATATCTATGTCAACCAGTAGTGTTTCCTTCCTATAGCATCAATCCCTTTGTAGATGAGGTATTGTGCGATGTTGCCCCTCTGGAAGTCTGTGATGTTTTATCAAGTCAAAAATACCTATGGAAGTGTCATGTTGTATATGAATCCACTCCTTGTTCAGTTAGTATTTCTTTGGGTTGAAATTGCACAGGATACCAGAGATAGAACTACCTTCAAATCTATGGAGGGCCTCTTCGAATGGTTGGTCATGCCTTTCGAGTTGATGAATTCCCCCACAACCTTTATGAAGATGATGGATGACATCTTGTGGACCTTCACCAACTCATTCGTGGTAGTGTATTTGCACGACATCCTAATCTTCAACCATAGTTGGGAAGAGCATATACACCATATTCGATAGGTCCTCCAAACCCTGCAACAAAGCACATTATGTGCCAATTTCAAAAAATGAACTTTTGGAATGATCCAAGTTCAATATCTGGTATACACCATTAATGAGTAGGGTGTGCATGTGGACCCAGCCAAGATACAATTTATTCAGGATTGACCAACCCCAACCACTCTAACAGAGCTCCGCAACTTTTTGGGTCTTACCAATTTCTATCATAGGTTTGTGTTGGGATTCTCTCGTATCACTTGGCCTTTGATTCAAATAACCAAGGGAAGAGCGAAAGAAAAGTTCTTTTGGGATGAATCCCAACAGAAGGTGTTTTCTGAGTTGAAGCATTGCCTTTACTATGCACTAGTGCTCACATTACCAGACTTGCAACAACCATTTGAAATTGAGACAAATTCCTTCGAGTAAGCTATTTCTGCACTTCATACCCAACAAGAACATATTTTCACATATCATAGTGAGACACTTTCAAATATAGTCTGGAAGTATCCCGCCTATGACAAAGAGATGTATTCCATTATGTTGGCCTGCCAACAATGGAAGCATTAATTTATGGGGAAGGAAATGGTCATCCATATAGACCACTAACCCTTATAGTTCATACAGACACAAGGGAAGTTGGAATTGTGCTCAAATCTTGTGGACACGAGATTTCAAGATTGCTTCATCTTTAAAAGAGTGATCCATAATATAGAACCACATACCAGATGATCTTGGAAGGTAAGCAAGTTTAATATTTTTACCTCCATTAGGCACTTTTATGCCACATAGGACACCTATGTGTTTCTTCAAGTGAGCATGCCAAGATGATTTGGGAGGCATACTATAGTCAATTCGCTATACATTTTGGGGTAGAAAAAATACTGGTAGTGTTGCGGAAGTATTTTTATTGATTGAACCTTCGACATGATGCTGGGAAGTACCTCAAATCCTGCACTTCTTGCACCATTTACAAACCTACAATCAAGAAGCAAGGTTTGTATACTCCTCTGCCTACTCCTAGTCATCCCTAGGAATCCATATCCATGGATTCCATGTTGGGCATTCCTTCTACCAAGCATGGAAATGATTGTTTTTTCATGGTCGTCGACAAGTTCTCTAAGTTGTCCTTTCTAGAAGCATGCAAGAAGAGTATCAAAGTAGAATCCACTATAAAATATTTTTTGAATGTCACATGGGTACACTTTGGGATCCCATAATCCATTATTTTAGATCGAGACAGCAGATTCCTAAGTGCATTTTGGTCAAGCCTCTAGTCATTGTTGGATACTAAGCTCACTAAGTCTAAGACCTTCCACCCCCAAACTGATGGCCAAACAAAGGTCATCAATAGGATGATCATGCACATCTTGTGCACGTACAACTTGAAGAATCCATGCACAGGGGATGAAAGTATCCCCTATGTCTAGCACAAATACAATATAGCCCTCCACAACTCAACTGGACACAACCCCTCTCAGGTGGGGTTCATATTTTAGCTACTATGTCCCATTGATGTTGTCATACCACTTTCATCTACTCAAGCTAATTCGTCTCATGTCCAATCCAAGGCTGACAAAGATATTATCTTCATTGAATGCATTCAGCACATCCATCAGCAGGTCCATGGCATATTGGATAGAAAAAATGCTAAGTACAAACAACATCGTGATCAACATCGGGTGCCACACAAGTTCCAGGTGGGTGACAAAGTTTGGTTAGATTTGTAGAAGGAGTGCCTCTTAGGGCGCAATGCAATATTTTCCCACTTCAATATGCACCTTACAACATCACTAAAGTTGTAGGAGATAATTCTTTCAAGCGAAGCATTCCACCTTTCCTTGGATTGCACCTAGTATTTAATGTGGACCAGTTTCCGCCATACTTTCCCCCATTGTTGGACACATCATACATTATTGAGCAGCTGAAACCATCATAACTCAACCCAAGTTGTATTGAACATGCCACGAATGATAGGATCATGGACACATAGATCAAAAACACTTGCTAGCAAAGGATCCAGCTATATCAAGTTGTCAAAGTAGGCCAACTCCTTCACTAGGGCAAGTGGCTCACCAAGGAGGAGGTTAAATAAAAATTTTCTCACCTCATGGAGGCTCTGCATGTAATGGGGACCATTTCTTCCTAAGGCGGGAGGACTGATCTAGGTGGATATTGGTGGTCACCCACCTATTCCACCTAGACCTCAAGTTGGTTTCATCAGTGTCCTTGATTATGGCACAATTTATTATTTTTAGTAGTTTTAAAGGTCCTGAACTTCTGGAGCTATTTTGACTCGCTAAACGACGTTTTTTTGAGGTCTACAGTAGGCCCATAATTATAGACAAGGGATTCCCACAAATATTTTAGTAATCGGAGAGACATTTCTAACAAGGTATCATACGCACTAAAGGAAGATCATATGACCAAGTTACTACCTCGGAAGTTGGTTGTCCAGCTAACCCCAATGGGGCCCACAAACTCTTGGTGTTCCATCTCCTGGGGTTAGGTTTTTGGTTTTTAAGGGTTTCCCTTTGTTGTTCAATGATAAAAGGGCCCTTGAGCATCATTGTAATATATTTAAGAGGCATGTAGCTGCCACATCTCTTCTCAAAGATAAGCTACCATCAATCGAGTTATTTTATTTCCATTCTCTATGTAAGCATCTTTGAGTTCTATGATATTAATGAAATGAAGATTTATTTTTGTTGCATCTTTGTGTTTATGTTTATATTTGTATTTTGTTTCATTTTTGCATTAGTCTGGATCAATGGTATTCTCTTTCTCTATTTTTTTTGTGCATGTCCCCAATGAGGTTAGGGTATAAGGAGTTTGGATTTGAACTAGTTGAGCCCTTGCAAGACTAGCCCCACTAACACCGAAGACCTCCCATGGTAGAAGAAAAGAAAGACAAGGGAGCAAGAGATCTTATCAAATTGTGTTATGAAACCAGCTCACAAAAAGATAGAAAAGATAGATCAACGCCTTAGAATTCAGCCTCTTCGAGGGGGCAACCTCCTTTACATTACACAAATGAACAATTCTTAGATGATACAAATGACAAGACCTCCTTTCTATATATAGGAGTCTAAGGGGTCACAATATAATCAGAGACGACATAAAAATAATAATGTAAGGGCACAATAATAACAATAGTGGGCTTCTATGGGGCACAATAATAACAGTATGGGGACTACATGGGTACAACAATAGAATAAGGGGGTTGTACTAATAACAATAAGGGGTTACACTAGTAGTATAGGGGCCTAACATGCCCCTCTCCTTCAAAAAGTGTTGTCCTCAACGCTTGAGTAGTTCTTGATCCTTCTGTATAAAATTCTTGTCCTCCCATGTGGAATCTTCAGCGGGTAAGTTCTTCCAGTTGATGAGATACTCTGAAATTGATCGATTTTGTAGCTGTCGGGTTCTTGTTTCTGTGACTGCTCCAGGTTCCAATATGATTTTTCCTTGCTCTTCAAGTTCTAGAAATATTGTTTGAATTGGGACCTTCTGCAACTTTTGAATGAGTGGCCACACTTCTTCTTCCTTCTTTCATTCATTCCTTGCTTCATTGATCCAATCTGGTTGGATAATAGAAATAGCACAAAACAATGCTTCCACATCCTCATCCTTTCTTGAGAGTGCATCTACAACAAAATTTTGCTTCCCTTTTCTATAGATGATGTCAAAGTCATAACCTAACATATTTGTGACCCATTTTTTCTATTCTTTTAAAAATAATATTTGTTCTAAAAATTATTCAAGACTATCATGATCAATTTTTACCTTGAAGTGTCTTCCCATTGGGTAAGGTCGCCATTTCTTAAGTGCATGTAGTATTGCCAACATTTCCTTCTCATAAATAGCTTGCTTGAGATGTAGCTGTAAAAATGAACAATGAGATCAAGAGGCATATTCTGGAGTTGTTGCAGAGAGGGAACATTAGGCCAAGTTAACCACCCTATGAGAGCCAAATCGTGTTGGTAAAGAAGAAGGAAAAGACGTAGAGGCTTTGTATTGACTATCAGGTGCTAAATAAGATAATTGTTTAGAATATGTGTCTAATGCCATTAATTGATGACCTTCTGTACTAGCTCAAGGGGGCCAAATATTTCAGCAATATTGACTTGAATTTTGGTTATCACTAGGTTCCAATCAAACCCTCCGATGTGTGGAAGACTTCCTTCAAATCTAAGGAGGGCCTTTCGAATGGATGGTCATGCCTTTCGGGTTGCTGAATGCCCCATAAAACCTTCATGAGGATGATGGACGAAATATTGCAGCCCTTAACCAAATCATTCATGGTAGTCTATTTGGACAACATCTTGATCTTTAGCTAGAGTTGGAAAGAGCACCTACACCATATTCGACAGGTCCTCCAAACCCTGCGGTAACACAAATTGTGTGCCAATTTGGAGAAATGCACTTTTAATATGATCCAAGTTCAATATATAGGGTACATCATTGATGAGAGGGGGGTGCATGTGGACCCATGCAATATACAAGTTATTTAGGATTGGCCAGCCCCAACCACTATAATAGAGCTATGTAGCTTTTTGGGACTTTCTAATTTCTATCGCAGGTTCGTGTTGGGATTCTCTCATATCACTTGGACTTTTAGTCAAGTCACCAAGGGTAGAGCGAAATAATTTTTTTTTGGTTTGAATCCCAACAAAAGGTGTTTATCGATTTAAAGTGTCACCTCTTCTTTACACTAGTGCTCACATTACCAGACCTGCAACAACCATTTGAAATTGAGACAAATGCCTCTGACTATGTTATTGGTGCAGTTCCTACCCAATAGGGGCATCTGATGGAATATCACAATCAAACACTTTTAGATATAGTCCAAAAGTATCCCAACTATGACAAAGATATGTATTCCATTGTGCAGGCCTGCCGACAATGGAAGCATTACTTTATGGGGAAGGAAACATCAACACAGATGTTGGGATGGGGTCCCCGGGGTCAAATTTTGTTAAATACTGTAAAGTATTTGTATTTTGAGGAGCGGAGCATGAGTAAAGCAGGTCGATAGGAGTCAAAGGGGATTTTGCAAGGTCAAAGCCACTTAGTTTGTTAAGATTCAAGTTGTTTTGAGACCCCCCCATGGTTTGCGAACCATGGTATTGTAATGAAGAAGGATATAAAAAGGAGTCATAGAAAAGTCATAGGGAGATAACAAAGAGAATAAAAGTGCAGGATTTGGGTCTGTTTTGTCTATTTTATACTAGGGCGAAGGGGAAGGCTCCTGCAGTTATGTATGCAGGGTTGGAAAAGACTATAATTGAATATGTAATCATAATAAAGGCTTGTTTTGAAGAATTATCTATGTATCTATGTATTACCGCTTATCTCTGAATTTACTTTACTTTTGATGTGTTGAATGCAATTAGTCATGAAAAGTACTTAATAGATTTGCGAAGACTTGGATCTATGAATTTATATGATGTTATGAATGTTTAGCATAATTGGCGAAAGGGCTAAACCTGCTAAGTGTTAATTACTGTGATTTCCAGATCTTAAGGGTTAGGGTTCATGAAGGTCAAGATAAAGCCCTAAGTTTAACAAAAACAGATCAAATAGTCCTTTGGATGCAGAAACCTAGTTCTAGCACCCCCCAATATTGCCTCAGGTGAGACTACATCCTAGTTATGTGAGTTGTTGCCGAAAAGGCTAGTAGTGTAGGTTTTTGTTGGTTAGCGCAGCTGACTCTGAACTTGGGTCCAAGCCCCCTCAAGCCAACAAATGGTTCCATTTCTAGAACCGGTAGTTATTTGCGGAATGTGTGATGTGGCATAAGTGGATAATGTCTAGGAAGGAGATTTAAAAGTGGATAGATTGGAAGTTGCACGAGTTTGTAGCTCAAGAAAATAGGAATCCGCACATGTCGAAAGAAGAGTGGTTGCAGAGATATTTGTATACAGAGGAACACAAAGTTTTATTCTGCTCTTTTCTATGTGAATTATACGAAATGGTTGACTAATTTGGTAGATGGTAAACCTACCTGGAAATTTAATAACTCTATTGTGTGGAATCCAGAGTTAGTGAAGCGCCTGGAAGGATCAAAGAACAAGGTTGTGAAGGCTGTCGATTATTGGATCGATAATATTTTGGGTGGATTTATTACTGAGT
Source organism: Pinus tabuliformis (assembly GCA_031772625.1). NCBI lineage: Eukaryota > Viridiplantae > Streptophyta > Pinopsida > Pinales > Pinaceae > Pinus > Pinus tabuliformis. The sequence goes on along the minus strand of CM062808.1, from coordinate 882,164,071 downwards.
TCATGATTGATACGTCTACCAGTTATAACAAAGTTGAACGCCGGTTTTTGAAAGGACCAAGAGGTAAGTATCTGAAGTCTCTGAAAACTTGGATTAAAATGCTATTATGTGAGAAACGAGTTATGCAATTAAATTCATGTTTAGATGAGATTCGATGGGAACTACACGAAGTGGGAGACCATTCAGAAGAGATATAGATTCAAGTGTTGAGTACAGTCCTTTGCTAGGAGCATTTGATAGCGATGAGGAAAGTAATAGTCTGAAGACGCCCCAAGGTGTGCCGCAAACGATAGATCAGGGTATTGCTAGAATGCCACATTCATCCACTCCACCTACATCATCACCTCTAGCTCATACATCTACACCCACACCTAAACCTCCTCCTCCGCTATTCAGTATGGAGAATGCTATGAAAATGCCTATATTCAAGGGTCTGGGGATAGAAGACCCTGATCAATTATGGTTTGTAGTAGATGTTGTGTGTAAGTCATAGTAGATAATAGATGATGATCTGAAGAAAGCGTAGCTGGTCACAACATTGCAAGATAGGGTGCTGAATTGGTATAATAAGTACAATATGACCCATCCAACTGCGTCATTGAAAGACATAAAAGATGTGCTGAAGAATGAATTCAGAAAGCCTAAGTATCAAGCCCATTCTGTGACTGAGGTAAAAGAAATTAAGTAGAAGGTGAATGAATCTGCATGGGATTTTGATCAAAGGCTGAAATGTCTACTACAACAAGTTAATCTACAAATATTAGATGAGCAACATAAGGATTTGTATATTGCTTCGTTGTTACCTCATTTGAGATTACCATTGTCACAGCAAAAGGTTGGATCGCAAGCTAAAGCACTGGAAATTGTTATGAAATTGGAGGCTTCACCTATTCAGGATACGAATCTGGGGGTGTAGTAGATTCAGTGGCAGTTGGCTTGCTTGCATATGGAGTTGCAGGATCTCAAAAAGGGGAAAGAAGTCCAAAATGAAACTCGCGCGGAAGTATGGTTCTTAAAGTGCAAAGGCCATGGTCACGACAAGGATCATTGCCTAGTGTATCATAACTATCTAATTGGGGGAGGTCATATTCCCCTAAAGCTAGAAAATACTGTTAGATTGAGAACCGGTGTGGTGCCATGGGAAAATACCATTGGATCGAGAACCAGTGTGGTGCCATGGTGCGCTATCTGCCAAATAATAGGAAAACATTCAACAAACAATTTCCATTTATTGCAGAAGTTTGTATATACTCCCCAACAATTGTTCTACAATTTTTGTAACTCTGTAGGCCATGATGAGCACAATTTCCGAAGCTATGAGTTAATGATGGACAGAACCTCGACATATAGAGTGCAAGCTAAGATGCGTCATCAGTAGGATCACGACGCAACTGGAGTGCACAGAGGATTCCAAGGACGAGGAAGAGGACGATGGGGAGGATCTGGAAGAGGTCATGTTCAAATTATTTGTTACAATTGTGGGGAACTAGGCCACTTTGCGCGAGGTTGTCAGAACCCGACACACCCCTCTTGTCAGTATTGCCGACAATTTGACCACGTTATAGAATATTGTCCTATGCTCATCACAAAGATGCAAGAGAAGAAGAACCAACAATGCACCCAGAACATCGAGATGATGAAATCAGAACCGTGCAAAGATGGGCCCAACGTTAATATAGTTACGCGATGCGGTATAGCTACTGGGGAAGATAAAGCCATAGGAAAATGACTAGAAGAAAATATATGGGTGCACAAGGCTACTGACAAAGATGTTGGATTTGATTTGCATAAGGCAAAGGAAACTTTTATGGAGGTGAAAAAGAGCTTTACGGATTCAAGAGCTTCCACATCAAAAACTCAGAGTGCATGAACAGAGAAGCCTGAAGAAGTCGTTGCTACATAGGAAACAGATCCTTCAATGTTAACATCCTTCTTATAGACTTGCATGAAGCTCCTAAGGGACCAAAAAGTAGTGGAGGGACTGCAAGAGTTGATTGAAAATTGCACTGGAAAGGGTAAGTCATTTCCTGAACAATGCGCAGTGCATAAAGTAGACAAAGGTAAGAAAAGGACTAGTCAAGAGATGACATTGACTGCACAAATCAGAGAATTTGAAATGGACCAGGTGATCCTTGATCTAGGATCTGATGCAAATGTTTTACCTAAACAAACCTAGGAAATAATGGGAAAGCCAACACTATAATGGTTCCCAATTCAACTGCGTATGGCAAAGCAACAAAAGATTATTCCTATGGGGCGCTTACATGGAGTAACTGTAGACATTGAAGGGGTGTGCACTATAGCTAATTTTGAAGTAATCGAGAGAGTGGATGACAATAATCCCTACCCGAAACTACTTGGAATTCATCGGGCTTTTGATATGAATGTGATCATCAACCTGAGGAAGTGCAACATGACGTTTGAGAAGAAGGAACTGAGAGTCATTGTTCCATTAGATCCAGTTGAGGGTGCACGATATACTGAACCAGTCTGAGATTACTATGAGGAATATGATATTGAGAATATCTATAATCTTACTATGCAGAATGAGGATTGGATCAACCCTACGATGGATGGGAAAATTACTTGGGAAAAGGACAGCTCCTGCAACTCAGATTCAGATGAGGAGATCAAGCATTGGCAGAATAGATTGCATGAAGTGTCAACGTTGTGATGCAACAGGCTTACTAAATCACTTTGGTGTATATCCATTGAGGTACACAATCTACCATATTATGATGGCTCAGAAGATGTAAATTTATATCTGTATAAATTTGAAAGAGATGTACTGGAGGAGAATTGGTTCTAGGAATTGGACATCACACTGAGAGCTACGTCTGCCAGATGGTGGGGTACACATAAGAACAATTTTGCAGACTGGAAGGAGTACTGAAGGATGATGAAGTCTTGGTTTGGATATGCCAACACCCGCATTACTGAAAAATATATAGGAAATGATGATCCGCGTGAGCATCTGGCTCGTTGGAAGAAAGAATGGGGAGAGGAATCGTGGCTTGAATGGGTACATATATCCTGCCACACTTTGGATACTATTCCGTTGAACTAGTATGTAGAAATAGAGTTGCAACACAGAACCACAGAGTGGGATGTTCTAAAGGAAAACTTTCTCTTAAAATTTAGTTTTGAGGATGGATTTGAATGTATTGATGAAGCATTATAGGAAATCAAGGCTGTGATATTTAGGATGTCAATAGAGCCTATCATGTGGGTGCAACTAGACTGGAGTATGCAGCTACGCCATGCTCTAGAGTGCTACAATGTTACCATAGAAGAAGGTGAGGAAGATCCTAGGAATATCAGTATCCCTAAGTCAAAGGGATAGCGAGAAGTCTTTGGGCCTAAGGTAGAGGTTCCTGACATTTCCAAACCATTGAATACCAAGTAGGTGAACATTGGGTTGAAAGCACAATCGAAGTTCATGAATATAGGTGATTATTGAGATGAGGACACGGTCGACAAGGTCGCGGAGTTACTGTGGGAATATAAGGACTTGTTTCTAACAAAGTTATTTGATTTGAAGGGGATAGTAGGTGATTTGGGTGTTATGAAGATCACTCTGAAGCGAGATGTGAAGCCAGTAAAGTAGTGCCCATACTGATTGAATCCTAAGTACAAAGAATTGGAAAAGATGCTTGCAGCAGGAATTATTGAGTCTATGGAAGAATCAGACTAGGTTAATCCTATGGTGGTTCAAGAGAAGAAGACAAAGGGTGAAATCTGAATCTACGTAGATCTAAGGAAGTTGAATGATGTTGATCCATTACCTACGTCATTCACTGATGAAGTCTTGGAAAACATTGGTGGTCAAGAAGCTTACTCTTTTACATATGGGTTCTCAGGATATCAGAAGATTAAGATCACACCAGAAGATCAAAGTAAAACTACCTTTTCCACAAAATGGGGCTCTTTTCAGTATACAATTATGCCCTTTGGACTTAAGAATTCCCCTGCAATCTTTTCTAGGGTGGTAGTCGCAACCTTTAAAGAATTTATTCATAAGTTTTTAGAGGTTTACTTTGATGATTGGATAGTGTTTGGGTTAGTGAAAAAACACATTGCAAGTATTCACCTAATGTTGGATACTTGTAGGAAGTATCATATCTCCCTTAATTTGAAGAAGTGCATATTTTGCATACCATATGGGATACTTTTGGGCCATGTTGTTTGTAAGCAAGGGTTGATGGTGGACCCTACTAAAATTGCAGTGATTATCAATTTGGAGCCTCCAAGGAATGTAAAACAGTTGCACACAACATTGGGCCATACAGGATACTATAGAAAGTTCATCAAGGCATATGCGCAGATCACTGCACCCATGGAAAAATTATTGAAGAAGGATGCAACATTTTGCTAGGATGATGATTTCCATAAAATCTTAGATGTGTTGAAGGAAAAAATGGTTACAACACCTATTCTAGTGTTCCCCAATTGGACAAAACAATTCCATGTACATGTAGATGCGTTCTGCATAACATTAGGAGTAGAACCAAGAAAAGGAGATATCGACCATCTGATTGCATTTGCGAGTAGAAAGTTGTCTAAGGAAGAGAAGAATTATTCAACCATGAAGCGCAGGATTGGCGATGGTATATGCGCTCCAAAATTTCAAGCATTATTTCTCTGGTTTGCACTTCAAAATTACACCGATCATTCTGCTTTGAAGTACCTGGTCAACAAGCCTGTGTTGGGGGGGGGAATTTGTAGGTGGTTACTGTTATTTTAGGATACAACTTTGAAGTAGTTGTGAATCCAGGGTGATTAAATGGTGGACTAGATCACCTTTCACGGATTAAGAATGGTGAAGAACCCACAAGTATTGATGAAGGATTGCCTGATGCGCAAATCTTTGTTGTGCGTGTTGCAGATGAACATTTCACAAATATAATCCAATTCCTATCTATAGATACAACTCCTGCATGGTATACGATGCAATAGAAGAAATAATTGGTGGTTAGGGCTGTAGATTTCTTTGTCATTGCAGGGAACTTGTATAAAATGGGGTTAGATGAAGTTCTATGTAGGTATGTACCGGATCATGAAAGACAAAGTATCCTCGCTAAAGCACATGGAGGAGTGGATGGAGGACATTATTCAGGAAGAATGACTACACAGAAGATCCTACGCGTTGGGATATGGTGGCCTACTATGCACAAGGATTGTAAGGAATATTGTATGGCATGTGATGTGTGTTAGAGGACCAGAAATCCATTGCAGAGGAATGAATTACCTTTGAACCTGCAAGTTTTGTTGCATGCATTTGATAAATGGGCAATAGATTTTGCAAGACCTATTCAGCCACCAGGAAAGGAGACAGGAGGATGATACATCATCACAACGACAAAATACTTGACCAGGTGGGTTGAGGTGTAGCCTATGAAGGATTGCAGTGCAGCTATAGATGCCAAGTTTATATTTGAATACATTTTGTATAGGTTTGCTTGTCCTAAGATTTTGATGAGCGATAGGGGGTCACATTTCCTGAAAGAAGCCATTGCTTATTTGCTTGAAGAATTTCCGATGTATCACCAGAAAAACACACCGTATACTCCTCAAGAAAATGGCACGATTGAAACCTTTAATAAGATCTTGGAGACTGCTTTGATGAAGATATGTAATGCAAATAGGAATGATTGGGATGTACGCATACCAGCTGTTCTTTGGGCATATAGAACTACCAGTAAGAAGTTGACTGGATAGACACCATTTAGGTTGGTTTATGGAAAAGAGGCAGTGATGCCAATGGAGTACAACATGCCCAGTTTGAGGATTGCTACAGTCACAAACATGGCAGATCGAAATATAATGGATGAACGCCTCATGCAGATACTTGAGTTAGAAGAAGATCGCTTCTTCGCAGGCTTTCATCGGCGGGTGCATAAATATTGAGAAAAACCCTAGCATGATCTCCACATCAAGAAACACACCTTTAAAAATGGAGATTTAGTACTGATGTATGATAACAAGTTTATGAGGTTTCCAAGAAAAATTTAGATGCATTGGTTGGGACCATACATCGTCAAGGAGATTACGAATGGAGGTGCAGTTCATCTTGCGAAGTTGAATGGGGAGCTATTTCTAAGAAAAATCAATGGGAGAAAGTTGAAGTTGTACAAGGGTGATCCCATCCCTGCACAATGATTATATGGATGTAGGTCAATCTTAGTACTTTAGGTAGTTGCAAGGAAGTGTGGGACTATAAACTATACTACCAGAAGGACAGTTTGGCGAAGCGAAGGGGTTGTGTGATGATTAGAAGAACGGCACAGAGGGGAGTTGCGACAAAGGAGATGCGCTAGCATGGTGGGTCCCACGCAACCTGGCCAAAAAATAATTGTTGACAACACTGCAGATGATGGGATGGCGAATTTTTCATTAAAGAGAGTGGGGGGAGAGTATTTAAGAGCATATCTTTGGGAATATTCTACCAAAAGAGCATTAATGAAGGAGATCTAGAGGGAACATATGAATTTGAATTCAAAATGGGCTATAAATACAACATCCCGCTCCACATTCAAACACTTTGCCTCCAGAGAGATTTCCTTGAGATTTTGTGCCTTAGTTTGCATTGAAACAGTTCCTGCATGTCTAGATGGGATTAGCAAGAGATAGAGAAGAAGTTTTTGTAGCAAGGATTGCATTTGAGGTAGGTTTACCTGAGTGGCAGAAGGAAATATTATGGGAGAGAATGACTACAACACCATCAGTCCCTACCATAGCACCTAGGTCACCGAGGCCTAAACCCACTGCCTTCGCGGCAGGAGAGAAGAAGCAAAAGAAACCACAACAAGCATCGGTGTGGCAATCACAGCACAAAAATCCAATGGAGGTTTGACAGAAGGGTCAAATGGATAAAAGAAAACAACCGATGGAATCCCTAGACTTGGATGAGGAAGAATTGAATATGGGGGTTGAAGATATTGATGTAGAAGAAGTAGTGTCGATTACTCGACTACCACCTTATGTACCCCCTAGGAAATCCATCGCCAAAGTGACTAAGGACCCAGACTCGATGAAATACAAGGTCTTCACACCATTGTTGCTGGAGGACATACCTGTGGAGGGTAATTTGTTGGCCCGGGTACCATTTTTGAAGATGGAGGACTGGGACCTGGGTGATCATGCGAAGTTCCCATAGTTGGAACCCAACAAATATTTGAAGAAGGTCTACTATGAGGAGTCGGATATTACATGGCTTGAGCCAATGAAGTGGGTGGCCGAGATTGAGTGCACAAGATTTCTTAACATGTTGTGGGTGCCATAGTTTAGCCAAAGTGTCATTAATAATATTTGTGTGCGTTAATTGTTGGCGCTGGTTCATGATGGGTGCCTTTGGCTGGGAGGGCCAATTCTAATTGGCAACATGTTCGTCCATCACATCACCTTGTTTCCCTACTAGGGTGAGAACCCCGCAAATGCTTGTCAGGAAATCGCTAGATAAGAGGCTTGAAAATCAGATGAAGAGAGACTTCGGGTTGGTGAAGAAGTTATGCGGCTACGCCATTAGCTCCATCTCGGATGGAGCTATGCATATTGCCTCCCAAATTTTGGCTAGAAAAATAATGCGGAAGTGTCACACCGATGAAGTGTCGACACTAGTAGTATCTCTGACTGCACAATACAGAAAAGGGGTCTAATACAATTGGGCGAAGTATCTCTATCACAAGTTCTTGGAGGATTTCCATGAAGCCCAAGAGGATGGCAAGGCATTCCACTACACATGGTTACTTCTATTTATTGCACTGGTGGTATGGAAAATGCCTGAGGCAAGTCAGTTCCCAACACACGATCCATATGCGCAAAGAAGGATGCTGCAGGAACATGGCATACGTTGCCATATTTAGTCGTATAAGAATACATTTAGGGGGTCATCAGCAAATGGTCGAGCGAATGGCTCAAGCCATTTGATGAAGTTGTGGGAATAAGTAAGTTCGCAGATGGCGAAACAGGGAAAAGAATAGCTACGACAGTGACCAAGAAGATAAAGAGAAAGAAGCACAGAAGCTTCTACAAAAGAAAAGGCAGCATTGAAATAAAAGGCATCGCAAAAAGAAATGGCAGCACAATAGGAAAAGGCCTCTACAAAACAGATGGAAGTGCCAAAGGAGAATGATGCAACAACATCGTAGGTCACTATTGACCTCAAAGAACTTGAAATGGAGCACATTGATGTTGAGGTTGAGACTGAAGGTGAAGAGGAAAGGGCACAGACTTGGAGTCACCCTTCAGGGTTAGAAAGAGGCGGAAGCGAAGTTCCACGAGACCTCACAAGAAGCAGAAGTCTGATAAGTCTGCGAGTGCGACATCATTGGTCCTCATGGAAGGGTACCTTGATGAGATAGGTGATGTTGTCCGCTCCTCCACTGAAACTATTTTGGGAGACATCGAGGAACAGTACCACCTGGTATTGGAAAAAGTACAGTAGGGTCTGAAGGAATTGTAGGTCTAGACAGGGGTGATCCAAGCGAGCGTGGGACAAGTGAGCGTGGATCAAGTGAGCATGCCAAGAGTTAGTACAGTGGAAATCATGTCCAGGCTTCGCCCAGTACCACTACCATGCGACTCTCTCCAGTTTGAGACAACCAAAGACCAAGAGTGTGCACAGTTATGGAAGAATCTAAGTATCAACCTTACAGCACATTCGCTCTAGACTTTACATGAGATGCACCAAGGAGTTTTAGATGAGATCTGCTTCTAAGAGAATCGAGCACTATTGGTTATTGATGAGGTCACAAATAAAAATCAACATATTTTTGAAGAGAAAGCATAGGCCTTGCAGGCCCGCAACGAGGTGATACAGTAGAATCAGCAACTAGAGAATGCCCTTACCCAAGTATGCAGCGAGCTCCTTGAGCTCCAAAATCCAGAAAAAGCAACCTCAGCAGAGAAAATTAAGAATTTCACTGCTGTGGTAAAGGAATCTAAGGAGGAAATTGGAAAGGTCTGCTTTGAGCTGCAATTGCAAATATCAGATCTTCAACTTAAGCTACAACCAACCACTCCTCCGAAAGTCAGAGAGCAACACAAGGTTGCTATTAAAGAATATATGACTACTTTGGAAGTTGCAGTTAAGGACTACAACCAATTGTTTGAGAAAACGATGGATATGTGGACCTCACTGTAGGAGGATCCACACTTGCAAAATATCAAAGCAAAAATCTTGGAAAAGCATCTGTAGTTTGATGAGATTAGGGAAACAACGCAGACCTTAGCACCTATGCAAAGGTCCACTAGAATTCAAGAAGGAAAGTTCATCCAGACCCAGATTGATGAGTTGCATCAAAAGGCCTCCATTATCTCCTCAATAATGCAGCCATGGGCTGATGAGGCAAGCTATTTATGACAGAGAGTCCAGAGAAATTTAAAGGCTCTGTAGCAGACGCATAGAACCATGGACCTTGCAATCGAAGGTCCAACCACAAAGAAACTGGTCAAAGAGGTTCAACAGGCCGCCACACAAGGAACAATAGATCTTCAAGCCTTGAAGATCGAATTCAATGGTTTGCAATAAAAGATTGAGACAACACCAGCAGAGTGACTCAGGACGAGTCACGACTTTGTGTTGGGGGCTTGTTGGGACAAGGTCCCCTGGGGTCAAATTTTGTAAAGTTTTGTTAAATATTGTAAAGTCTCCACATTTTGAGGAGTGGAGTGCAAGTAGTGTAGGTCGATAGGAGTCAAAATGGATTTTATAAGGTCAAAGCCCCTTAGTTTGTTAAGAGTCAAGTTGTTTTGAGACCCGCCCATGGTTCACGGACCATGGTATTGTAATGAAGAAGGATATAAAAAGGAGTCATAGAAGAGTCATAGGGAGATAACGAAGGGAATAGAAGTGCATGATTTGGGTATGTTTTGTCTATTTTGTACTTGGGTGAAGAGGAAGGCTCCTGCATCTGTGTGCGCGGAGACCTTGGTAAGTCTGCAGCTGTGTGAGCGGAGACCTTGGTAAGTCCGCAGTTCTGTGCACGGAGACCTTGGTAAGTCTGCAGTTGAGTATGCAGGCCCCTACAGCTATGTGCGTAGGGTTGGAAAAGACTATAATTCAAGATCTAAGCATAATAATGACTTGTTTTGAAGAATTATATGTGTATCTGTGTATTTCCATTTATCTCTGAATTTACTATACTTTTGATCTATTGAATACAATTAGTCATGAAAAATACTTAATAGATTCGTGAAGACTTAGATCTGTGTATTTATATGATGTTATGAATGTTTAGCATAATCGACGAAGGGCCTAAACCTTCTAATTGTTAATTACTGTGATTTCAGGATCTTAAGGGTTAAGGTTTGTGAAGGTCGAGATAAAGTCCTAAGTTTAACATAAACACATCACATAGTCCTTTTGATGTAGAAACCTAGTTCTAGCATCCTCCAATACTACCTCGAGTGAGACTGCAACCTGCATTATGCGGGTTGTTGCCGAAAGGGTCAGTAGTGTAGGGTTTTTTTGGTTAGCATAGCTAACTCTGAACCTAGGTCTAAGTCCGCTCAAGTCAAAAACAGACCACCGACCCCTGTAGTTCATACAGACACATGGGAAGTTACAGAATGATCACCATCAGAAATGGTCCACATATCTGCAGCAGTTACATTTAAACATTAAGTACAAGAAGGGCAACATGAATAATGTTGCAGACTTCCTTAGCCGACCGCCAGTTATAGCACTGACCACTGTGCTCGACTCTTGTGGACATGAGACTTCAGGATGGTCGCATCTTTACATGAGTGATCCAAAAATTGGCACCATATACTAGATGCTCCTGGAAGGCAACCAAGTTCCATATTTTCACCTCCCGGACACACTGTTATGCCACTTGGGACACCTTTGTATTCCTTCAAGCGAGCGTGCCAAGATGATTTGGGAGGTGCACTATAGTCGGGTCGTTGGACATTTTGGGGTAGAAAAAACAGTGGCAGTGTTGTAGAAGTATTTTTATTATCCGAACCTTCAATAGGATGTTGGGAAGTACATCAAATCCTGTACTACCTATGTCATTTCCAAGCCTACAAATCAAGAAGTAAGGCCTGCATACTCCTCTTCCTACTCCTAGCTGGTGCTAAGAATCCATATCCATGGATTGCATGTTGGGCCTTTCTTCTAGCAAGAATGGAAATGACTTTGTTTTAATGGTCATCAACAGATTCTCTAAGATGGCTATTCTGGTGGCCTGCAAGAAGAGTATCACAGAAAAATCCACTGCAAAACTCTTCTTTGAATGAGTATGGGTACACTTTGGGATCCCACAATCCATTATCTCAGATCAGGATAAAAAGTTACTAAGTACATTCTGGTTAATCCATTGGTCATTGTTGGATAATAAACTCATTAAGTCCATGGCATTCCACCCCCAAATTGATGGCCAAACAAATTTTGTCAACAAGATGATCGTGCACATTAGGTGCATGTACAAATCGAAGCATCGAAAGAATTTGCTATGTCCAACACAACTACAACAGAGCTCTCCACAGCTAAACTGGCCTCATCCCCTTTCGGATTGGGTTGGGATTCCAGCCACTATGTCTGATCGATGTTGCCATACCACTTACAGCTACTCAGGTAGATTCGGCTCATGTCCAGTCTGAAGCCGATAGAGCCACCAGCTTCATTAAATGCATTTAGCACATCTGCTAGCAGGTCCATGACATATTGGACAACGAAAATGCTAAGTACAAACAATGACATGATCAGTATCAAGTGCCACACAAGTTCTAGGTGGGCGACAAATTTTGGTTACATTTACAGAAGGAATTCCTCGCTAGGTCCCACTGCAAGATTCACCTACTCCAATATTGGCCTTACACCATGACTAAGGTTGTAGGATACAATTCTTTCAATCTTATCATTCCACCATCCTTGCCCTGCACCCAATATTCAATGTGGATAGGTTGTGATCATACTTTCCCCCATTTCTAGACACATCACACATTGTTTGAGTAGTTGACACCAACATAGCTCAACCCAAGCTATATCGAATAGGCCATGAATGATAAGATCGTGGACACATAGATCAATAAAAATTTCTAGTAGAGGATCCAATTATATTGAGTTTTCAAAGCCGACCACCTTCTTAATCAGGGCGAGTGGCTCACCAAGGATTAGGTTCAACAAAAATTTCCTCATCTCATGGAGGCTTTCTACACAATGGGGACCATTGATTCCTAAGGGGGGAGGACCGATCCAGGTGGATATTGGTGGCCACCTACCTATTCCACCTGGACCTCCTACTAGTTTCATCAGTTTCCTTAATTATAACACAATTTACTATTTTTAGCAGTTTTTCAGGTCTTGAACTTTCAGAGTTGTTTTGACCCCTTAAATGACATCTTTTTGAGGTCAGTAGTAGGCCTGTAGCCTTAGGAAAGGTCCTGCCACAAATTTTATAGTACCCAGAGAAACCTTTCTAACAAGGTATCGTACACGCCAAACAAAGATCATATGACCAAGTTACAACCCCAATAAGGTGATTATCCAACTAACCCTAACGGGGCCCCCAAACTATTGATGTTCCATCTCCTGGGGTTAGTGTTTTGGTTTTTTAGGGTTTCCCTTTGTTGTTAAATGATAAAAATTTCCTTGAGCCTCATTGTAACATAGCTCAGAGGCATGTAGCCACCACATCTCTTCTCAGAGATAAGATACCATTGCCCGAGCTAGTTTATTTCTATTTTGTACGTAAACATCTTTCAATTATTTGATATTAATGAAATGAAGATTTATTTATGCTACATCTCTATGTTTATGTTTATATCTGTATTATGTTTTGTTTCTGCATAAGTTTGGATCACATGATATTGCTGAAATCGTGGCCAACCCATCAAAATTGGGTAGTGTCATCATTCCTGCCAAGCTCTGATTATCCCAATTATGATGATATTATCATCCTCTCCAACAAGTCCCTACACCTAGTCTGTATTTCTCCTTCAAATGGAAATAGTTTACAAAAGATAGAATCCTCCTGACTCTGGGATCTAGGGCCTCATACTCATCAAACCCATTAGTGAAGGACCTAATCAACTTAGTGAGTGTATTGAGCTCTCTCTCACATGCTCTGGCTCCTTAGTGAAGCGAGGCATGGTGGGTCTAATATTTTGGCCATATGTGTGAATGTTCTACTATTGGTTCATGCATGCATGTGCATGCTTCCCTTCTCCTGTTCGGGAACCCCCTTCTCCCTCATTGGCACCTCCTTGCAGTCCTCCATGCATGTTTTGTAATCATAGGCCTAACATCTGCCTCATCATCTCCATCATCTACTAATTCAACCTTACCAGCTCCTCCAATGTTGGGTAACACCGACCTTGTCATGGTTTCTCATCACCACCATTGTCCCCCATGTAGTCTCTGGCATTTTCAAATTGTGTATCTGAAAAATGCTCAAGCTCATTCTCTCTACCACGGGCCCTTCCTCTATCTATGCCTTTGCCTCTAGGATGGTAAAATGCTCCACCAAAGGGTCCTTTCATCAATTGTCCTCGAGCCCACAGCTAGCCAAGAACATGCTCTGATACCACTATAATATTATAAGTAGAGAAATATAGTGAATATCAAAACATGAACTAAGCTACAACAAGTAATATCACATGAAAGATTAAACTCCACACATGCAAATATAAATTAGAACACCATTGAGCAAGAATAATAATTCTATGCCATTTTATTATAATTTCAAGCCAATCCCTGTACAAAAGAGAGTGGAGTGAGTGAAACTAGGCTTGCTACAACAATCATGTAAAACCCAGGTGAAAGAGGAGAAAATCCACACTGAAATTGGCTCAAACTAGCTATACACACTACCCAGAAAATAAGTGATGTTGTTGCTGGAGGAAAATTGTAATTTGGACCCTCAAACCTACTCCAAAAATTCTGAAATTTTATTTGTAGTCTCCCCTCCCCAACGCCAATAAAACCTAGAAATATTTTTGGCTAATTTGAACTGACACAGAATTCACAAAATTAGAATGAATTCTCCAACCAGTGGCCCTATGCCTAGTAAGAAAAGATCTGATGAGAAATGCCGAGAAATCTCCTGTATGGCTAAGAATTTATAGCAATATGATCTCTGAAAAATGACAAACTTCCCAACATAAATATACAAGTAAGTACCACTCCAAAAACTCTAGCAATAACACTATCTTTCATCCCCTATGTCAACCCTAGGAGAGAAATCGGCCATTCAAATCGACCCTATTTTATTTCCGTACAAAATACTGAAGGATGCCTCGTCCACCTTAAGGGAAATTCTCTATCATTTCTCCCGACAAAACTCCACTATTTTACTGCTTCCCTTAGCTACACAAAAATTCCTTCTACGCCCTCCTGGAACTTGCACTGTTGATGGAACTCCCTGAATTCTTCTATCTGGATGCTCAATTCAGCTCTCAAATGCTCTCCTAGGGTGACACTCAAAGTTCACCGAAGAAGATTTCAGATTTTTTGCTTGGAAATCCCTTATGCCTAGAAGTACTGGTTGACGTGGCTAAGCAGCTCAAGAAAATGTTGTTACTGAGAATTTCACAATAAAAAAGCCCCTTAAATGGTGCTTCCCCTTCTATCTATAATTGTTTCTTACCTCCACCTTGTGGGCTCCATTGATTCGACACCCTTTTTCCCTTTCCTTTCATGTGATTTGATTTTCTCCTAAGGGGTTCAATTTCCTTTCTTTGGATTGCCCCCACAACCCAACAACACTTTAGTTTTCTCTTTTCTCCTAAGTTTGGCTTTCTTCTACGTGAAAGCATGAAGATGGGTTGCACTTTTGGGCCAATTATGTCGATGAAATTTCATTTTTTTTTCCTCTTTTATCGAATTGAAGCCCTCAAAATTCATATAAGCCTTGTGAATTTTGATTAAGAATAAAAAGAAAAATTGTGAAGAATTATGTTGTTGTCCTAATGATAGTTTTTTCAAAAATATTTAGTGTCATATAATATGTCAATTTTTCTTTAAATGAAATACTTTTCCTTGTAAATTTTCACACGTATTAAGAGGTATGCATGTGTTTGTGTAGCGTAACTTAGTCTAAAATGTGTAATTTTTAAAAACTATATATATGATCATGATCTACACAAAGAGACTTAAGTTTTTAATATTAAAAAAATATTTTTTGTGCAAAAATATATTTTTTATTATTTTTCAAAGTTGGCCAAGTAATATTTCAATCGCATTTTTGCAGACACATGTTCATGTAAGATTTTTTTCAACTATTTAAATCAATTAAAAAACCAAAAGTACCCTCTTGAAGAGGACTCGTAAATGAAGATAATGATATTTTTTGAAATTTTATCATTGTGTATATTTTATGATATTGAGTTTTCATTCAACCTCTTAAAACAATTCAAAAAAAATTCAAGCATTATGTTTAAAAGAAATTAGATGAAAAATATCATATGAATTCGAAAATGTCAAACTCAGATACCATTAGATAAATGATTCCTTAATGAATCCAACGTGATCATATCTGCCACCTAACGACAAATTTAGCCCTAAGTCCGCTAGGGCACAAAATGGAGTTGTAGAAAATTTTGCATAAGGGGTGCTGAAATTGTTGATTTTAGGACTTAAGAGGACTTAAGAGGTGCCTAAATTTCAAATTTAAATAGCTCGATCGAGGATTCCGTAAACCCTTGATTGAGCCATATACATGGTTAACAAAGGCTTGATCGAGCTATGTAGCTCAATCGAGCTATGTAGCTTAATCGAGCTATTATGTTCAATTGAGCCTCTACAAAAAAAATTGAATGATCTTGATCTGGAATCACCCCTAGGTGACCTTAGAAAATTAATGAAGGTATTACAGACTCATGTGCTGCTGTGTGTTTCTATGTTATCTTGTGCAACGGATCGATAATATTGCAAAATACACAGACACTTGAAACAGTAAGAGATCATAGTAAGCAAACATAAACACAACAAAATTTAACAAGGAGTTCACCCAATCCCCATGGGCTATGTCTCCTGGTTTAGCCTTCAGTGGTGGCCTTTTTTATTATGTTTTTAAAGCAGAGTCTTATAATAAGGAGCTCAATTTGAGTCTCCCTTGACAGAGGATGATCAGTAGGATGGCACTTGGAATTCCCAAGTCCTTAGAGTTCATAGACTCCCCTTACCGAATTTCGACCTCAATTGGTCTCTGTCTGCTCGATGCTGCCCTTACTCTGATGGTCAGCTTGGCTTCTCTGCCCTCTGCAACTTTGCCTCTCTTTCTGTGTCTCTTGGCCTTCGGCTTCTTCACTGCTTCTCTGCCTCACTGTCTCCCTGTCCTATCTCTGTCAGCTCGTGGCTTTAAAGCCAGTTCATTCCCCGACTGTTCGTTTCGACTTCCCGACTCTCTGGATCGCCTACCTCTGTCCGCTGGGACTTCTCTGCCCTGCATCATCATTGTTGCGTAACGCTTCGCAGAGAGGTGGCCACCTGTCTCCTTGTGAACTGAGTGTCAGTTCTTCTTGAACTGTCATTTTTTCCGTTATTTCCCAAATGCTTGCAAAACGGATCCTTTTGTCGATTCATTGGTCAAATCGGACTTCAAATCTTATGCGCCATAGTTTATTTCTCCCTCGGGTTCGGTCATCCATCGGGTTGAACCTCTGTCGTTGATCTGGAACCCCCAGATCCTACGATCTTCGCTTATATCGCGCGATTGAGTTGCTCGACTGTTAGTCCGCGATGTAAGCGGTTTCTCTCTCTCCCCACCGGACACACGTCACTCAGTGTATGGAATCGTTGGGTCCTCGGCCAAACCCGCTTACCACCCAAAATGCCTCCGATATTCCACCGGTTTTGAGCGCGGGACCCGCCTTGTCAGTTTTAGTGCTTTCCCACGGTTTTCGAGTTTCCCTTGTGACCGAGTGCTCGGGGTCTTTCCTTCTTGAGGGGTTTTTCTCAGCGTCAGAAACAACCTCCATTTCTGGATCTGAGCTTCCTAATTGCCATTTTTGTGCCATGTGCGGTCTCCATGGGTCAACGGTCAGCGCGCTTTGACCAAAGATCCTCGTTGCTCCGTGCTGGCTGCAAATTGCCATTATTCAAAGGTTATTTCTGATAGCTATAAGATTTCTTGAAGTTGGCCATTCATTCTTACCAATCATGGAATTGTTTGAGGATCCAATTCGGATCACGGCCTTCCCACTGAAAAAGCTTTTGGACCACCAAAAGTTGGTTTTTCAAGCATCGACTAAGTGAGGATACAAATTTCTCACCTGTCCAATCTCCATCCATTTTTCACTGCTTGGTTTTGAACCCCTGAGCCCAATTCTGAGGTACTCAACATCTCCGCTATGCGTCATTCTCACCATCCTGTCCAGAACTATGTCTTCCTACAATTCATTAAGATATTCAGGTAACAGGTCATCAATAGAAGGCAATTGACTCTGCTCTTCAGGGTCTTCAATTAACGAGGGTTCAAATAGTCTCAAGCTGTCTGCATTGACGACTGAGTAGATGTGCATATAAGCTAGCAAATCAAGGCGAAAAGCATTCTCACCAATTTTCTCAAGGATCTTGAAAGGTCCATACCTTATTTTTTTAGCTTTTTACCTTCACGTTGCATCCTATCTTTGTTGATATACAACCAGACTTGATCCCCAACTTGGAAATTATGCTCCATCCGATGCTTATCATGCCTTGCCTTGTATTTGGCCTGGCTCTTTTCTAGTTGTTCCTGTATTGCTTGATGGATCTCTTGGATTTGTTCAATGAACCTAGTTGCCTTGTCCACATCGTTGTGTCCCTCAACTGTTGTGTCCTTACCAAAGGCAGAATCCAAGGGAGGCGTTGGTGTGAAACCAAAACAGGTCTCAAAAGGAGATCTCTGTGTGGAAGAATGCTTGGCTCAGTTGTAAGCATGCTACACATAACACAAATGTTCATCCCATAGCTTGGGATGCTTGCTGCAATATCCCCTGAGCAACTGGATCACTGTCCTGTTGACTACTTCTGTCTGACCATCAGTTTGTGGATGGAAAGCTGTGCTTTTCTTCAATTTGGTGTCCATCAGTTCCCACAGACTTGACCAAAACTTTCCCACAAATTTGGTGTCTCGATCAGATATAATGGAAGTGGGAAATGCAAAATGAACCCAAACATGTTGAAAGAACAGTTTTGCAGTTTGTTCAGCTGTAATCTACTTATTACAAGGTATAAAAATACACATTTTGCTGAACCTATCCACAACAACATACAGATAATCATGACCCTTCCTAGATTTAGGCAGTCCTCCAACAAAGTCCATGGAAACACTTTCCCAAGGATGAGAAGGAATTGGCAATGGAGTGTACAAGCCTAGTTTCCTATTGTTGGGCTTGCTTTTAGCACACATAGTACACCCTCTTACATATCTAGAAACTGTCTCATTCATTTTTTGCCAATAACAAAATCTTTGCAGCTGTGCAATTGTTTTGCTTACCCCAAAGTGACCTGATATTAGAGAAGTGTGTGCTTCTCAAATTATATTTACACTTTCAGTTTTTGGAATGCATAGCATCCCACAATGATGTAGGAGTTGGTCCTTAATATGATAATCAAATTCTTCTACTCATTTGCCTTGAATTAAGGTTGCATATACATCCTTAAAGTCCGAATCTTGAGCATATTGTTCAATGTAGCTCTCATGCAATACAGAATTATGCTTAAGTATAGTAGATGCATTTATAATGGGTCTAGATAATATATCTGCAACTTTATTATGTATGCCCTTTTTATATCTGATGACTAAATGAAACTGTTGTAGAAAACCCATCCATCTATAGTGTCTTGGTTGCTGCAACTTAGTCTAGGAGTGTAGATATTGAAGTGGTTGATGATCAATATGTATAACTGTCTCTTTTCCCATTAAGTAATGTTTCCACTTTTTCACACTCTGTACTAATGCATACAATTCTTTATCATATGTGGGATAGTTATCTACTGTATAATTGAATGTCTGAGAATGATAACATATGGGGTTACC
This sequence comes from Pinus tabuliformis, assembly GCA_031772625.1. Lineage (NCBI taxonomy): Eukaryota > Viridiplantae > Streptophyta > Pinopsida > Pinales > Pinaceae > Pinus > Pinus tabuliformis. Next base: position 882,145,106 of record CM062808.1, on the reverse strand, counting down.
GTGCTGTATCAACACTGCTCCCATGGCATAGTCACTGGCATCCATTTGGATCTCAAATGGTCTTTGAAGATCAGGCAGTGCTAGTACTAGTGTTGTACTAATCTTTTCTTTCAAGGTGTCAAAGGCTTTCTGCTGTTTGCCTCCCCACTGAAACACCTTTTTCAATCCTGTTAAAGCATGTAAGGGAGCTGCAATTAAGGAAAAGTTAGAAATGAACTTTCTCCAATATTGTGTTGCTCCTAAGAAGCTCCTAACTTCTGTAGTAGATTTGGGTTTAGGCCAGTTTACAATGACTGCCACCTTAGAGGGATCTATCTTCAATTCACCACCTCCTACTATATGTCCCAAATAATTCAAAGATGTTTTGCCAAATTCACATTTTAAGAGTTTAACATAAAGTTTTTCTCTTTTCAAAACATCTAGTGTCTTCTTAACATGCTTTAAATGTTCTTCCCATGTTTTGCTAAATATAAGAATGTCATCCAGATATACAATAACAAAATCATCAAGAAAAGGTTTTAGCACATCATTCATTATTCTCATGAAAGTAGCAGGAGCATTAGTTAAGCCAAAAGGCATAACCAGCCACTCATACAGTCCCTGCTTTGTTTTGAAAGTAGTCTTCCATGCATCTTGTTCTACAACTCTGACCTGATGATATCCACTATGCAAGTCTAACTTGGAAAAATAAACATCTTCCTTTAACTGATCTAATAGATCATCTATGCGAGGAAGGGGATAACGATTTTTGATTGTTATTTTATTCAGTGCTCAATAATCAATGTACATTCTCCACGAGCCATCTTTCTTTCTCACCAAAATGATTGGTGACCCACATGGTGATGTGCTAGGTCTGATGAACCCCTTCTCAAGCAACTCCTGCATCTGCTTCTTGATTTCTACATTCTCTAAAGTGGACAACCTGTACATCCCAATGTTAGGAAATGGAGCATCTTGCTGCAAATTAATATCATGCATTATTTCCTTTCTGGGTGGAAGACCTTTAGGTTCTTGAAACAAGATATCATACTTTGAAACAACTTTTTCTAAATCAGCTTGCTGTTTAGCATCACAACCCTCAAATACATTGGTTTTATTAGGTTTCTTTTCCTTTACAACCATCAGTAAAAATTGTTTGCATGAATTTACAATTCGTTTCATCTGCCTTGAATTTATGAGAGTATAATTATTCTTCAGCTTATGAGCTCTTACAAAGTATTCGATTCCATCTTTAATGAGTAGATACTTGTTCTCAGCTCTATAGAAAATAGCTTTTCTATCATACAAGTAAGGACTTCCTAAAACAATTCCACATATATCCAGAGGAATTATATCTAACTCAACCTCATCTACAAATGCTGACCCAAAAGAAAACTTAAGTTTGCATTGTCTAGTCACTTGTAATTGTGCTTTATCACTTAACCAACCTAATGGGTATGGTTTCTTGTGAGGTGTAGTCAGTAATCCCAACTTCTTCACAATTTCTTCAAAAATTAAATTTACTTGTGAGCCACTATCAAACAAAGTATCAATCTTTTGATGTTTGGAAATAACTCGAATATGGAAAAGCTCATGTATTTTTCTCTCATTTTCTTCATCAATAGTAGATTGTGTATAATTACTAGTAGATGCTTCAGAATTCTTACCTTTTATACATGTGGCTACAATGGTTGCTTCATCTCCTGAGTCTGACCCCAAACCTTTCTGAATAGCTGCAACAGTCTTCTTCTTCCTGCCCTCGAACTTCTTAGGTCTTAGCTCCGGATGCAGAATCCAACAATGTTCATCATCATGCCCATCCTTCTTACAGTGAGTGCATGAAGATTTTCTTTTCTGTGCAGTGTTGGCCTTCCTCTCTTTCCATTTCTATTTTCTTTTCTCCTTATTCTTGCTTGCAATGGGCTTGGATGATCCCCCAACTTCTGGGTTCCCATTCTTTCCTCTAGCTTCTAGATGTGTAGCTTGAACATATACCTCATGTATACTAGTGAGATTAAATATGAGGATAGTGTGCCTCATGTAGCTGTGTAGACCACCGATGTACTTCAACAGAGTCTCAGGTGAGTCTAATGAGATTCCTAGAATCAAAGCTCTCTTCCTAAATTCTTGGGTGTAACCTTGTACACTTTGCCCTTTCAATTGACGAAGAGTTTGCCAGCTCATCATGGCTTGCTGCATGTAGGCCAGTGGATAGAACTGCTTTTTGATTGCAGAAACAAATTCACTCCAGACAGAAAGAGTCTTACCATGTCTCTTCATGTCAGCTTGGGTCCTGCCTTCCCACCAAACCAAGGTAGTGCCCCCAAGGCATAGGCTGGCCAGCTGAATCTTGCTCTTGTCTGAGTCGATACTCTACACTCTGCAATAAACATCAATTTGTCTGATCCAATTGTCCAGCTTTTTTGCATTCAACTCTCCATCATATATTGGTAAATCAAATTTAACATCTAGTTTAATCAAAGATGTCTTCTTTTTATGTTCAGGGCTATTAGGAGGTGTGAGAAAGCTTTCTTCTTTCCCCTTGCCTTTTGAGTGGTCATGGAGGAGAGACTCTTCATCTCCCTTATCTTGTTTGGAGCCCGATGAATCTTCATCTTTATGTTTTCTAAAGTCCTTATACATTTCCTCTACCATGGATCTCATGGCCAGGAAACTATCTATAAATTGAGGGTCTAGGCCCACAGAACCTTCCTCCGACATTGTCTTCTGAGGATAGACTCTTCCAATTTCAGGATTAGTTTCGACCAACTCTCCTTCTCCTAATTTGAGCTTCGATCTAGTTAGCATTCAACAACTAAATCCAACACAAGCTTGTCTAACCTTAACAACCTATAGCTCTGATACCACTTGATCTGGAATCACCCCTAGGTGACCTCAGAAAATTAATGAAGGTATTACAGACTCATGTGTTGGTGTGTGTGTCTATGTTATCTCGTGCAATGGATCGATAAGATTGCGAAATACACAGACGCTTGAAACAATAAGAGATCACATTAAGCAAACATAAACACAACAAGATTTAATAAGGAGTTCACCCAATCCTGCTAGGCTATGTCTCCTAGTCCAGCCTTCAGTGGTGGCATTTTTTATTATGTTTTTAAAGCAGAGTCTTACAATAAGGAGTTCAATCCGAGTCTCCCTTGACAGACGATGATCAGTAGGATGGCACTTGGAATTCCCAAGTCCTTAGAGTTCACAGACTCCCCTTACCGAATTTCGACCTCAATTGGTCTCTGTTTGCTCGATGCTACCCTTACTCTGATGGTCAGCTCAGCTTCTCTGTCCTCTGTAACTTTGCCTCTCTTTCTGTGTCTCTCGGCCTTCAGCTTCTTCACTGCTTCTCTACCTCACTGTCTCCCTGTCCTGTCTCTGTCAGCTCGTGGCTTTAAAGCCAGTTCATCCCCCGACTGTTCATTTCAGCTTCCCGGCTCTCTGGATCGCCTACCTCTATCCGTTGGGACTTCTCTACCCTAAATCATCATTGTTGTGTAACGCTTCGCAGAGAGGTGGCCACCTGTCTCCTTGTGAAATGAGTGTGAGTTCTTCCTGAACGGTCATTTTTTCCATTATTTCCCAGATTCCTATGCAACGGATCCTTTTGTCAATTCATTGGTCAAATTTGACTTCAAATCTTATGCGCCATTGTTTATTTCTCCCTTGGGTCTGGTCATCCATCGAGTTGAACCTCCGCCGTTGATCTAGAACCCCCAAATCCTACGGTCTTTGCTTATATCGCGCGGTTGAGTTGCTTGACCGTTAGTCCTTGATGTAAGCAGTTTCTCTCTCTCCCTGCTGGACACGTGTCACTCAGTGTATGTCCTCGGCCAAACCCGCTTACTACCCGAAATGCCTCCGATATTCCACTGGTTTTGAGCGTGGGACCCGCCTTGTCAGTTTCAACGTTTTCCCATGGTTTTCGGGTTTCCCTTATGACCGAGTGCTCGAGGTCTTTCCTTCTCGAGGGGTTTTACCCAGGGATCTGAGCTTCCTAATTGCCATTTTTGCGCCATGTGCGGTCTCCATGGGTCAATGGTCAACGCGCTTTGATCGAAGGTCCTCGTTGCTCCGTGCTGGCTGCAAATTTCCATTATTCAGAGGTTATTTCTGATAGCTATAAGATTTCTTGAAGTTTGTCATTCATTCTTACCAATCATGGAATTGTTTGAGGATCCAATTCAGATCAGATCTAAAATTAAACTTTAACCTCATTTTAAAATTTCAAATCTTATTAAATGTATTATTATTATTATTATTATTATTAAATTGAATGATGAAATGATATTAATATAAAAACATATTAATATTAAAAAAAATTAATATTAATACATTTTAATGTTAATATTAAAAATATTAATTTTGGATTAATATAATATTATTAACTTTAATATAATAAAAAATTTCTTATATTATAATATACACTAGCACAACTACATTAATAAATGTGGTTGATATATGTCATAGGCGTCAACAAAAGAGTTATTAACACAAAAAGAGTCATACAAGCGGATTCAATATATGTTAATTTTATTTAAACTAATTTTTTTATAAATCTAACAAAATAAAATATATAATATTTTAAAATCCTCAAGTAATCATAACCTATAAATCTACCTATAAAGAAATAAAACCTAAACAATTTCAATTGGAAGACATGAAGTGTTCTATGTATCTTTGATGGAGGTAGCTGGAACATTAATATTTTGGAAAAATTTAGATAATATTTCCATGGAAAATTATCATTTTCCCTCCAGGTGAATGTACAACACACATTTGAAATATTGCATTTTAAATATGTATTATATATAAAAAAACATTTTGCATGACATAATATATATATATATATATATATATATATATATTGATTGTCAAATTATTTTAAATTTTTTGAAATATAGAGTGAGAGAGAGTCGGAGAGAAGGGTAAGAGAGAGAGGGGGACGGGACACAAAGATGGAGAGAGGGAGAGGAGGAGAGAGTCTTTGAGAAAGAGAGGTAGCTCAAGAGATGGAGTTGGAGTAAAATATAGGGAAGGAAGAAGTTTAAGACATATATAGAGAGAGAAAGGTGGAGAGAGAGAGTGTGTGGCAAGGGAGAGATGGAGAGAGAGTGTGTGTGTCTAGGGTGAGATAAAAAGAAAAATAAGGAGAGATGGAGAGAAGGGGGGGAGAGAATAAGAGAGGGAGGGTGATAGTCAACAAAGATGAAGGACGAAGCTCAAGAGAGAGAATGAGTGAGTGAGTGATATGGGGGAGAGACAGAGGGAGGTGGGAGAGAAAGGAAGATAGAGATGACTTGAGAGGGAGGGAGAGAGAGAGATGGAGTTGGAGGCGGAGAGAGAGGGAGGTAAGAAAAAATACATATAGAGAGAGAGAGGTGGAGAGAGAGAGAGAGGGTGTGGCAAGGGAGATGGAGAGAGAGTGAGGGAGTGACAAGGGAGATGGGGAGAGAGGGAGAGAGGTGTTGGGAACGGGTTCCCCTAAGAGCCATTTTTGGGATAAAAGCATAAGTTTTGGGGCAGAAAGCACAAATTTTGTATAAAGAATATAAAGTCTCCACATTTTGTGGTCGTGGAGCGCAAAGATGTAAAGAGTCACTAAGGGTTTTTCGCCCTTATTTGTAAAATTCATGTCGGATGTACAGGATCTACCCATGGTCTGCGAACCATGGGATTGTATAAAAAGAAGTGTTAGAAGATTCTTTTAGTAGTTTGAAGTCTTCCTGGATTGGAAGAAGGAATTCCATGTACATGTCGACACATCATGTATCGCTCTAGGAGCGGTACTAACACAGGTCGGTGAAGGAGAATTGGACCATCCTATAGCGTTTACGAGCAGGAAGCTATCCAAGGTTGAGAAGAACTATTCCACCACATAGTGTGAAGGACTAGCCATGGTGTACGTGCTCCTGAAGTTTAGGCACTATTTACTGGGCAGACATTTTAAGATGTATACGGACCATTCCACGTTGAAGTACCTGGTCAATAAGCCTGTGTTGGGGGGGAAGATCTGTAGTGGCTGTTTTTGTTCTAGGAGTATGATTTTGAAGTCATTTTGAAACCTGGATGGTTGAATGCGGGACCAGATCATTTGTCGCGCATTGAAAATGGAAAGGAGCCTACTAATCTAGAGGAAGGGCTACCTGACGCGCAGCTCTTTGTAGTGTGCATTGTGAACAGTATCTTTGAATATATTATCCACTTCTTGATGACAAGAATGGCTCCAGAGGGTTATAAAAGTTAACAAAAGGAGCTGGTAGTACACGCAACAAACTTTTTTGTCATTACAGGGCACTTGTATAAAATGGGGTTAGATGAAATCCTACGACGTTATGTATCGGAATTTGAGCGAAACAACATCATTGCTGAGGCTCATAAAGGAGCCGTGGGAGGACATTATGCTGGCAAAGCAACGACGCAGAAGATTCTATGCTTTGGGTTCTGGTGGCCAACCATGCATAAGGATTCAAAAGCATATTGTAGGGCATCTGATGCGCACCAAAGGACTGGAAGACCTTTGAGGAGGGATGAGTTGCCGCTGAATCCACAGATGTCATTGCAGCCCTTCGAGAAGTGGGCGATTGACTTTGTGGGTTCAATTTAGCCACCAAGAAAGAAGACGTGTGCGTGGTACATCATCACCACGACTGAGTATTTGACTAGATGGGCAGAGACACAGCCTGTGAAGGACTGCATAGGTACGACAATAGAAAAAATTATTTTTGAGTATGTCCTGATGAAATTCAGGTGTCCAAAGATCTTGATGAGCGATCGCAGTATGCACTTTCGTAATGAAACAATCAGCGCATTGACAAAAGAATTTCAGGTGTATCATCAGAAAAGTATGTCTTATCATCCGCGGGCTAATGAGATAGTGGAAGCATTCAATAAGATACTGGAAAGAGTGCTAACAAAGGTATATAATGCTCAGAGAAATGATTAGGATGTGCCCGTACCCGAGGTGTTATGGGCCTACAGAACAACTTGCAAGAAGCTGACTGAACAAATGCATTTCAGACTCGTGTATGGCGTAGAAGATTTAATGCCAATGGAATACATTGTACCTAGTCTATGCATAACGGCATTCACAGGAATGGCAGATCGTGAAGCCCTGGAAAAGAGGCTTGCACAACTATCAGAGCTTGAGGAGGATCAATTTCTAGCTAGATTTCATCAACAAGTTCAGAAGGAGTGCAAAAAGGCATGGCACGATCGACACATCAAATTGTGCACCTTCAAGGTAAATGATTTGGTCTTATTATATGACAACAAGTTTGATAAATTTCCAAGGAAATTTAGGATGCACTGGCTGGGGCTGTATGTCATCAAGGAAATTACCGATGGTGGAGTAGTTCAACTAGTCAAAATGAATGGAGAACCCTTCCCATAGAAGGTGAATGGTAGCCAATTGAAGCCATACACCATGATCGAGCTAGGTGACTATATGAGTGAAGCACAGTCTTAGCGCTCCAGGCAGCTGAAAGGAAGTTCAAGACTATAAACTACACTGCCTGGGTCAGAGAGCTGAGCGATTGGGGAACTGCGCGGAACGAAGAAATGTCACAGAGCCCACAGAAGCGCGCAGGGAGCTATGCTACCAAAGTAAAAACCATGCAGGATAGCTAGAAAGTGACAGTTAAAGTCATTGTTCATCTCTGTGTAGTGATGCCACTGGATCCCGCGAAAGGACCACGTTATATGGAACTAGTCCGTGATTATGAAAGTGATGACGATTTGGACCATATATATAAGATACAAGATGATATCAAGACTGGATGAACCCAATAGCGGATGGCCATATTTCATTTGACCGTGAAATTTCCTGCATGTCAGACTCGGATGAAGAATTAGAGCACTGGCAAAATCAATTACATGAAGTATCTACGCTGCACTGTAATATGATGACTAAGTCATTGCGCTGTGTGTCATCAGAAGTAAGGAATATGCCTTCTTATGATGGGTTGATTGATGTGGATATATTTTTGGATGCATTTGAAAGAGAAGTGTCAGAGAAGCATCGCTTCCAGGCCTTGGATTGGGCGCTGCGCGCTACGCCCGCAAGATGGTGGGGTATGCACAAGGATAATTTCGGTGATTGGCGTGAATATAGGAGGATGATGAGAATACGTTTTGGACAGCTGAAAGTATGGATGATAGACAAGTATGATGGAAGGGATGATCCATGCAATCACCTAGCCAAATGGACTAAGGCTTATGGAGCGGAGCCCCAGCCTGAATGGGTGCATCTGTTTTGTCATACCCTGGATGTCATACCAATGAATTGGTACTTGGAAACAGAGCTCCACCATGGCACTGAAGAATGGGACATCTTGCACCATGTGTTTATAATGGACGTTCAGTACTTTGATGATTGGATAGTGTTTTGATTGGTTAAGCGCCATGTGGCAAGTCTGCGCTTGATGCTAGATACATGTAGGAGATACCAAATTGCGCTCAATCTGAAGAAGTGTATATTTTGTGTCCCTTTTGGGATCTTGCTCAGTCATGTGGTATGAAGACAAGGATTGATGGTAGACTCCATGAAGATCGCAGTGATAATCAACTTGGAGGCATCGAGGAGTGTGAAACAGCTGTGCGTAACTCTAGGGCATACCAAATACTATAGGAAGTTCATTAAGAGCTATGCCCAAATCACTGCACCTATTGAGAAATTGTTGGAAAAGGATGCTACGTTCTGTTGGAATGATTAATTTTAGAAGAGCTTGGATGTGCTGAAAGAGAAAATGGTCACTGTGTCGATCCTAGTCTTCTCGGATTGGAAGAAGGAATTTCATGTGCATATGGACGCATCATGTTTGTGTTGGGGGCCTGTTGGGAATGGGTTCCCCTAAGAGCCATTTTTGGGCTAAAAGCCTAAGTTTTGGGGCAAAAAGCCCAAATTTTGTATAAAGAATGTAAATTCTCCACATTTTGTGGTCGCAGAGCGCGAAGATGTAAAGAGTCACTAAGGGTTTTTCGCCCTTCTTTTGTAAAAGTCATGTCGGTTGTAGAGGATCTACCCATGGTCCGCAGACCATGGGATTGTATAAAAAGAAGTGTTAGAAGAGTCTTTTAGTAGTTCAAAGTAAGTTGGAGTCATTGAGGAATCTGTGACAAGCTAAGAGTGAGAGTCTTAGTGTAGGAAGAGGCTCTACAGCTGAGTGCGCAGAGGCCTAGGGTAGAAGTCTGTAGCTGAGTGCGCGAACCCCTGCAGATGTATGCATAGGGCAGATAGAGTTTGTATTGGAAACCTGAATCATCAATAAAGAGGAGTATTCTGAAATTACTATGTATTTTACCTCTGGTTATTGCATGCAATTATATTATGTTAAGTTCTGGGTTTACATTATAATGCTAATTTGATGCGCGAATATATCTGTTTCTATCTGTTATTTGAACACAAGTAAGAATATATGTTTACACGAAGACAATCTTAATTGTATGATAAAGTTGGTGAACACTTAAGATAATTCGAGAACTTATACAGTAACATATTTACAAAGGCGCGTAAGTGCCTGAATCATCGTTTAGGGTTGCGCGAAGGACAGTCGGGTATCTTCGTGAAGGCCCTGAAAGACGAGAGAGAAATTACATCGATAAGCCCTAACGACTTATCGATCTACGTGAAGTAAGGGCATAAGGTATAAAGTTGACATCACAACCATCTCAGGGTGCAGAAACTTGGTTCCTGCATCCCCCCATACTGCTTCAGGTGAGACTTTGGTCCGCGCTCCATGGACTGATGTTGATAGGGCCAGTAGTGTAGGGATTTGCTTGGTTGTCTAACGCTGAACCTGGGTCAGGGCCCATCAAGCCAACAAATGGTTCTGTTTCTGGGACCGGGATCTACATAACGAGATGTGTGATGTCGCATCATTGGAACCCAACTAAGAAAGATATCGAAGACTAGTTGGATAGAAAGATCCACGAATTCACGACGCAAGAGAACGGGAATCCATGCTTGAAGAAATAACAATGGTTGGACAGATATATGTACATAGAAATACACAAAATCTTCTTTTGTTCCTTCCCAGTTTAATTATATGAGTGGATCGCGAAGTTGGCAGACGCTCGAGGCTGAGGTGGAGGAGGGCCTGGTAGAGGTCAAGGGCAGCTCATTTGTTACAATTGTGGAGGTCCAGGACACTACGCGAGAGACTGCCTAAATCCGACGCGGCTGTTATGCCACTATTGTACACAATTTGATGATGTGGCGGAGGATTTCCCTATACTGTTGGCTAAAATTCGCGAAAAGGGGGCGCAGCCTCCGCAACTGACACAAAACCTCCAAGTGATGAGGGCAGAGCCTCGTGAGGAAGACCCTAAGGTAAACATTATGTTGCAAAGTGGAACAACGACTGGTGAGGATAAAAGGGAAGAAACCTACAGAAGGTGAGTGGGTCCGCAAAGCACCTGAAAAGGAGACTGGGTTTGATCAGGAGCGCACAAAAGAAACCTTTACGGAAGCAAAGAAAAACTTTGTTGAAGACTCTACCTCAGGAAGTCAGGAGAAACTGGTTGAAGATATGGACCCTTCCATGATTACCACGTTCTTGGAGACCTGCATGAAACTACTACATGATAGTAAGGCTGTGAAGGGACTACAGGAACTGATCAATTGGTGCGCTAGCAAGGACAGCGCTACTGGTGAATCGTGCATGGTTAGAAAGCTTGATAGGCATAAGACAAGGAATGGAAATGAGATGAGACTCACTACACAAATAAGGGAATATGAAATGGACCAAGTCATCTTAGATCTAGGGTCTGATGCGAATGTTTTACTGAAACAAACATGGGAAGGAATGGGGAGACCTGTGCTCCAGTGGTCTCCGATCCAGTTACGGATGGCGAATCAATAGAAAATCATCCCAATGGGGAGGCTGAAGGGGGTAACAGTTGACATCGAAGGCGTGAGTGCACTGGATAATTTTGAAGTAATAGAGATTGTGGATGACAACAATCCCTACCACGCGCTCCTTGGGATCGATTGGGCCACTGACATGAATGGGGTAATCAACTTGAAGAAGCGAAAGATGATATTTGAAAATAAATCACTCCATGTAGTGGTACCACTGGAGAGAGACTCTGCCCTTGACCTTGTAAAAGACATTATAGACAAGAACTAGCATATTGCCACAGTCATGGCTGAGGCATGCAGGACTGTCCCGAAGCTGGGCATTCCCGAGGCTGAGCCGGTATATGTGAGGGTTCAGAAGCTCGCTACTAGAGTGCATGACACATGAACTGAATTGGAAAAGGTTTAGCTAGAGCTAAACCTCAAAATTGTAGAGTTGCAGTTAAAGGCCCAGCCTTCGACTTCACTAGAGATCAGAGAGTAGCACGAGACTGTTGTGAAAGAAATGGTAGCAGCAGTAGAGAGCGCAGTGAAGGACTGTACCACACTCTTCGAGCAGTCTCTCGAGGTAGTCACCTGCCTATAAGAAGATCCTACTATACAACAGCTAGAAAAAGAAGCGTGGGAGCTACAGCAACACTACAACAATGTCAAAGCAACAGCACACATCGTTGCCATCACACAGAGGTTAGCTAAGCTACAGGAGGCCAAGGCGTTGAAAGAGCAAGTAGATGCAACTCAGCACAAGGAAGTTGTGTTGAAGGCTCGCTTCAAGCCTTGTTTGGACGAGGCATACATGATCACGACCACTATTGAAAAAAAGCTGGTTAGTCTGTAGGAGACTTAGCAGAAGATTCAGTTAGATAGAACAAGGCCAGCGACAGAGCAATTGGTCGAGGAGATGAAGCAGGCAGTAACACAGTGCACTGCTGAGGTAGCAGTTGTCCAAGTCAAGCTGGGAGGTCTTCGCGACAAGATCTCCGTGCCAGCAGAGTGACTCAAGGGTGAGTCACCATGTTTCGGTTGGGGGCCTGTTGGGAACGGGTTCCCCTGAGAGTCATTTTTGGGCTAAAATCCTAAGTTTTGGGGCAAAAATCCCAAATTTTGTATAAAGAGTGTAAAGTCTCAGCATTTTGTGGTCACAGAGCACGAAGATGTAAAGAGTCACTAAGGGTTTTTCGCCCTTCCTTTGTAAAAGTCATGTTGGATGTAGAGGATCTACCCATGGTCCGCGGACCATGGGATTGTATAAAAAAAAGTGTTAGAAGAGTCTTTTAGTAGTTCTAAGTAAGTTGGAGTCATTAAGGAATCTGTGACAAGCTAAGAGCAAGAGTCTTAGCATAGAAAGAGGCTCTGCAGCTGAGTACGCAGAGGCCTAAGGTAGAAGTCCGCAGTTGAGTGTGTGGACCCCTATAGCTATGTGCGTAGGGCAAATAGAGTCTGTATTGGAAACCTAAATCATCAATAAAGAGGAGTATTCTGAAATTACTGTGTATTTTACCTCTGGTTATTGCATGTAATTATATTATGTTATGTTCTGGGTTTACATTATAATGCTAATTTGATGCGCGAATATATCTGTTTCTATCTGTTATTTGAACACAAGTAAGAATATATGTTTACGCAAAGGCAATCTTAATTGTATGATAAAGTTGGTGAACACTTAAGATAATTCGGGAACTTATACAGTAACATATTTACAAAGGCACATAAGTGCCTAAATCATCGTTTAGGGTTGTGCGAAGGTTAGTCGGGTATCTTCGCGAAGGCCCTGAAAGACGGGAGAGAAATTACATTGATAAGCCCTAACGACTTATCGATCTACGTGAAGTAAGGACATAAGGTAGAAAGTCGACATCACGACCATCTCAGGGTGCAGAAACTTGGTTCCTACATCCCCCCATACTGCTTTGGGTGAGATTTCGGTCCACGCTTGATGGACTGATGTTGAAAGGGCTAGTAGTGTAGCAATTTGCTTGGCTGTCTAACGCTTTACCTGGGATAGGGCCCATCAAGGCAAGAAGAGGAGAGTACGAGGGAAGAAAAATAGAAGTAGAGATACAGGGAGATCAGGGGAAGAGAGAGAGAGAGGGAGAGGGAGGGATATATAGATAGATATGGAGAAATAATGTGTATGTTTGCGGGGTGATATAGAGAGATGAAGAAGGAGAGATGAAGGGAGAGAGCGAGAGATAGATAGATATGAAGAGAGAGTGTGTGTGTTTTTTGGGGAGTGAGATAGAGAGACAAATAAGGAGAGATGGAGGGAGATATTGATATAGATGGAGGGGGGGAGAAAGGGAAGAAAATTGCTTTCACTAGATGCATTGATTTCAGTGTACAAATGTTGATTTCTAATCTTATTTGATTTCTTGCAAATTAGATGCATTGATTTATGTATAGATGTTGATTTCGAATCCTATTTGATTTCTTGCAAATTAGATGCATTGATTTATGTGTAGATGTTGATTCTAATTTGATTTCATTTCTTGCATTAGATGCATTCATTTCATTAAAGATGTTAATTTATAATCTTGTTTGATTGAGCTTGCATTATATGTAGTGATTTCAATGTAGATGATGATTCCTAATCCTATTTGATTGTTGGCACTAGATGCATTGATTTCAATGTAGATGTTGATTTCTAATCCTATTTGATTTCTTGCAACATTAGATGCATTGATTTCAGTGTAGATGTTGATTTATAATCCTATTTGATTGTTTGCATTATATGCATTGATTTTAGTGTAGATGTTGATTTCTCATTCTATTTGATTTCTTGCATTAGATGCATTGATTTCAGTGAAGGTGTTGATTTCTGATAAATTATGCAACTAGATATATGGTGTAAATTAATTTCAAGGTAATTAGTTTAATATTGTGCACTTATTTCAGTGTAAGCACAAAATAATTATTGATGACGTACATTATGATTAAGGTTTTGTAGATAACCTCAAACAAAATAAAATCAAATAGAACTTTTATTTGTAACTTTTACTTCTCCACATCTTTTAAAATTGAATATATAACTTATTTCAATCATATTTGAATTTTTAAAAATTTAATAAAACTTAAATTTCCATCATAAGGAATTGATTTAAATGCTTGGATAACTACTTGTCAATTTATGAAAGTTGATAACATTATATAAAATTATAGAAATGTTGCCATATATTGTTGTTTGACCTATTTATTAAATTTCAATACAATTTACTTATATCATGTTATGACTAAGCTCTTGTAGATAATCTCAAAATAAATAATGTTGAATAAAACATATTTGTTGTTTACATGAAATCTTTTAATATTAAAATTGAATAAAACTTATTTCAATCATATTTGTGTTTTTTAATTGAACCTTGAGATAAGAAATTGATTGAAATACTTAAAAAAGTTGTCCATGCAATGGTATATGGGTGGGTCACAAATTTTTTCACACACACACACACACACACACACACATATATATATATATATGAATAACTTTATAATTCAAAAAAAAAAAAAAAATTATATTGTAATAACATACATGTTGATTGCACTAAAAGACACTTTCTACAAGCCCATATGAAGCATGATTGGAATTCTTTCCATGTTCAATATTAAATTGATACATGATCTATTTTAGTTCATTTTAAGAATCAAAGTGACTTGCATCAAAACTTAATATTGTATTTATTTTCTTAGTCTATGAAACTGGGAATCAAAATTGAACATATATTTTACTAATAAAAGTTTTAGAATATAGAAAAATTATTAAATTAGCGAAATAATTTTAACAAATTCATAAACTTCAAAAATTAATGAGCATCCATAAACAAGATTAATACAAACCCATAAACTAAAATAGTGAATACACTTATCAATAAACTATCCATATGAAAATATATACAAATTACAAATATCAAATGAACATCCATAAACTAAAATAGTAAGCATCCATAAACTAAAATAAGTCCACCATGTACATCCATAAACTATCCACGTATAAAAATATACAAAGTCTGTATAACACATGTGAATATTCCCTATGAAATGAGCCTAAAAATATACAAACTATGACACTCTAAGTACCACGAGAACTCCTATGTGAGTTCTACTTCGCAAAATAAGTTTCCATATGTTGGTACTGCAATATATCACATTCAAATTCAAACTAATTAGATCATTATTTGTACAAAAAAAAAAATATGGAAATAAATGATATTGAACCACATTTTTTAATTACATATACATAAATCTACTAACCTCAGTCGATTCCAAATGCAAATCAGAGAGGATGGGGGTCTCATCATGAATTTCGTTTTGGCGCTCCCCTGCCTGTGGCTCAATAATTAGGGCTTGAATCAATGGACCCACATCATCAATGCCTATAAACCCAATATCCCACTCATGTATCCACATAATAGTGGCATCAACGACACTTTGCATATGGACCTATGTACACAATCACAAGGACAAATTATAATTAGTCTACAAATTAGTTAGCATATTTATGTAATTTAAAAAAAATGTTGAAATATTAGGAATAATTTTTTTTACCTCAACTGTTGGTCCATGTGCTTGTACATACTAACTCTCCTCCACATTAGTGAACATATAAGGTCGAGGTGGAGGTGGAGGAGAATCCATGGAAACATGCTCTAGTCGAGGATGCCCTAGATGATCATTTTCCCCCTCGGATGACCTCATAAACTCATCCATGTAATTGGGACGTGTCTACATGTTATCATGAAATTATTAATATAAATGCAATCTAATATGAATCAGAAATTTTAATATAAATAATTATGCATAATTTGACAATACGAGTCAAACGTTTTGTATATATATGTACTTGGTCAGTGTCACACAGGCCATGCGCCCTCCAAGTCCCACAAATGTCATCACGATACATACATGTATGTGTCAAAAACTAGTCAAAGGGTAAACGCGTGAGAAATGCATCATCATATAAGGGCAGTGATGGGTCATGAGGCACTGGTGGTGGTCTCCTAATCTCTCCATCCAATGCAACAAAAGCACTAGCCAATGACACTCACATGCTATCTACAATAGTCTCCCGCGTCTCACCACCGAGTTGTGACAACTCCTCTAGTTTTGTCGGTAATACCAAACTCTGAGACAATAGTGGAAAGAATCTTAGAGGTGGTGGTACATGCCCAAGTTCCCTGCGAACCCCCTCGCGCTCATAGATATGTCCCATGTCATTACCATAAAAATGAGATCTGGTATCAGTGTAATCTAATATCATATGTAACACAAACTCTTCATATAAATTCTTAGCAAAATAAACAATGACCTGGTCATGGTTGGGAACTTGCCTCAAGCTCCAATGAATTTATAATACATGAAAGGGGATGCATAAACATTACTAAAATATTTCAGTGTGATCATACCTTTGTCTAGCAGGGAGATTCAGAGGGATGTCAAACAACTCCCCATGAACATCAATTTCCTTGGTGGCTTTAACCACATCCTAAGAATATGGGTCTCTAACCTCATGCCTACTGACCCTATGTATGAACTGTAATATGTGGCTATGTGGGCCTAACTTCCGGTATGTATCGATCAATCTAGTCATGTTATCCAACATCAAAGACAATGCGAGATGAGTCAGTGAATTGAAAGGGATATTCTCTATCTCTACTGCTATCTGTGTATGACAGGTCATAACATTCTCTAATGTGATATGAGCTATAACATCATCCCACGGAGGGATTGATGATACACTCTGATCCTCAACTTCGGCCTGCTTATGAATTGTAAATCATAAACATAATTTAACATATATATAATTAACAAACTAGAAGCATAATAACATATACATTAAATTCAAACACTTCCATTGAAGAAAATTTAAAAATTAAAGACAATTTCAAGGCATAAACACATAAAATTTAAAGAGCATTTAAAAATGCAGGAGGTGTACTCGAAATGGGCGAAGAAGGCCCACTGGATGTAGCATGGTCATCAACATAGAAATAAACACTTCCTCTGACACTTCAAATGGCTTCAGAGGTAGGATCTACGAGGGGAACATGAACTCTTGGTGGGCTACGTGATCTATCACGAGCCCAACCACGTATAACAGAACCTATCACACTATAATGGCCTGTAGTTGGGGCACATATATGGGATGCTTCAGCATATTACATATAATACATATAAACTAATCCAATAAAAAAATGTTGACATAAAAACCATTTATAAACTCAAGAAGAATAATCTAGTGTGAAGTCCTAAGCTTTAGAGTCCATTTTTTGATAATTTATTAACCAAAGTACATTGAGTTCCATGTAAACACAATTGAAAGAAGTGATCAAATATATTCTCACACTTTTTTCCATTTCTAAATAATGCATTTTGTTCATAGCGCATAAATATGTAAATATATATGTAAAAAACTGAAATAAACCTATTTACAAAACTACTAAAATTTCATGTCAACCAAATACAACAATAAACTTTACGTTCTTAATGTTTGACTTTGACACATGACATGTACTAGGTGCAAGCACATGAAAGCAATGTTTAATGTACAAGACATTACATAATGAAACAATATGGTACAAATTAGAAAAGAGTCTAAATGCTTTTATTCACTAGACCAAATGCACTTTTCATGATAGATTTAATGTACCTTTCAATGATGCATGGTTGAAACATAAACTTTTATATATAGTTATATGTTAAATGACATATGTGTGTGTCTCTTATGTTTTAAATAAGTATGCTATGTTAAATGTTATAATTATATTATGTTTAGTTATGCACAATGCACATGTTACACTATATATATATATATATATATATATATAATAAACTATTTATCATAATATAAAGTTATTTTGTATATATATATATATATATATATATTTCATAACATAATTATAGTATAATTGTTAAATTATATATCTAGTTATATAATTATGTTATGAACTATCTAGTTATATATATATATATGTTATGTTACAAAGTTATAGAAAATTTTATGGTGTGTTATAAATAATATACATAGAACTATAATATATGGCTATAACTATGTGATAGTATAGTTAAATATAGTTACACGTTATGTTATATAGTTATATATTTGTTATGTAAAAGGTTATAATTATATAGAGTGACACATGATGTTATATAGTTTTTATATCTATATATAATATTTTTTTGTTTTTTATATTTCTAATTTTAAAGATTAATATTTTATTTTTAAAACTAGCATTGTAAGTATATCTATTACTTAATTTTTTTTAAATATTAATTAATTTAAATTTAAAATAATAAATTAAAATAAAATTTCTTATTTTATAAATAGAGGTTTACTATGAGCAACCATATTCATCATGTCAACCCCAAGCTCCTAATTTACTTATTTATTGGTTATAGTTTCGTATTTTTCTATTTTGGAGTTTTTTGGGTTATATTTTTGGTCAAATTTGCTAAAAATTTAAAATGCATTTTTAATAACAAAAAATTAAAAATTTTGAAAATTTATTTCGCAAAATGTAGGAATTTACAGGGTAACCGTTCATGAGAGAAGCTTATGTAAATTTTCTTTCTTTTATTAATAAATTGCCTGAAGTGGTTGCGTTGGCCCTGGTCATGGACTGTTTCCCTCTTTGATGGTTTTAACCACATCAAAAACACTGGTGTATTGATCTGTGATATGTTTGTAAGCGGTGTCCTTTAGTGTTCTATCTAAGGAACTTACCCTGTAAATTCCTACATGGTATCAGATCTATTTGAGGGCCGCATCTGTTGGTGATCCAAATCTGAAGTTGATACAACTACATCTGATTGTCATTTCCTAGATCTATTGTTTTTGACTGGTTTTGGGCCGAGAGGACTGCTCTACTGTGTTAGGAGCATCTGTTCCAGTGAGGAACCCCTTTCGTTTCACATGAAAAGGTTTTCGGTAGCCCTAGCTACATCATTTTTAAGATCTGGAGGTGTACAATTTTTTTTTGCAATTCTAGTTATTCATCTCTCTATTTATTTCCATTTATTTAGCTCTCTGTTTTTTTTATTACCGGATCTATACCTTTCATTTTTGTGTATGCTCTTTACCCTGCGACTCTATGCGAATTGGGCAAATCAGAAATAAAGAGAAATGATTTTTCTTATGCATATGCTATTTTCCGTCGCACCTTAGTGTGATCTCAGAAAATAAGAAACATTGAGGGAAACATTTAGTTTCCGGTGAAAGCTAACTTCAAGCCATAAGGTTTGGTTTTAGTTTGCATGTCCATGTCAGGTTGCGTGGATTTTGTTTTGTAAGCAAAAAGAGTTTTTTCACGTAAGCATGCACCCCAAAGCTTCAGTGACTAAAAAAATAAAAAAATAAATAAAAACCTTTCCTCTTTTTCAAAAATTACTAATCTTTTAAACTAGCTCACTTGGTCCAAAGTTTCTTTATGAGAATAGAGGTCTTGGGTTCAAGTCTTTCTTTTTATTGAGTTACTTTTTCAAAAACACATGTAACTTATGTTTTAAAGTTACATTATGTAAAAATGTTCTCACCCATTATAAAAAGTGAGTCACTTATCATTCTAAAGTCTGTTTATCTTTTATTTAAGTCACAATTTAGTGAGTAGCTCATAAAGTACCATTGTAAAAGTGACTTTCACTTATTTATAAAAGTGGGTCACATAATTTTTTTTTTTTAAAGTGAGCTAATTAGATTAATTTTGGAGGGGGGGGGGGGTGGGATTTTTTTAAATATAACATTATCATTCACTTCCGCACATTCACACATTTCGTCGGCATCTTCAACAACTTTTCTTCAAAAAGTCATAACTTCTTTATCCGGAAGCCGTTTTCAGAGCCGTTTTTTTTAATCAGCCTAATTTTTCGAGATCTTTCCATTGGAACACTTAGTTTCAGCATCTACAACTTCAGTTTCTGTTAAAATGGAAAGTTCATGCCAAGTTATTCTTGACAGCACCAACTACTTCCAATGGTGGTCCTACATTGTGTATTTACTTAGAAGTAAAGGTCTTTACAGAATAGCCTCAGGCAAAGAAACCAAACCTAAAGATGAAGATAAGGCAGCCAAATGGGAAAATAGGCAAGATCAAGCACGTGGGTTGATAGAGATGTCTATTTCTCCAGACCTTAGATTCCATATCACAGAACTTGATACCCCTAATGAAGCAATAAAACAGCTCACCAAAGTTTTTGGAATTAAAAATGAAATTAGATCCCATCAACTCAAAAATGAGTTGCTTACATTGGACCCCAATAATTTTTCTTCCATTGAAGATTTTTTGTCCAAGTTCAAGACCCTTAGACTTCTATTGGAAGTTGTTAAGGTTAAGAAAGAAGCCAGTAGCCTTATCTATTCCATTCTTACTATGTTGGGACTAGCCTAGTCTGTGTTTGTTTCCACCTTCCATTCTACTAGAGAAGCCTTTATTTCTCAAGGACAAGACTATAAGTCCCCTTCTTTTGATGCCTTTTGTGATTCTTTAATAAGAGAACAAAAAAATATCTTATATCTTGGTCTTCTTAATCTTGGAAACTCTTCTAAGAAAGCATTAACCACCCAACAACAACCAAATTAAAAGAATCCTAAGAACCAGTATCCTAAAAAGAATGATCCTAAACCAAACAAGGGTCCTAAGCAATTTTAGATTCAAAATGAAATATCATTTCAACAAAATGATAAGGCAAATAAAAACAAAGGGAAAAAGACTGATAGACATTGCCACTTTTGTAATCGAGATGGCCACTTAGAATCCAAATGCTTTAAGAAGATGGAAGCCTTGGAAGTAGCAATGAAGAAGCATAACATCCATTTGGAGCACTCTTCAACTTCAACTTCATCTTCAGGAATAACACTTTCTGCATGTGGTTGTCAAGCATCTTGGTCTGGTTATGCACTAAATGTATTTTCTTCTTCTCATTCTCATGAGTGGCTCATTGATTCTGGAGCTTCTTATCACATGACAAAAAACAAAGCCACGTTTTCTTCTTTAAATGATTGTAACACCAAAAACATATATGTTGTGATGATAGATTTCTTAGTGTTATAGGGACTGAAACTGTTCATCTAGACAATGGTTAATTTAATGATGTATTATGTGTTCCAACCTTATCTTGTAATCTTCTATATGTATATCAGATAACTCATTCAAGTGAAGGTAAAATCATTGAATTTTCACCTCATGATGTTGTAATTAAGGACCTAAGAGATCCTAGACAGATTTTAGCTACTGGCCTTGCTGATGATTCTGCAAGGTTGTATAAGTTTAACAACTTTGGGTCATCAAATCTTCCCTCGGTATTTGTTGCTCATAATGATGAAGTGAGCAAACTTTGACATGAGTGATTTGGTCACTTAAACTATCGTTACCTTCAGAATATATGTAAATAAAATATGGTGACAGGTCTTCCAATGGTATCTTGCAGAGATGGCGTTTGTTCCGGATGTGTACTTGGAAAACATCGTCCGGATAGTTTTGAAAAACATGCCTGTTGGCACACCTCCGCCCCTTTACAACTTGTGCATAGTGATTTATGTGGTCCACTTCCAGTTGTTTCATTCTCTAGCTACAAGTATTTCTTAACTTTCATTGATGATTTCTCCAGACGCACTTGGGTATACTTCTTAAAACTCAAGAGTGAAGTATTTAACATGTTCTTGGCCTTTAAGACCTTTGTTGAAACACAAGATAGACATCAAATTCTTAAGCTAAGATCTAATAATGCAGAGAAAATGTTAACAAAAAAATCATCAACTTTTGCATTGAGAATGGAGTTCAAACGCAACATACTGTTCCATATACTCCACAACAAAATGGTGTAGGTGAAAGGAAGAATCACACCTTAAAGGAAATGGTTAATTGTATGCTTCAATCTAAAGGAATTAGTCTTAATTTTTGGGCAGAAGCAATTAACTATGAAAATTACATAGTAAATCGCACTCCTACTAAGGTTTTAAAGAATATCACTCCAGAAGAAGCATGGAGCTCAATTAAATGAGATGTAAGTCACTTTCGTGTTTTTGGAAGTGAAGCATGGGCCCATATTCCAGATGAGAAACATAAAGGTTTAGAACCTAAGAGTGAAAATGTATTTTTGTTGGATATTCTGAAGATGTCAAAGGATATAGACTTATTCCACTTAAGTCCAAAAATGTTATCATTAGAAGAGATGTAAAGTTTGCTGAAAATATATCGGCCTACGAGCCTATTTCGATGGATGTGCCACCTCTCTCTATCCCTTCTACTTCTGAAAATATTTCTTCTTCGGATGATGACAGCGAGGATGATAATCCTCCCCACCTTCTCAGGATCCTCCTTTAGCTCCTCAGCTTCCAAAATGGGTTTGTGCTACTCGGGATGTAGGAGGTGCTCTTGCTAGTGATCCTACAAATCAATGATGTACACGTTCTCAATTCGATAGAGCCTCTTCTTTACTGGCTTAAGCTTCAGCGAATTATGATCCTGACACCTTTACAGAAGCTTTAGGCCATCCAAATTGGGACGTAGCTATGAATGAAGAATATCATTCATTATTGGCAAATGATACATGAGATCTTGTTCCTCTTCCAAAGGGACGAAAACTTGTTAGATGAAAATGGGTTTACAGAACCAAGTATGGACCAGATGGAAAAGTTGATAAACATAAAGCTCGTCTTGTTGCTACGGGTTTTTAACAAGTTGAAGGGATTGACTATACTGAAACCTCCTCCCCTGTTGCCAAAATGAACTCTATCCGCCTTGTTCTTTCCCTTGCTGTCTCTTTCAAATAGGAAGTCCATCAAATGGATGTTAAATATGCCTTTTTGCATGGGGACTTGGATGAAGAAAACTATATGGAACAACCTACTGGCTTTATACAAATAGACTCCAGCCTTGTATGTTGGCTTAATAAATCCCTTTATGGTCTCAAGCAAGCCCCTCGGGCTTGATATTCTAAAATGGATAGCTTTCTTTTAGATATTGGCTTTTCTAGGTGTCATTCTGAGAATACTGTCTACACCAAGAAAGTGGGAAAATCTCTTATCATTCTTGTTCTTTATGTTGATGATCTTAGCCTTACTCGTAGTGATCCCAAGCTTATAAACCATGTGAAGTCCAGCCTTAAAAATAAGTTTGAAATGACAGACTTAGGACACTTGCATTATTTTCTTGGTCTTCAAGTCTTGTAATCCAAGGAAGGTATTTCCCTTTCCCAGTCCAAGTATGCATGTGATCTTCTACGCCATTTTCACATGGAAGACTGTAAGCCAGCCCCTTCTCCCTTTCAGTCTAGAGCCAAACTTTCAGTCACTTGTACTTCCGCTGAAGTTGATGCTACCTTATACTGTCAACTTGTAGGAAAACTTTTGTATCTGACCCATACTCGTCCTGACCTTTCCTTTGTTGTTGGCCTTATTGCTCGGTTTATGTAAATCCCACATGAAAGTCATTGGAAAGTAGCTAAAAGAATACTTCATTATGTTTGAGGTACAGTTCAGTTTTGGATTCATTATAGTGCAGAAGCATCTCCTCTATTGGTTAGTTTCACTGATTCCGATTGGGCTGGTGACCTTGATGATCGGAAGTCTACTGCCGGTTATGACTTCACTCTTGGTTCTGGACCTATTGCATGGGCTTGCAAGAAACAAAGTGCCATCTCTCTTTCTTTAGCAGAAGCAGAGTATCGTGGTGTCGTAGAAGCTAGTAAGGAAGCCTTGTGGCTTCATAAGATCCTCTCAGAGTTTGGTTTTCAGCAACAGCATCCGACTACAATTTAGTCTGATAATCAAAGTGCCATTCAACTATGCAAAGATCCAGTCCAACATCAGTGCAACAAGCACATTGAACTACACATGCACCTCATCAGAAAGCTCATTCATGACCATTTTCTTAAAGTGCAATATTGTTCAACAAATGATCAAGTTGCAGACATCTTTACAGAGGCTCTCACAGAGGCGAAGTTTACTAAACTTCGATTTATGGTTGGAGTTCAAGAAGTTGTCACTAAGGGGGGATAGGCTCTAATGCCTCCTTCCTTCTCCTATTGTGTCATATTTGTACATCCTTCAATCCTATCCCAAGTTGTTATTAAGGGGGGATGTTAGGATATTCCGACACATAGGAAATAGTTAAGTATAACTTGGTCTAGTGCAGAGTTAGGTAAAGTGTGTTTCTTTACTATGTACTTTTGTAACTTACAATATGACGGTCACAATATGTTCTAGACATGAAGTGATACGATGGTTCAATCTCTCCTTAGTATTACCGACACTTGATCCGTGGCTTAACACCCGATTGGTCCATGATCTCTATTTAAAGAGCATGGAGGGTCATTTGTAGGGTAACCGTTCATGAGAGAAGCTTATGTAAATTTTCTTTCTTTTATTAATAAATTGCCTGAAGTGGCTGTGTTGGTTCGGGCCGTGGACTGTTTCTCTCTTTGAGGGTTTTAACCACGTCAAGAATAATGGTGTATTGATCTGTGATCTGTTTGTGAGCGGTGTCCTTTGGTGTTCTAACTGAGGAACTTACCCTATAAATTAATTTAAATTTAAAATAATAAAATAAAATAAAATTTCTTATTTTATAAATAAAGGTTTATTATGAGCAACAATATTCATCATGTCAACCCCAAGCTCCTAATTTACTTATTTATTGTTTATAGTTTCGTATTTTTCTATTTTGGAGTTTTTTGGGTTATATTTTTGGTCAAATTTGCTAGAAATTTAAAATGCATTTTTAATAACAAAAAATTAAAATTTTTGAAAATTTATTTCACAAAATTTCTAAAGAAAACCTTTAAAACAAAAAAATAATTACAAATTTTTTTTCTACCATTCAAAATTACAAAATATGCATTCAATAAACAAAACATTGCATGTAAGAAACAAATTTAAAACCTAAATTATAGTTTTTTTTTTGTGGTTTAGAAGTGTTTTGTTTTATGATTTACTAAGCTCATTTTGTGGTTTTTTTAAGTTGTTTTGAAGGTTTTTTTTTATGGTTTTTTTGGTTGGTTTTGTGATTTTCTAAGTTTTTCTGAAGGGTTTTTTGCAGTTTTCGTGGTTTTTGTATGGTTTTTTTTTTAATTAGTTGGTTTTCATGGTATTTGTACATAGTTGTTTTGTTTTTAATTAATTTGTTACATTTTGCAAAAAAAAAAAATAAGAAAGACAAAGGATAGAGTACCTGCCTTCATTTGAGCCTCTGTGATGTTGGTGGGGTGGTTGGTGAGATTGTTTTGAATGCTCCATTGCTTGATGAGATCCAATATTCTCAGTCGAGCTACTTTCAAACTCTCAATCGAGCTCCCGTGGTCTGTACAAATGGCACGCGCAGATCGTGAGAGCGGTATATGTTAAAAGATAGGACTCGATCAAGCCCTATGGCTTGAGCAAGCGCGATAGCTCAATCGAGCATTATAGCTAGATTACGGGTTAATTTGTAACCCTTGATTGAGCTACTTTTTTAGTGCCCAAAGAGATCGATTGAGCACTTAAATGGCTTGATCAAGCCATTGTTTTTTCCACCCAAATGCGCCATCTTTCACTAAACAGTGTAACCCAACTCCATGCTTTCACCATTCTCTCTTTAAAAATTAATTTGTGCCTCTATACCCACTTTTCCTAAGTCTAGATGCCAAAATATTTATTAATCTCCAAAATTAGAATATTGGGAAATCTCCTTAGCAAAATTATTTATCAGGACATGACAGAAAAGGGGGCTTACTCACTCTCAATGTCATTGAAAAGACTTGTCTAGTTGTGATTCATTGGTAACTACATGAGTGAGTTGATTCATTGGTAACTACTTGAATGAGTTGATGTCTTTGGAATGACTTCGAGAGTGAATGAGCCCCCTTTTCCCATATAGTTTGGTAGGTCTCACATGTGGTTAATCAATGCCACTCATCTGGCTATGGTTCATTAATAACTACACGAGTGAGTTGATATCTATGAATGATCATTGATGAAAAGAGGTAAGGTATTGTGCAATAATTGGTATCCCCATTTGTGATTATAGTTCCAATATTTAAGAGTGTGACAATGTTTTCCCAATAATCCACCTTGCCATTCAAATGCCTTTTTATGTGGAAAAGAGAGGTCTGATAGAAGTGAATTAGAACTTGTTTAATTCTAGAGGCAATGAATTTGAGCTTATTCCCTAGAAGATCCAATTAAGTGATTACTTATTTCATAATTAATACTGAATCCCCAAGTACACATTGAGTCTAGAGACCATTTTTACCATATATATATATATATATATATATATATATATATATATGAAATTTGATATATACACTTAATACAAAATAATATATATATATATAAGAAATTTGATATATACACTTAATACAAAATACTCTTGTAAAAGAAATTTTTTTTATCAAACTTAAACATAAAAATACTTCACATATAATATTTACAAAAATGCAAGTGAATATACTAGAAATTTGTTAGTACCCACCCAATATAAAAATGGAAAAGATAAAAATAAAAATTTAAAAAGTAAATGAGAAATCATAAGAATGTAATTTTTTACAAGTTCTCTTCATACAAACATTAAAAGTTCTATTCATAAAAAGATTAAAATAAAATAATATGATTTATTGGCCCTAATGTTTGATGTCTCTGCAAGAGTGGGCGGGAATATGTGGAGAATATCTTTATACATTGTTCGTTTACCAAGGTGGTATGGAAAGATTGCTCATCTTTTCTTAGACTTTAAGGCACTGGGCCAACTTACTGTTTGGATTCCTGTCTCCAATGGTGGGAAAAAAATGAGGTGTTATAAGGTAAGAGTGGGCGTGAATCTGTGGAGAATATCTTTATAAATTGTTCGTTTACCAAGGTGGTATGGAAAGATTGCTCATCTTTTCTTACGCTTCAAGGTATTGGGCCAACTTACTGTTTGGATTCCTGTCTTCACTGGTGGGGTTAGAAAATGAGTTGTTATAAAACTTTGCTTATTTTTATTGCAGTGAAAATAAATGTATTTTTGAAAGATTAACCATTAAATAAAACCAAATTCTTCCCTATAGGATTTTTCAATGAATTCAAGAGACTTAAATATCCTCATTTTTCTAGAAAAAATTGTTTTACCCGATGGGGCATCACACACAAATAATTGTGGTGGCGGTGTCTATATCAAGACCCTGGGTCTTCTCTCTTTCCATATTGGGCTAAACATTGCTATATGTATAAATACTAAGGTAGAACTTATTACCTGTTGGGCTCTTTTTTTTCCTTATTACCTGTTGGGCTCTCTTTTTTTCCCTTTTTACCTAAAGTATATTATTTTACAAGTTTGTGATGAATCTAAATGCATAATTAATTGATTATCAGCCTACAAAATTTTGAACAAAATAACAAACCTCTTTTTTTTCCATGCCTATATCTTCACCTCATTCATAAAGAATGAAACCCTCATGTGGATACCTTATCGGAAAAGGCTCTCTCAGAGGAAGAAGGGTACATATTTTTTTAAGAATAGCAAGGTACAATCTTCATGAAAAGAATATATAATCCATTTTTCTCAGGTTCTAAATATCTTTGCCTTAGTCAATTCCAATATTCCAGCCATATAAAAAGGTTTGTATTTATTTGTTTAGGGAAATACCACTCTCAATATGATGATGGGAGGATCTGATACTATGAGTTTTCTCCTTTATCTTATTATGATGGATTTGTTTTATGGTTTTCAACCACAGTTCAGAAATTATTTTTTTAAGTTTAAATACCTGGTGTTATGTTATCCTTTGTAACATTTTTATTGCCATTGCAATCTTCGTAAATGATTGTTGGAACTATTCTTATTTTACTAGATATATAGTTTAAAAATATTGCTTCCAACCTTAAGTGTATACATATAACTTTATTTTTATAATAAAATGTGTGAAAATTTTCAATGAAAAAATAAAATAAAATGTGAAAGTTATCATGTGATGTTTTTGGAAAATTTAAAGTTAAATGTTTTTAATTTTATTTTAACAAATAAAAGTGTTTTTCTATCCAATTAATTACATCCTTGAATAATTTAAAAAGAAAAACAAATAAAATTTAAAATTTTTAATAATTAATTTTAATTTTCAAAAACACTTATTTTGTAATTTTTTATTTCAAATATATTGAAAAACTTTATGAGAATGTATAATATGAAAATGAATTAATATACATTGAAAACATTTTGAAATGTAAATGAAAAATACATTCCCTATTCTAATAAAAATTTTATCTTTCTCTTTCTAAATATAAATATAAATAGAAAAATAAAATAATTAAAATTATATTTTTTAATATTTATATGTATTTTGACTTTTAAATTTTATAAAATCGATTGAAATTACAATAAATTTAAATTCATTTTAAATAATTTAAAATTTTATATTTAAAAAATTATTTTTTATAAACCACTCTATAAATCCAAAGTCAATGCAATATAATTAGTTATAATTAAATATTATAAATATTTTAAAATTAATTTTAAAAATAAGTTAAAAACAAAATCAATTCATTAAAGTATTTCTTAAATAATACTTTCTTTCCATCAGGGGTTATAAAATATAATTTTAACTTTGAAAAGCTCTTTAATTTCTTTTTGCCTTTTTCAGACTCGAAATAAAAAAATCAAAATATTTAATATTCACACAATAAACAATTAAATAATAGATTAGGCTTGAAGTATGTTTTAAAATTGCCTTTGTTAGGTTAGATGTTTTTTTTTACATATTACCAACAGATAATTTCAGTTGGGGTGATTTTCTTTATATAACTTTGATGATTCAACTTGCATTAACTAATAATATCCAATAATGATTATCCTCACAGTTGGTTTGACAATTTAATTACAATATTTTTTACTATATAAAAAAAAAATTAACAAATTATTTGGTTAATCCATTTTATAATGAAAAAATCATATATCCTAAACCCACAAAATATTTAAAATATTTAATCTAAAAATACAATTGTCAATATATATGATGAGTTGAGTTAACAATTACAAACTTTGCTTAATTATAAACTTGCCATTACAAAAAAAACTGTAAATGGAAATGAGGGTTCGCCGTTACAAACTTGTAAATGAAGATTTATTGGATTTCACTTAATCTCAACTTCTGTGTCGGAGTCAAATGGGCGATCTCCAGCGGTGTTGTTAGTCTCAGACTTTTGTGTTGGAGTCAAATGGCTGTTCACCAGCGGCGTTGTCTTCTAATAAGGGTTGCTTTATGTCAATGTTGCAGTGTGATTCGTCAGATCCATCTTTCTCCAAAGTATCATCTTTTGCCTTGCCCCCACAGTACAGTATAAAGTCCTGCAATTATCAAAATTGTTCCCAGCAAACTGCAGAAGAAACAAGACTGTGAACAAAAAGCCATAGAAACCATACTAAACTTCAAAAATTGATAAAGATGTGCATTATATTGACCTTCCCAAGTGAAACTCCACGTGAAGGATGAAATGTTCCAAAACTGCAACCAATATTGTTGTTGGACCAAACATTGCAACAAACACTGGACCCTTTACACTGATACAATACATTTGTAAAAACAGCGCAAAGCTAGGGCATAATATTCCCTGCAACCATGCCAAACACATCACTTTACAACTTTGAATATCAACTAGGTTCCACAAGATGGAACTTATGTTTAAGCAAGACCATGGTTACACTCACAGAGTAGATAATGCTGAGAAGTTCAATGTCCCATTTTATCCTCCGAGCAGAGGCCTTTCCTTCAACGGCTAAAGCCACCAAAATGGCCAGCACTGTTCCTTGGCATAACATGATTGCTGTTAATAACAATTGAGCTGGATATTTCTTCACCATTGGAGCCTGTAATAAAAGTAACATCAAATTTGTACATGATTTGTCATATTTTCTGTTTACCTTGGATTAAAATGGTGGTTTTTTAATATATTTCTTTACAAATATTTACAGGTGAATGAGGGTATTTTTTTAAGGATTCAAATATCATGGTGATGTATAATATTATACAGTTTGAGTGGGCTTTATGATTAAGAACATGTGTTTCTTTCTAAGAAGTCACAGATTCAAAACCAGATGAAATAGAGTATTGATACTTTGCTAGACTTATTAGTAACCACAAACAAAAAAACTTATATATCAATTTGGTGAAATGAGATCTGTTGTCCCACAAAAGAGAGGTCTCATGTACCAAAGTATCTGACTTAACTGTGATGTGAATTTTAATAAAAACATTTAATTTAATATTTTTTTTTGAAAATCATAATATATATATATATATATATATATATATATATATATATAATTTTTAACTAAATAAATAATTTCTTTATGGAAAAATGCTTCATAAAAAAAAATCAATTAACAAAATTCCAAGCCTAAAACAATTCCCTATATTACCTGAAATGTAATCCATCCCGACCAAAATATACAAGCAACAAACAGCATTAATGCGCCCAGCAACCATGTGTTGAATTTAACCTCATTAAGCGCTGTGAGGAGCACAGGACCCTTGTAGAAGGTCATAATCATTGCACCACCCACACAGACAACGGTACCCATAATTTTCACTAGGCCGTACTTGCTTCTCATGTCAACTCTCTCCATTCTGAACAAATTATCATGTGCATAAAACAGTTAAAAACATAGTGCAGTTAAAGCTTTTTGAATCTCCATTATTATTCTCTGCTATTGGGAATGCACTGTAATTTTTAGGTGTCTGCAAAAAGCTGATTTTGGACAGGCCATGACTCCATTTTCTTTGGGGAAACAATCAATCTAAAGCTTGGTCATATTAGTTATATATTCTAATTGATGCAAGAACATCCTGGACAAACTTTGATTTGGCAGTTATTTAGCCATTTTTCTTATTTTAATTTTTCTTTTATTTGTCTTGAATACTGCACAAACTTTGATTTTGGAGTTAATTAGCAGGTCCAGGGTCTTCTTCTACATCATTTGTATAGCTCATGAGATTTGTATAGCTCATGAGTCAGAACTCATCAATACACACCATCTTATTTTGATGAGTCTTTCTCCTAAATGATTAGAAGTATTAAAAATTAGAAATGTTTGTAAGTCTCATGTGAGAATAAATTTATATCATCTCAGCATTTGGGTTTGCAGTAGACTTAAAATACCACAGCATGGTAGGGAGAAAGAACTTGATTTGATTTGGTTGTGTTGTAATAGACTATATTAGTATATTTATGTTTTTATGACCAAAAAGATAACAACGTTTTAAATTAAGATAAATCTTATAATATGGAAAGGTTAGTTATGTGTTTGGGAATACTCGGTTATAAAAAGATTTTAACAAATGCTTTTTAAGGTAATGGTGTTGAATTTAACTATACATTTTTTTTGAAATCCTATGAACTTATGAATTTATCGTTTTCATATGAAGATTTATTTTAAATCACATATTTTGTAATTTCAATCAACGTTTCATTTCATATTTAAGAATAAATGAGCGGTTTGTGAAGTAGAATTTTTTTTTAAGGATTGCTGAGTATGATTTGAAACTGGTTTTATTTAGCTAAGAGTTAATCTTCTTAAGATATAAAGAAAAATGTTAACAGGTCCAAGACCCAGATGCATATGACAAGACCCAAAACTTGACCCCTTAAAAACCATAAACAAGTCATTTTAAACTGGCATAGGTTTTCTTGAATAACTATAATAAGTAAACCTGCAAAATAACAATCAATAATAACCATGTTCCCATTGTTAATTTGACAAACTAAATTATGATGAATCTTTTCCAATCTCATCACTGTCCAACTGTAAAAATGCTTTTGCACCTGGCTGTAAATATCCAAAGAGTAGACATAAACATTCATTGTTACAAACATAAAGGTTTTCAAATTTTCCATTTCTATGATCCAGGAGATAGAAATGATGTGGGGAAAGTTTACGATTAGATTTTAATTACATCTATATTGTGAGTTTTGTTTTTCCATAATGACTTTGTTCGTAACCCCTAAGCTCTGCACCATTGGGTGTGGGAGGTCTATACAACAATGAATTTGAAATTTGATTTATGCAAAAATCAGAAACAAGTGCAGTTTTGAGGGTTCAAAAATCGAAATATAATTAGCATTAGTACCCAGATGCTGTGGCCATCACGAATATGAAAGCAGGGACGATGTTTGAGGTTGCAGAAGCAAATATAGCAGAAGTGTACATAAGGCCTGCATAGTATAAATTCTGATGTATAGTGATCCTGCAAATATAATTTTGGAAAAAATCCCATACCATGATTAGTAAATAAGAATACTGATAATAATCATAAAGCAATAGAGTTTGCAGTGGCTCAGCAGGATTAGAGTATCTACTTACCCACAAAGTGCAAGCACAAAAGTCTGCCGAAAGATGGCAAAGTTCATTGCAGGACGCTTATTTCTGCAAAACATGAAAAATGCATCTAGGTTATAGTTTGCAGCAGGTATCAAGATCTACAATTACAATTTCAATCTTTTCTTACAGTAGAAATTGTATGTTTTAGTTAGTCGAAGATTTTCAAGAGAATCACAATTTTAATCAAAATTTAAGTGTTTTTCAAAAAAATAAAATTAATTAATTTGTTTGGAGTAGTTTAAGTGGCAGTAGTCGTGGAAATGAAGTCTCATCAAACAGGAAGTCTTGGGTTCAAATCTTGTGCTACCCTCTCCGGAGTGAATAATAAACATGTAAACACGAAAATGAAAAAATTCTACCAAACTTACAAAAAAAAACCTATTTCATTTATTAATTAAACTAATACCCTTCTCCCTTTCTAAAAAATAAGCAAAATTGCTATTAACTAATACCTTTCTAAAAAATAAGCAAAAAGAACAATAGAAATTATGGCAACAATGTCCTTATAAGCTATAAAGACAAAACGATTCATTCCTCCTCCCAGAGCAACTCTTGTAATAATATTTAAGCCTGCATAGCACATCTGAGCTACAAACTGAGCACTAACAGCTTTGAGAGCGACCGACCAGGGAACCATTGCTTTTCAGTGCGCACAGAACTTGGAAGGAAAAATATTAGGTAGAACCTATTGATCCAAATAACAGTTTTCAGTAAATGGGAAAACCAGTATGGGAGTCAGTTCAAGTTGGTTTAATTGGTTTAACTTTTCGGTGTTGATAGCAAAGCCATCAGGTCCGTGAAAGGCCAATATTTTAGGTGATGAATAAGTCCACTGCATTGAAGTTCCTATTGCTTGCGATTACAGAGGCATAAACTGAGATCCCTAACTTTTTATTTGATTATAATAGAATTCTTTTGACGTAGGATAGTTATATAACTTTTTATTTGATTATAACACAATACTTTTGAGATAGGATAGTTATAAAAGGATTCTTGTGGGGAGAAATTTATTTATGTTTACTGTGATAATTATTAATTATTTTTTATAACTTTTTTATATTTAATATGTATTTTTAATAAAATTATATTATATTTATGTATTATTAATTAATTAGTTATTTTTATTAAATAATAACTCATATTATATTGATTAATTTTATAATGAATAATCACATAACTATCATTCTAGTATGATTGATGTGACTGTGGATTATTTATTATAGGAGTTGTTTTTAGTGTGATTTTTTGGAAGTTTTTACGCTGGGTTTTTCCGGTCAAATTTCTCTAAAATCTGGCAGGTATTTATTGAAATCACAAACTTGATGGGTAATCATGTGCAATCCAAATGCCCTAGGGGTTTTCCAAGGTGCTAAATCCATATTTACAATAAAAAAACTAATTTAAATAACACAAATCAAGATTTCACCTCAATTTTTTCCACGGGATTCTGACACAACTCCCTTATTATTTATAAAAATAAAATAATATTTTTCAAATGCAACTCTAGTTTTAACATATTTAATAGGAAACATATTTATAATGAATTTATTTTATACTTAATTATTATTTCAATGAACCTAAGTTAAATCACTCGTTACTTAAATCACTCATTACTTATATATAGAGGAAATTTTAATATATTGTTTTTCAATTGGATTACTCAAGTTTAGTATATTTAATAATTAAATATATTTAAACATTTTTAGATAAAGTTTTTTATTTTTAATTCATAAGATTCTTTAAAGTTCAAGGTGGTAAGATATATGTAGGATATTTTGAAGGTTTAAGATAGTGAGAGATTTTTTATAGTTTTAAAAGATTGAAGCTATTAAAACAATATATTCAATATGAGCTCAATATGTCACTTGTGGGAATTGAATTTAGCTGAGGAGAATAACAATCACTTCTTCCAAAGACTTGAGATAAATCTAATTGACAATTGGATCACTAACATATTTAATAATTTATAATACATGTATTTATGACCACTTTTTTTTTTAATGAAAACTAGAGATATTCCTATTAGCAAATACTACATCAAGAAATGTAGTTGAAAAATAGTCAACTTGATGGCCATGAATGTAACTTTTGTGAGGATTCTTAGAAAAATACATAGAAAGTGTTGTAAAATGTAACTAGGTTTGGTCTTCATAATAACATGTAATTGTGACTTTTGTAAATGATAAAAAGAAGAGTATAAAATTATTTTTGTAAAGCTAGTTTCATGGGTTTCATGAGCAAGAGATTTTATTTATTAGTAGCTCCCATTGAGAGCCTTAGAATTTATCATTGGAGTCAAAAGAATTAATGTCATGTATGAAGAGTTCTTCTTGAGCATGTGTCAAATAGATATGAGTCTATTAAAGTGTCTGAAAGCCCTCCAAAGACAAACACAGTCCTCCTCTCTTGGAGTCGGCCTCCAAACAAAGTAAAGATCATGTTGGCTTACCTTATGAAGACACATCGGTTCACATGGTTCATGTCGGCTTTGCATTAGTATGACACAAAAGTTTGGATTCCCCTGAAATTTCGGTGATGAAGAATAGTGAACAGAAGTCAAACATCTTATTGATTCGGATGAGAGAACAAAACTTGGTCTAAGATACAGAGGCAAAGTTTGGGTGACTAGGCAATTCAGATCCCTCTACAGTTCATATTATAGTGGTAGCGAAGAATATGAGACAGTTCGTAATGCATCACAGTCACACAATTCGGTTTGATAAAGTATTGCAGCAATAAAGTATTGCAATCATAAGGGTTCTATACACTTATAGCAATATGGTTACAATCAAGTAAATTCATATATCATTAAGAAAAGTGATTATAGAGATACGAAGGATAGTTAGGTATCATGGAAGAGCTGCAATTCAGAGATGTAGTGGAACCTCAACTTAAGGTCTCAGTGCTACTAGATCAAGGAAATAGATCGATGCTTTTGATATGAAGCCAATAAGAAGATCTTGGTGGTGACAAGTGTCCCAATGCTAAGAAGATTGAAGAGGAAGAGAAGAAGAGAAGACAGTCAAGAGAACCAGTGTCTTGGTCTTGGAGTGGCTAATAGGTCAAGGGTCTTGGTCTTGGTATTTGTCAATTGGAATCTCTATAAGAAGAATTTGTGTGGGTTTTCCTCTCAAAGAGTGAGAGGTTTTGGCCCTGGCTCATAACCTACATTCTATGTCTCTTGTGTATTTATGTTCATGCATTGGTTATTGTTTGATGAAGAAGAACACTAATAATCTAACATGTAGAAGATCCTAATCTAATAAAGTAAAAATCATTCACAAGTAGTCACTAATAGTAGAGAAATCACATAATGCTTATGCCCTAGATTTCTCAACATGGTTTCAAAGCTAAGGTGATGAAGTCAAAGGAAGGGCATCTAATGAAAGAGACATTCAAGGGTCGAGTTTCAAGAAAGGCATCTAAGAAAGTCAAAGGTCATCAAAGCAATAAATCAAGATCTATGTTGAAGAATAAAACCCTAGATCGAAGAAGCAGTCTACAACAATAAAAGTTTTGGATCCTATAGTCATCATCGAAAGACCAAAAAGACCCTCATCAAGCTATTTACAAAGCAAGGTAGCTCAAAGTACATTAAAGTTGAAAATCACACCATCCTGGAGAGATTTGAAATCCTAGATGCATTTCTAATCTACACTACAAGAGAAGTCGAAGTATCTTGAAGGCGAAAAGACATTATCATCATTTTCTAAGATATAAGGCTAGCTCCCTATCATTGCAGCAAGGATCCCCTTCTTATCCTTATAGAAGATCATCTGAGGAAGCGAAAAAACATCCTCATCTATCACCATCAACAAAGAGAGCTAGATCTAAAGGCGTTGTCATCATAAAAGGAGAAATCTCCTCTCACTGAAGAAGGGTTTTCATTTGGAAGAGGACCATCCAAAAGGTGCACTTACATCTTCTTCAACCATAGTCAAAGTGATGAAGTTGAATATTTCATCTTCACTTGTCAAGTAAGTATCTTTCATTCTTTAATCAATTGGGTAAAATGACTTCTTGCTTGCAAGGAGATCTATAATCTGGTTGGGTCATCGAAATTCATTGCATGGAAAAGGAGGATAGACATAGTCCTCTAATAAAGTGAAGTCATTGAACATGTTAATGGAAATGTCTCCTTTGAATACATGGAAAGGATCAAAGGGCTCAATGGATTCTTATGTAATCAGTCAAAGATCCCTCATCCATATATAGCAGTATTGGAGATATCAAAGAGATATATATGTGATAGGCTGGTAAAGCTATTCCCTGATGATGAGATAAATAAGGTAACCTCACTTAGATCAGATCTACACAAATTGAAGGTATCAAAGGATAAAGGGTTATCTTCATAAGAACTCAATTGAAATATCTGGGAGAGATAATCCTCATTGTTCTAAATGCACTAATTGATGAAAAAGTAACAATGCCTATGAGGATAAGAAGGCTATCCCATTCAACAACTTGTGGTTTCTATGCAAGATAGAAGAAGACAGGTTGAGGTAAAAAGTGTTGAAGGATCAAATGAAAGGATTCAAACATTTTTTCAAGAGGAAAGAAGAACATAGCTAAGATTCAATTCTATGGACATTACAGGAAATATTTTCCTTGACTTAAGAAGGACAATAACAAAAATAATATATAAGAAGTCCATTTCACCGAAGAAGTGGAGAAAGATGAAAGAAGTAAGTCCAAGGAAGATGAAAATCATTAGAGGTAAGAGCTCGTGACATCACCATAAGAAACACGAAGGATGTCTGATAATCAACTTTGAAAGATATGGCTCTTGGTGACCTCATTTAAATATCAAAGGAGGAATTCATCCAGGACAAGTCTCATCATACATCATTCAAAAGGGAAACATATGCTGAATAAGGATATGTGAGATCCTCAAGATTCTCTGATGGAATCCTCATCGAAGGATTCACCGATCTAGAGTGGAAGCAAGTGTTTCATCAGGAACTCCAACTTGTGGAATTCATGGGATGATGGTATGATGACATAAAAAATGAAGTAGATCAAGGGGTTGAAGATCTTTTCAATCAAGGAAGTTGTT
Source organism: Pinus tabuliformis (assembly GCA_031772625.1). Lineage (NCBI taxonomy): Eukaryota > Viridiplantae > Streptophyta > Pinopsida > Pinales > Pinaceae > Pinus > Pinus tabuliformis. Next base: position 882,107,884 of record CM062808.1, on the reverse strand, counting down.
GAAAGAAGCCTAGATGACCTAAAGGTAAATGAGGTATGTATGCTTGCATTTGATTTTGTAATTTCATGTTGTATGGTTGCAGGTAACTTGGATCGCTACTCTATTTTGAGAAACATGATCAAAGGAAAGGAATCTCCTCCTATGAAAGAATGTCGGAAGGCATGAATCACACTAGATTAAATCAACATAATATGTCCTCATATGAAATATGAGGTGGTTGACTACAATTGAGGAATTCTAATTGGAAACTCTTGGGAAAGAAACATGCAAATAAAGGACGGAAGAGATCATGAGATATGCAACCATGGTAAAGGAAATAAACATTTGAAAGACCAAGAAGATTTGACTAAGAAATCTCCCAGAAAGATATGAAGACTCTGGTGGAAGTTTGAAAAAGATGGAGACCCTTGACAATGGATAGCTTTGGGAGATGTGTCTGTTGAAATATGGCAACAAGAATATTCCAAATTAATTTTTCCTTGAATTAAATTGTGAATTAAAATCGAATTTAGCCTTAACAGCTACTTGGAAATAATTAATTAATTAATTTTAAACTAATTAGTTGGATAAATACAAGTTAGAAGTCTTTCTGAAGCCATGCAAGAGTTATCCCTTAAATTAAGGAGATAAGATTGAGTTATATTTGAGTTGTAATTAGTTAAATCAGTTTACTGAGTTAAGTCCAGTTAAATTAGTTCCAAATTGTTTGAGGAACTAATAGTGAGTTAATAGTCAGTTGATGCATTAATGCACTCAACTAGTGTTACTCCAGTTAACTGAAGATTCCCTCATCAGAAACTCATGCATCTCTATTTTGAGAAAGACCCAGTTGAGATTAATGTTCAAGGACAGTGTACTATTAGTTGCATGTGTTTTCTCATGGAGAAAACTCATGCATGCAGTCAAGGATTTATCCTTGAGGATTGCGCAGTTTTGAAGGATTGGTTTTCCACTTTGTAAAGGCAAATCATCCACAAGGAACAACATAAGGAAATAGGAGCTTGAAGGGCAGATAGGAAGGCTGGAGAGAAGCCAAGATTACCTGTGAGCATCTGTGAGGATTGTACTGAGAGCTGGCTAGCTGTGAGAGCTAAGGCTTTGTATAATTCCTATGTATTTCCACCATGTATGATAATACAATAGTGTGGGGTTTTTAGCTGAGGCTTTCCCCAAAGTATTTTCATGTGTATTGTGCCATTAATTCTTCTTCTTTTGGTTATATTGTTCAGCTCAATCTTTAAGCTTCCACAAATTGATAGTAGAAGTAGGTTATAGTATTATGCTTTGATTTATATTGCATTATTGGGTTAACCTACACAGATTTTCTACAGTGTCAACATGTATGCAGGATGTTGATACCTAAAGGAAGATGTCATGATGAAAAACCATCACAAAGGCAAGTCTAATTTAAGTGCTCATTTCTTATTTTGAACAAGTATCTGGATGGGCTTATGCAAGAATGCCAAGGGAAGAATTATGGATGTCTCCCTAGAGGACCATGTAGAAGGATGTAAGATCGAAGACAACATGAAAAAGGCCACGTGACATGAAGCAAGACTAAATGTAGACTGATGGATCACTTTCTAATGAAAGGAATGACGACATGACTGACTCGTGGATGAAAGTGATGGATGCTCTATGCCCTATAAAGAATTATGATAACATGAAAACTTTGTGACAAATAAATTCATGACATCGAAGGAAGAAGTTCTTCAAAGCAATTGGTTATCCCGTTATCTCCACCTAGGGAGATGTTGTAGGTCCCTAATTAAGAGGGAGCTTGGAAACAAGTTTCTTACTTGGAAGAAACTTGGAAATTCCTAAGCCAAGAGGAAGCTTATGTACATTCCTTGTGTAGGAATGAGTACATTCCTTTATTGGAATATGTTTTCCCTAATTGAGAGGGAGAGAGAGACACATCAATTTGGTCTTCACTTGGGAACACAGAATGAGAGGATTGGGTAATCATTTGGCATCCGATACTCTTTGAGGATGAGACTAGTCCTAATGGAACACACCCTAAGAACACGAGTGGTGTATGTTCCGAGAGAGACAATGATAAGTGTGTCTATAAATCATTGGTCTCATCAGCATTGACCTCAAACCTTATGGAGAGATAGAGTTGTTAGTCAAGGCCTTGCTATGTGACAATGTTGGTTGATATGATTCTAAACAAATGGGTTACTAATATGATTCTTCTTATGAGAAATTCTTCAAATTGAGAATGACCAAGTACCATTATGAATACCTCCCTAGTTAAGAGGGAGCGTTTTCAAATGTAACTAGGTTTAGTTTTCATAATGACATGTAGTTGTGACTTTTGTAAATGATAAAAAGAAGAGAATAAAAATATTTTTGTAAAGCTTGCTTCATGGGTTTCATGAGCAAGAGATTTTATTTATTAGTGGCTCCCATTGAGAGCCTTAGGATTTATCATTAGAGTCAAAAGAATTCATGTCATGTATGAAGAGCTCTTTTTGAGCATGTGTCAAATAGATATGTCTATTAAAGTGCCTAAAATCCCTCCAAAGACAAGCACAATCCTCCTCTCTTGAATTCAACCTCCAAACAAAGTAAAGATCACGTCGGATTACCTTATGAAGACACATTGGTTCACATGGTTCATGTCAGCTTAAATAGGTGGGCATGATCTTCACATTAGTATGACACATAAGTTCGGATTCCTCTGAAATTTCGATGATGAAGAATAGTGAACAAAAGTCAAACATATTTGGGATTTGGATGAGAGAACAAAACTTGGTGTAAGATACAAAGGCAGAGTTTGGGTGACTATGTAATCTGAATCCCTCTATAGTTCATATTATAGTGGCAGTGAAGAAGATGAAACATTTTTTAATGCATCACAGTCATATAGTTCAGTGCTATAAAGTATTGCAGTGATAAGGGTTCTATAAACTTATAGAAATATGGTTATAGTCAAGAAAATTTAGATATCATTACAGTGAGAGGAATTTAGATCCTTCTGAAGTCTAGTAATCAAGAACATTGATTACAATGATATGAAGGACAGTTAGGTGTCATGGAAGAGTTGTGATTCAGAGATGTAGTGGAACCTTAACTTAAGGCTTCTGTGCTACTAGATCAAGGAAAGAAATCAATGCTCTCGATGTGAAGCCAGTAAGAAGATCTCGGTGGTGACAAGTTTCCCAATGCTAAGAAGATTGAAGAGGAAGAGAAGAAGAGAAGATAGTCAAGAGAACCAGTGTCCTTGTCTTGGAGTGGCTAATAGGTCAAGGGTCTTGGTCTTGGTATTCGTGAATTGGAATCTCTATAAGAAGAATTTTTGCAGTTTTTCCTCTCAAAGTGTGAGAGGTTTTGGCCTTGGCTCATAGCCTACATTCTGTGTCTCTTGTGTATTTATTTTCATGCATTGGTTATTGTTTGATGGAGAAGAACACTAATAATCTAACATGTAGAAGGTCCTAATCTAATCAATTAAAAATCATTCACAAGAAGTCACTAATAGTAGAGAAATCACATAATGTTTATGCCTTAGATTTCTCAACAGAAAGGAGTATAAATGTTCTAGTAAAACACTAATTTCTTAATCATTGTACAAGATGCCTACTATGAGTATTATAAAACACTACATACAAAGAACTTTGAGAGAGACTAAGACACAATGATCTTGATTTCCATATTGCATATTCCCCAGGGTAGGAGAATTCAAATAGGGAATGAAGTGATCAATTGTGTTTGTTGATATATTTTATGAGTGGGATGAAGGAGAATTACTCAATATGCCCACTAATTATTAGTTATCAAGGTACCCTTACTAGATTCACAAATCTCCATATTCATCCTAGATCTACTAAATAACCTAGCAGTGTTGCTCAAAGATCTCCACAGAAGCTTCTACTTGCACTATGGTATTGGAGAAACAAATTTGGAGGGACAAAATGAGTAATGTAGCTCATTGGATTCCATTTAGAGTTATGGAGGGTGGGCTTGAATTTGGTGAGCTCGTGCTTCTCCATGGACTTAGCCACGGAGGAGTATGACCAATCCAAAGTGTTCGTAGAGTATGAAATATATGAAGGATGGGATGGGATAGGGGATGACTAAATGTGAATACGTAGGAAATTTCAAATACTAAGTAGAGGGCCATTTTCAAAATGATCCATAAGTACCATTCTCATCACCATTGAATCCCTTATGAAGTAATAATGGAGAGGATAGACCAAACTATCACATGAGACAAGGGAAATCCCACTTGGTGTCGAGAAGAGAGTGGGAGGTGAATATAATGCAGGCCAGAGTGTGGGAAGATGATGTCATGAGGTAGTGGGTGTGTTGTGATCCTACATAAAATATGACAAATTGATGCCATCTAAGGATCATGGAACCACTAAGTAAGAAAATGTGACACTAGAACTTGGAATTATGAGGGTGGAGTAGTGATTATTGTTAGAAAGTGTTGTCATTGATGTCAAAAGTGTTACCATCAAATGATTAACCTCATTAAGAATGTTTGGCATATGATGTCATTGATTTCAAAGGTAGTATCATGGAGATTGTTAGAAAGTGTTCTTATTGTGGATTGATAAGAATAGCAAAGGAGTGGCAAAGCTCAGATGTGTGTAGGCAACTTAGTGCAACAATATTTTTTGGAACAACCTCTTCAGATCAATATTTTCCTAAGAAGATTAGCCCAAAAGTTCTTGAAAATGGTAAATTTGGATAATTCTTAGAAATATTTTTGCAATGGTATGCTGAAATCTAAAAAAGGCTTCCTGGATCAAAAGACATTGCAGGTCAAAGTTTTAAGGACAAAAATAAAATTTTGGTTTTTGGCCATGGGCCTCGCAACTTAGTTAGCATACATGTGGCAAGGGAAACCACATGGGCACAAAGGTGAATAAATATATGAAAGCCCAGGGAGGATGGCGCGTGGTACCACAAGGTACATGTAACCTTGATGATTTAATCTTAGTGGTTTCAAAAGGAGTCATAAGTTTTATTTCCATAGAGATGATTCTGGGAAGACAAAAATACGACTTTGATTTGTAGCTAGACTTACCATCTTGGCCTAAGGTTTTTGACATCATGGACCAACCATGTTCTAAAATCTTGGGAAAACTTGTTAATGCTATGCAAGCTCCCTCATTAGTTAAAATTATGTTTAGGATTGTCTCATTTACCCAGTTATGCAAGAGATTTATGTGTTAAGTTATATGTCTGTTATGTGTCATGTGTGAGAAAATTATGAGTTAATTAGTTGCTTAAATAACATGGAAATCAAATGAAATGTAGAGAACTATACACGTCAAAATCATAAGACAAATTTGATCAAGGAGTTCACCCTCCAGTACTGGGCTACATCTCCTAGGTCCTATTGGAATTATTTGGTCAAATGTCTGATTAAAATATTCTTCTCAACTCCAATGGCTTTTCAGATTGTACCATTGAGTTCATAGGACTCAAAAACTCCAAAAATGACTATTAGATCTCTGAAAACTGACTCTAGCTGATCTGGGCATGACCTCTTGTCCTGGTGGCCCTAGGATTCCCTGAACTTCCCTGTGGAAAAATCATTTGTAGAAGTCTTATATTGCCTCTGAAACATGTTCCATTATCTTCATAGCATCAAAATCATCCAAAATTGACTATTCACTTTCTAAAATTGGTCAAAATCCCATCAAGTTGTGGTCTTTTCAAATTTTCCACTATTCACTCCACAAATTGCACCAAATCTGGCATGATCCTACAATTTTGCCCCATTTTCCGCTAACTGAGCAACAAATTCCCCAATTTTCATGGGAATTTGTAAGACGTTAACTGGCCCACTAAATCCTACCAGCGGTTAACATTAAATGTTAATGGTTACAAATTTTGTGTTCACATGCAGAGGGTTAAGGTGGCGGTTAACTCCCAAACCTTCGGTGCTTTGTCTTTAAATATAATGTCAAACCATAATATGCTAAGTATTTTTGCGTAGTGGAATTGGTAAGGCATGCAGTTAGTGGAGTGGAGGTCGTGGGGTCAAACCCTAGTGCCTCCATTAGCCATTTGACCTTTGGGAGGTGCCACGTGGCGACATCCGAGTTTACCACGTGGCATTTTCTCCTTGGTCCATCCAAAACCCAATCATGCTACACCACATCACCCAGCTAAAGACCAACCACCAATTAACACTTGGCAAGCCCTCATTGGGCATTGACCACCTTTGACCTACATAATCACCTACCACATCAGCAGTACGGACTGCTGAATCGACAATACCTGCAAATTTTTTTTTTGCTTGGTGAAATTCCCAATGAGCTCTAACTTCCTCATACGAACTCCATTTTGAATGAAACAATTTTTTTTGGATCACATCACTAAGACGGACGTGTTTGTTCAGGTTTCGAGTGATTCCGAGCACTTTGATTTTTGAGCTATTTTTTGCCCGTAATCCAAATTATGATCACTCCTTCCCACAGACGAGTTTTTGGACCCACAAAATTTGGTTATTTTATGAGATCTGAATACTCTTCTCTTTCCCAAGTTATATCAACTGATTCTACTTGAATAAATCTCCATGACAACCACTTAGGTACACTGACATGTCTTGCATTGTAAATGGCTATGTCCCTCAACCAATGTTCTCCTTTTGTTGTTGACCCAATCCAACACTTGTTGGACACTTTCTAGCTACAAAATACCTTTGTTTTACCACATTGATCCCTTGGTGCTTGGAAAACTAATACAATTTGATAGCCTTCCCACTGAGAATCTTGGAGTCAACACATACAACGGTCTACAACGGCCGAAAAGTTTTGGTATCTTGTCCAATTTTTGCTTCTTGTCTCTATCATCCTCCAGTTCAACATGCTTCTCATGTCATGATTTGAGAATGAATGATAAACATGAGCATCTTGCTCAAGAATGGACCTTCCAAAATCCTGCGACATCTTGTCACAAGAACCACCATTAAATGGAAAAACACATTATGCAAGAAATGCAAACCGACGACCTATTCTTTTGCTCCTTCAAAGCAACAATTGTCACATCATGTAACATTGCCATGTACTCTTGCATCTTGGTGTGCAAATCATTGACTGACACAATGTCAAAAAATAATCATCGACCAAACATAAGTCGATAAACATGCTCCAACAATTGACTTGATTTGAGAGCCAAACATAAGCATGTACAAAAACTTGACGATTCTTTGCATAAAGAACAAGAATTTCACATCTCATGCAATAATCCATCATCATCTCCCTTTCACCTTTGGAGATAAAATCAAATCTTCCAAGTCAATATGACATGCATGTGACAACAATCGACACAAGTCGACACTCATGCATGTATCCAAACACAATGAAAATTCTCAAGTTGGCAATCATACATGTTAACAAAGCAATCGACCAATACAAGTCAATCACTCATGCATGTTGCTAATTTCATTGTTCACACACACACACAAACTCTCATGTATGTGTACAATTCTTCAACTCTACCTCAAGTACAAACACAAATACAATAAGACCAAAAACATGTATGGGTACATAAGATCCGAATTGACAAATTTGCGGCAAAAGAAGTGAGTAACATACCCAACTTTCACACACCTTCATGGTGAGAATATGCAACATCAAGAATGACAAATTTGCTGCAAATGAAGTGAGTAACATACTCAACTTTCACACACCTTCATGGTGAAAATATGCAATATAAGAATGACAAATTTTCTGCAAATGAAGTGAGAAACATACTCAACTTTCACACACCTTCATGGTGAGAATATGCAACATCAAGAATGCTTTCAAAATAAATGCATTCACATACAAACTTGTAACCATAAATTGTCTTCTTTGCTGCATTAAAGTGAGTCAAACAGAACTCCACTTTCAACATCTTGTAGCATACTTTCAACAAAAAAATAATGCATTCTTAAGGCAAAAAATTACATCTATCAACAAAAGAAATGAAAGCCTTATTTGGATAAGAAATCAATCCACCTCTTACCAAACCATTTCAATGGTGATTCTTTCAGTTGCACATCATCTTGTGAATCATCTTGACCCACATCAATTATGGAATCCTCTTTTTCATTCTTACCAAAGTCTCTCTCCACCTTCTTCAAATGTCATGGATGAGATTTTGGATACAAAGTCCAACATTTATCTATGAGATGACCTTGCTTATGGCAATGAGTGCAAAACAATTGCATCTTCTTTGCAACATGGTTTCCATTATCCAATGGACCTCTAGTTTTTTGTCTCTTTTGCTTTGAAAGTTTCTTGTATGTGGCCATTTTCTTCCAACATCTTGAAACATTACTGTTATTCAAACCACAAAAGGAACATGAACTTTTTCTCCAATTCTTACATGAATATTTACCTTGTTTAACATAATCAAAAGAAACTTGATTAAAGGCAGACTTATACCTTGACCATTCACCTTTGTCGCCTTCTTTAGAAGGTGAATTTGAAGAGGTGGTAGTTCTCTTTGGAATATCAACAATGGTGTTAGTAACCTTAGAGCTTTCAACATCCTCTTGTTCATTGAAACCATTGTTTGCATGCTTATGAGCATTTTCTTGCAAAGTGGGTATAAAACATTTGCATTCCTCATGAACACAAACTTTACAAGCTTGAGGTGATGAACTTCCTAGCTAGTATTTCTCGTTGCTTTCTCCCTTCTCCAACCCTTTTGTATGATATGATATGATATGATTCAAGACTTAGCTAACTAATTGTTGCAGAGTCAGTTATCAGGTGTATCATGGTTCAGTCTTTCCATTGTGCGGCTGATTGATCAAAAACAAAAATCCTTCTTGGAATGCCTTCATGTGCCTCCTTGTCTTTGGAGCATTCTCCATCATGTTATCCATAACCAAGACCCAAATACCTAGGCCTTTCTTCAGCAATAATTGGCTCAACTACACCTTGTGCATGTTAGCCTAACCCTTTACCTTCATAGTACATCTTCATCAATAATTTGGACCCTATTCCTCTAGTATGAATTTCAAAAGCACCAAAACATTCATTTTGAGAGGAAATTGAAGATAAAATTGAATTTCATACCTCATGTTCATGCATATACTTGGTTAGGGTTTCCTTTGCAACATAGAGTAAAATCTCCATCTCATGCATCTTTTCAAGAAGCTCTTGCTCCTCCTCCTTCATGGCCATCAACTCCTCTTGAAGTCTAGTGTTCTCCTTCCTATCTTCAATCATCTCTTGCACCATATATCTCATGATGAAAAAATCTTGCAACAGCTCTTCATCAAAGAATATTGTAAAGGAAGAGAGATTAGAAACATCACTTGTTGAAGCTTCTATCACATAAACTTTCACACAGTTAAATTATCCTTGTGCAATTTCAAAACCAATAGCTTATTCTCTAGCTAACCTTAGAAAACCATCTCAGGGTTCAAATGAGCTAACAAGTGCTCTGATACCAACCTGATCTAAAATCTTGGGAAAACTTGTTAATGCTATGTAAGCTCCCTCATCAGTTAAAATTATGTTTAGGATCATCTCATTTACCCAGTTATGCAAGAGGTTTATATGTCAAGTTATATGTTTGTTATGTGTCATGTGCGAGAAAATTATGAGTTAATTAGATGCTTAAATAACATGGAAAGAAAATGAAATGAAAAGAAATATGCAAAGCAAAATCATAAGACAAATCTGATCAAGGAGTTCACCCTCTAGTACTAGGCTGCATCTCCTAGGACCTCCTTCAATGGCTAGGCCCTCTTGGAATTATTTGATCAAATGTCTAATTACAAGATTCTGATCAACTCCAATGGATTTTCAGACTGTACCATTGGGTTTAGAGGATCCAAAAACCCCAAAAATTGCTATTATATCTATGAAAACCGACTCTGGCTTATCTGGGTATGACCTCCTTCCCTGGTGGCCTTAGGCTTCCCTGAACTTCCATGTGGAAACATCACCTATATAAGTCTTTTATTGCATCTAAAACTTATTCCATTGTCTTCATAGCATCAAAATCATCCAAAATTTACTATTCATTTTCTAAAATTGGTCGAAATCCCATCAAGTTATGGTATTTTCAATTTTTCCACTATTTGCTCCACAAATTGCACCAAATCTGGCATGATCCTACAATTTCGCCCCATTTTTCGCTAATGGAGCAAAAAATTCCCCAATTTTCAGGCGAATTTGTAGGAATGTTAACTGGCCCACTAAATCCCGCCAGTGGTTAACATTAAATGTTAACGGTTATGAATTTTGTGTTCACATGCGGAGGGTTAAGGTGGTAGTTAACTCCCAAACCTTCGATGCTTTGTCATTAAATATAATGTCAAACCATAATGTGTTAAGTATTAATGTGTAGCAGAGTTGGTAAGGCATGTGGTTAGTGGAGGGGATGTCACGGGGTTGAAACCCAGTGCCTCCACAAAATTTTAATCAAACGCACATTAGCCATTTGACCTTTGGGAGGTGCCACATGGCGGCCTCCGGGCTTGCCATGTGGCATTTTCTCTTTGGTCGATCCAAAACCCAATCATGTTGTACCATATCACTCAGTTGAAGACCAGCCACCAATTGACACTTAGTGAGCCCTCATTAGGTGTTGACCACCTTTGACCTGTACAGTCACTTGCCACATCAGTAGTCTGGACTGCTAATTGGGCAATACCTGTAATTTTTTGTTGTTGTTTAGTGAAATGGTCAGCGGGCTCTAACTTCCTCATACGAACTCAGTTTTCAACTAAACGAGTTGCATTGGGATCCTATCATCGCGATGGACGCATATGATTAGGTTTCGAATGATTCCAAGCACTTTTATTTTTGAGGTATTTTTTACCCCTAATCTAGATTCTGATCAAACTGTGGGATGACAATTAGTGCACTATTATTTGATGACCCATACAACATAGAGCATAGGTGGAAACCACAATTTTTGAATGGCATCAACATGTTGTATGTATCTCAAAGGTCTGGGATGACAACAACATGACATCAACATCTGAAAGTCCCAGGACATGTGGCACTCCAAGATGATGACATGTGGCATCCAGATTTGGCATTTTCATGTAGTGAAGTGTGTAGAAATAACTCAAAATTTGTAGTTGCTAATGAATTCAAATTAAAAGCAATAGATACAAATTTCTTCTACTAAATTCTGCAAAAGGAAAACTGAAAATAGAAACACATGCAATCGTTCAATCACAATGAACCAATGTTTTAAAACTCTGACTCTAACTCGACCAAGGATCGACTCTGACTCGGTATCGACTCGGCCGGCTCGATTTCAGTGACTCGGTCGTTGTAAAAAATACATTAAATATTTATTTTTTTAATAAAAAAAACATAATTTTAAAGATTTTAAACATAATTTTAAAGATTTTCATTCATATTTCTAAACACACAACATTATAATATAGATGGAAGACAACATATGATCAAAGTAGGCTCATGAACCAATCCATATATTAAAATGGCACCCAGTGCGCTGTCCAATGGCAATACATAGTCAACTATCATACATGATCAAAGACTCAAAACAAAAACACATAACCAAGGAGGCTAGAATTGGCCTCTACAACAAAAGTAAACTGTGACCAGACTCCCGTACTAGTACTACTGGCTAGCAGCTATTGCCAGAGGAGCCAAGATCATGTCAATCAATCTCTAGATCATCATCAAAGTCAGACAGGGGGCCCCATGGCTCCTCCTCCTCATCATCATCTCCAACTGCAACTGTAGAAGTGGTACCACTAGCAGGCTGTGCAACTGCAGCAGATGCAAGCTGAGATAGAGTAGATATGCAACTGTGCTTCTGTCGTGGCTGAGCAGAGGAAGCACCTACAGCTAGAGTCCTTGCTGGCTATGAGACTGAGGCTGGTGGATCGGGATCTGCATTCAACTGAACAACATGTTCAAGTTCAACTGATGCCTCGATATCTAAATCTAAATCAAGATCCTCATCAGGATCAAACTCTGCTGGACGACTCTCCACTACCCAATCTTATGTTGGATCAATGTCTTCCAACACAATGGGATCTGAATCAGGTCTTTTGTTCAACAATTGGTTTCGTCTAAGCCAGAGGTTGTATTGGACATTTAAACTAGATCATTTAACCATTTTTATCCAAACGGTTTCTCCTCTTTGTTTGAATCCTCTCAAAGACAGACCAATTGCACTCACCCCAATTGCACTGCAAGTTTGACTCAAAATACGAATTGCAAACCTTTGCAATTCAGGACAATGGCCACCAAAGGCCTCCCACCATTGTGCTACAAAAAACATAGGAATGTAATGAGTTAGCTCAACAAAATTACAAATTATATCCAACTTTCAAATTATAAACGATTTAACAAACTTAAAAAAAAAAAAGTAAAACTATTAAGAATTTGAAAATTGAAATTTTTGTTTACCTGGCTCATCTGTTTCTCTTGCAATCTTTGCTAGGTTCTTCCCAAAGGTACGTGAGGCATTGCTAAAGGTTGTGACCTGTCGGTGTATCTCCAGCTGATCAGACTCCAATGGGATCATGCGATCAATGCAATCAATCAGTCCATCTCTGACCTCCCCCCTCAAAGCTCCTAACTCCTTAGCTTTATAATGATAGTGTGGGTTCAAAAAATACTCAGCTGCATGTATAGGGTGATGGAGTTGATTGTTCCATCTTTCATCAATGATTGCCCAAATGGGCCCATACTTTGCCACTCTATCCTTGTATGTCGTCTTTATTTGCTCCTTTGCTTGATCCATAGCCTCATAAATGAAGCCCATAGCCAACCTTTCCCCATCCACCAACTGCAACACCTTAACTAGTGGCTCGGCAAGCTTCACAATCTATGTTGCCTTTCTCCAAAAAGTTTCTTCATAGACTTTCTTTTTCAATTCTTTGCCTTCCTGTTTGTTAGAACAATTGCTTTGATTCCATTCATCACTGGAAAACATCTTTTGCAAGTTTCTATGTTGGGAAAGCATAGATTCCAATGTCAAAAAATGAGTAGCAAATCTAGTGATGGCAGGCCTAATAATATCCTTTCCCCCAGTGTGTTTCCTCATGAGGCTCAAAATCAATGAATGATTGTAGATAAATTTTCTTATGCTTTTGGCATGATCTACAATGTTTTTGACCCAATCTATTTTTCCAATATCCTCAAGCATGAGGTCTATGTAATGTGTAGCATATGGGGTCGAAAAGATGGTCTTGTGTTTGTCCTCTAACATTTTACCAGCAAGAACATAGTTAGAGGCATTATCTGTGATGACTTGAACAACATTAGCCACCCCCACCACCTCAACAACCTGATCCAATAGCTGAAACAACAAGTGGCCATCTTTTACCTTATCAAATGCCTGAACTGATTTTAAAAACATGGTTCCCCGTGGGCAAAAGACAAGAAAGTTTATGATGGTATGGTTTCTTTCATCAGTCCATCCATCTAACATGATGGTACATCCTGTTCTTGCCCATGATTCCTTGAAATCTTTCAAACACTCATTAATGGATTCAATTTCTTTCTGCAAACGATACCCCCTTAGCTCATGCATAGTAGGGCCTTTGAAGCCTTTTCCAGCAGCATGTATGGCGTCAAACATAGGCTCATAATATGGTGAACGAGAAGCATTAAAGGGGATATCAGCATCATACCACCATCTAGCTATGTACTCACAAGCAGTCTCCCTCAATTCTTTCTTCCAATGGTCATCTAAAGTGGGCTGCATTTGACATTTACTAACTTGAGGACCATGTGCATCTGATGGAGAGGAGGAGTGAAATAACTTTTGATAGTCACATCACCCTTTTTCATTCTACCCTTTCCCTTATCTTGAACAGAACCAAAAGAGGGAGGAACATATCGGAAAGGGTTGGATGCATTAGTTTGAGGGATAGAGGAAGAACCCTCAAAATCATAATTGGGGTTGGTAGCCATCATTTTTTGTATCTCCCTCTTCCTCCCAATTTCAGCATCTATTTCTCTTTGCCTAACCTTATCTTCTTTAAATTTATCAAAGCTGGCCAATAATTTCTTCCTAATATGCCCAATTTCTGGTGAGGTACATGGAGTAATTTGGCCTCTAATCCCTGCCAAGTGTTGTTTCAGCCTATTAATGCCCCCAGGACCTTCCTTAATTTTCCTATGGCAAAATTTGCATTGCATTTGACTATCAACCATTTCAACATATGCCCAAGTAGGATCTCTCGCTCTAGGTGCCATTTTTTTACTAGGAAATGAAATCAAACAATCTAAAAATGAAAAAAAAATAAAAAAACATTGATTCAATGTTCATTTCTTTCACAAAAAACACTCTCTAGGCTTTCTAGATATGCACCTAAAATTTAATAAGAAAAAATAGATATGTAGAGGTGAAAAAAAATACCTCCAAGCACAAACTGCCTCCTCAAGCTTGCTCCAAGAATCAAATCCTCAATGCTGCTCCAAATGGCTGCGCAAGAAGCTCCTCACTCTAGCTACAATGCTTGCCAAGACTCTTCATTGCTGCTCCAAAAACAAGCTCGAGAACTGCTCACTAACTTTCAAAGAAGTTCTCACTCAAATGCATGAGATGGCTGTGAGAGAATGAGAGCATTTGAGTGTGTTAAATAGGGTTTGGGAGGGGGAAATGGACCCCAAATAACATTTAACTAATTCATAAAACACATTGGAGTCCATACCAATCAGCAAACACTTGAAAATTTCATAAAAAATATGACAAATCGCTGTTTTATTGGGGTTATGGGCCGCAGGTTATGACTCGGCTGAGTTGGCCGGGTCATGGCTGACTCGGCCTCTCGAACCGTTCCCTTAACGAAGTCAATTTTTTTTTTAATGAAACGGATCAACTCGGCCGTTTCTGTTTTGAATCGGCCGATTTTTAAAACATTGCAATGAACACAATTTTTACTAGGGAAACCAAATGGGAAAAACCTCTCCTCCATTTGTATTATATCTTATGAGAAAAATGATCTATTACAATGACAACTCCAATGCTTGAATCTCCCTCTGCAATGCAATACTAATCTACTTCTCCTAAGTTTTCTCTACCCAATACTTACGGAAAATAGGCCCCCTGTTTCCTCCTATTCGCTTGCGGAAATCCCAAGAGAAATAGTTCACCTGCTCAATACAAACTTTGTACACTCACTAGTATACAATATTGATTACAATTGTGCATTTTCCCTCCACTTCACTAGGCAATTCAAATTGCATGCATGACTAGGGATATTTTTAGTAAATGGACTAGTTAACTGAGAGTTAGTTGAGTTTACAACTAAAAACTACTCAAATGAACTCATGTTGACTCTATTCTAGAATAGACCTCAGATAATTGAATTTCACTAAGAATAACACTTCTATATAGTTAAATCTTAGCCACCAACTTGAACACAACTCTACTTATAGCCTACAACCTCAAATTGATTAACGTAATTCAGTGATTTGGCCATGTCACTCCTAATAACTACCTAAAAAATCATCCTACTGAAGTGGAAATTCGAATTTCTCTATTTAACTAAGGCACAAGTCAAATGAATCCTTTTCTTGTTGTAATTTAACACTCCCTCTTAGCAAAAAAAGAGTTCTTAAAAATCCAAATCCCTCTCCTGTGGAATTTGAACTTGCCTCTTGACAAAGCCTTTGTCAATATGTCTGCATCCTGCTCCTCTGTAGGAATGTACTCTAACATAACAATCCTCCTATGCACACAATATCTCAGGCCATGGTACCTAACATATCTATGCTTGGACTTATCATGAAGCACTAGATTTTCAAATAGTTGTTTACAACTCTAATTGTCACAGTGGATCAATGTAGGCTCCATCCCCTAACTGAAGAGACCAGCCTAGATCTTCCTCATCCAAATAGCCTCATCGATGCTACTTGACTTGCAGCCATATACTCGGCCTCTGCTGAGTTGAGTGCTATAGATATTTGTTTCTTGTTGTACCAAGAAATTGTTGTTGACCCAACATTTAAGACTTCTCTTGATGTGCTCTTCCTATCTAAGGGAATCCATGCCCAATCTGCATCTATGAAGCCTTGTATTTTCACTCCATCAGTATGAATGTACCATAAACCAAAGTATGTTGTACTTCTAAGGTATCTTAGAACATGTTTTGTTGCTTTCCAGTGAAGCTTGGAAGGCTCCACCATGAATTGATTAAGTTGGTTCACTACAAAACAAATATTGGGCCTTGTGTTCACCAAGTACATCAAGGACCCCACCAACTATCTGTGGATAATTCCATCTATTGCCTCTCCTATAGAAGCATCTTCTTTCCTTCAGTTAGAACCTAAAGGAGTATCCATTTGTTTGCAATCTTGCATGTTAAATCTTTGAAGGATTTCAAAGGTGTACTTCCCCCGTCCAACAAATATCACTCCATCTCCCTGCCACACCTCCAAGCCAAGGAAGTAGTGCATCAAAACCATATCCTTCATCTCAAACTCCCTTACAAGGTCCTCATTGAAAGACTAAATCAAACTCTCGTCTCCTATCAGAATTAAATTATCCACATAGAGAACTAAGATGAGAAAACTGCCATCTACCGTAATGTAGTAGAGATTGGCATTTTCTTCACTTTTAGTGTAGTCAAATCCACTGAGATAAGAATCTATGTGAGCGTACCAAGCATGAGGTGTCTGCTTGAGACCACAAAGGGTTCTCTTGAGCCTACACAAAAGTGTCTCCCTGCTAAAGGTATTGAGCCCCTCATGTTGCTCAATGTAGATCTCTTCCTCAACCACTCCATTGAGGAAGGGAATTTTAACATCCATTTGGTGGATCCTCCACCCCAATTGTGCTCCCAATGCAAGTATGGTCCTGATAGATGAGTATCATGCCACAGGGGAAAATGTCTCCTCATAATCAATCACCACCACCTGTGAGAAGCCTTTGGCCACAAATATGGCCTTGTACTTCTCAATACTTCCATCAACTTCATGTTTCACCTTATACAACCACCCGGAACCATTAACATATTTACCCTAAGGTCTAAGCACAACCTCCCAAGCATCATTCTTCATCATGGAGTCATGCTCCTCCACCATGGAATCTTCCTACACATGCTAGGAAATTTCCTCTTCAAAAGAAGATGGCTCATAATCAATCAACTCTGACATGAGTGCCATATATCTTGTATATCTATATGGTGATATTCTTTGTTTGTGAGAGGAACTAAGAGATCCAAACTTCTCATGAGCTTCCCACACCAATCTGCCAACCATCCTAGTCCTCTTCCTCCCCTTTCTTGAAGGTTTTGTGTGAGGGGATGGATCCACTTGGTTTTCTCTCTACTCCTCCACATGTGGCTACTCCACATAATCCTTTTGGAATGTCCTCTTTCCTTTGAGCAATATCTAACTATGTGGATCTGACTGAGGCTCCTCCTTTGGTGGTATGCTCAGCTCTTTCTCTAGAGAACTCCTCATGGCTTTCTCCTCATCAAATCTTACATCCCTCCTCATAACAGTCATCCTAAGTGAGGAAATACACACCTGGTAAATATGAGGTGTCTCAGTATAGCCTACAGATATCCCCCCCTCTATAGTGGGCTCCAAATTTTTTCTTCTATCTTTGGAGACATGATAATAGGCTATGGATCCAAAAATATGAAAGTGGGAGACATATGACTTCCTCCTAGTGAAAGCCTCTTTAGGTGTAACCATTCCAAGAATTTTGTGAGGGTGCCTATTTTGCAAGTAAACAATTGTATTATGAGCTTCTTCCCACAGGGATAGTGGCAACTCTAGTCATGTATCAATTCTCTAGAAGCTCCTACAGTACTTCTATTTTTCCTCTCTACAACCCCATTTTTCCTTGGGTTGTGGGTTGTAATCAACTCCCTTCTAATACCCTCCTTGGCACACAATTATTTGAAGGCATTAGACACATATTGTCCTTCATTATCACTTCTCAGGGATTTAATTTTCTTTCCAAACTAATTTTCAACTAAGGCTCTAAATTCAACAAACTTTGAATAAGCCTCATCTTTCTTCTTCATGAAATAGATCCAACATTTACAGGAAAAATCATCTATGAGGATCACATAATACCTGTGCTTCACAGTTGAGACTGTGGAAAATGGTCCACACACATTTGAATGAACTCACTCTAAGATGGCTCCAGCTCTCCTATCTTGGCCCTGGAAAGAATATTTAACATAATTTCCAAGAGTGCATCCCTTGCAGACATCATGCTGATCAAGGGTACATTTTGGAAGTCTAGTGGTGATCTGTTGCTTGATTTTCAAATCTCCATGATGTGGGTTTCCCATGCGCCTATGTTAGAGCTCTCCAACATCTCGACCTTGAACATGTTCTGCCTTGATATTGAATTCATCCACGGGGGTTTCACTCAATGAACCTCTTGCATAGCATGTGCGTTCGTGGCATACTAAACAATAACCTTAATTTGATGACATATTGGAAAATACCACTAAAAATCACTATATTTAACCCTTTGCCAATATGAACCCAATACACCTTCCTAATTTAAAAAACCCTTACTTTCACTAGATATTGTAGGTATCCATTTTTTCATTAACAATTTTTATACCACTTTATATTTTTTCATTAACTCCGAGCTCCATCTTATATACACGACATATAAAAACCCTTTACCCCCTATAATGTGCTCAATATATTATGTCATTTTTTCCTCAATATAAATCACCCAATATGAATGAACATGGTATGTTATTTCTCTCCTTGTGAAGCCCCCGTGGTATTAATAAATGAGTCCATGTTGGCAGGGAACAATCTAAAATTTTGAATATGGGGTGTGTCCTATTGTGGAAGAATACTCCCCATAGAGGAAAGTGAAGAAAAGGCCACTAAAGAAATATGTTGAAGAAAAATTCCAAAGAAAAGGTTTAAGGTCATTATTACACCATCACATGCTTCATTGTCCAAAACCCCCACTACTACAAAAAAATGAAAGAGTAAGAGGAGGAGGCCAACAAGGATAGGGAAGAAGAATCCAAGCAAAAACAAGATGGTACTCCCCTGGTAAGTTCAAATATGACCTCCTATCTCAACAAGTTGATTTTTTAAGAAAGGAAGCTAAAAATTCTAGAATCAACTTGCTATGCTTGGGGAAAATTTTCAGACTATGAAGCATACATGATTAGAAACCCTAGTTGAGGCAATGGAAATGATGGATGTACATTTTTCTTCCTCTAAAACTAAAATATTTAGAAAACCATTGTGTAAGGTGTGTAAGAACTTCTTGGAGAACCTAGTTATAGAGGGGAAGCAATTCATAAGCTTGTAACTATTTTAGCAGGGATATAGGAAAATGTTAAAATGGAGAGCATGGAATTTTAGGTTGCGCCAAGATAACCTATTGAAGATGCTGCTACCACACAAGAACCAATCATTTAAGCAGAGAAACCTAAGGAGTTTCAGGCTACCACATAAGAACTTGCTAAGATTCTACTTCCACATAAGAACCAGTAGTTGAAGCTAAGCATCCCTAGGAAAATAAAATTGTTGATACATAAGAACCTGCCAATGATGCTACTAACACATAAGAACCAATAACGGAGGTAGTACAACTAAAGGTAAAAGGGGAGGAATTGGAGAATCTACAAGCATGTTAAAGACACTATTGTAATAGCATTAGAGAGAGTACAACCTAAATCTAAGGAATATTTGGATTCAATATTTTTACTTACGAATGAGGAAAATGGAGACAATTGGTGGTCTCATTGCAGGAAGGAACAAATTCATTGAGTGAACATAGAAAAAGTGTCCGTGACCTTAATGAAGGTTGGTCTGAGGAATTGATGTTGCAAATATTAAAATGGGATAAGGTCAAAGAGGAGAGAAAAAAAGAGAAGGTGCCATTGCAGTGTAATACCCCCTAATAATAATAAAAATAATAATAATAAATAAATAAAATAGTAAATAATAAATTGGAGTTTATATATATATATATATGTGTGTGTGTGTGTGTGTGTGAGAAAACTATAAAAATAATAAGAATAAGTAAAAGTAAAAAGGAATAAAATAAAAAATAGTTAAATTAAGAGAAATATTAAATTAAGTAAAACTTAAAATAAAGAAATAAAAATTGTATGTTGAGACATGAAATGTGTGTATGCAGACTTGTTTCCATTTTTTGGTCTATTTAATGGACAATGATAACAATGAGATTGATCCATTACTTCATATATTCTCTTGGGATAAAAGTGTTGTGAGACAAAGGATTCCCTAGCAGTGGTACATTGATTGAGGGCTTGAAGGTGACCACATGTAGAAAGACATTATGTGTCACTGAGCCTACTATTGGGTGGAGAGTGGTCCCAAAAAAAATTGTTGTGATTAGTGAGATTCAAATAATGTTCCGTCCGAAATCACAAGTAAGAAATATTGTGGCTACATATAATTTCTCTTTACTCTTGTTTTTAGAAATTTCTATGCTAATTAATTGAATAATTTGTGTGATAATTATTAATTCCATAATTCACATAATTAATTGTATATTTAATTGTAAGTTATTACAATAATATTTACATCATTACCCAAAATAATTTCTCACATAATTACATAAATATCAATAAATTTTCATCAATAATAATAATAATTTTTTCTTTTTCATTAACATTAAATTTAAAATTATGAATATGAGCCTCACTAAATTTTCATCAATAATAATAATAATAATAATTTTTTTTTATTTTTTTTGTTCTTCATTAACATTAAATTTAGTTATAAATATGAGCCTAAAATATATAGTTAACCTCCAAAATTACGGAGCTTATTAACGTTATGGCCAAAGCTGGTTGCATTTATATATATTTCACAGGTATATATTGATTTCTATATTTGTAACACATGGGTCTCTCAAAACTGATACCCGCAAGGTCCACTCTTTTAAAAAAGTGAATGCCTATTTTTGTATCTCTATTATTATTATTATTATTATATTTTTTAGGAGTTGTTTTTAGTGTAATTTTTTGGATTTTGCTAGTGCTTGAATTTATGGAAAAATTTGAGGTTAAATATTGATTTGTGTTATTTAAATTAATTTTTTGATTGTATATATGGATTCAGCACCCTGGAAAACCCTTAGGGCACTTCAATTGCATAGAGTTATTCATCAAACTTGTGATCTCAATAAATTCCTGCCCGATTTTAGAGAAATTAGACCAAAAAAACCTACTGTAAAAACTTCCAAAAATTACACCAAAAACAACTTTTTTTTTTATATTCATTTATTTTTATTTTTATTATTATTATTTAAAAAAAAATAGTTTAGATCTTTCAATGAATGAAGTCAACTAAGAATTAGTTTAAATTGGAGCGCATTAGGTTTGTTCACGAAGACCTGCTAACTGCAATGCAAGTGCCCTACACTTTAATAAAATTTCAAAGGGTTCAAATCTTTTGAGTAAAGAAAAACGCATGAAGATAACCTATGTTGGTTACACAATTATGTTGGTTTTTTCATGAGACAGTTTTTTTAGGAAATCATGTCTTCGAGCTTTCCAATTAAAAGAACTTATGTGTGTGTAAAAGCTTATGCTTGAAAAAAAGAGATGCACATACTCTTTATTTATTAATTTTATAATTTAATGTAGCTTAATAATTTGTAACATTTATTTTGGTATTATATGACATTGTGGTTCTTTTATTTTAATTGAATTAGACCAATTCAATTGAAATATACATACGTAGATTTAAATTAATTAGATATTTAATAAATGAACAAAATTTGGATAGGATATTTATATAATTTGAAATTAAATGGAATTTGCTATTTAATTTTCATATAAATGGTTATTATGCTATTATATCATTCATTAAATATATGGATTAGATTAGTTTAAGATAGATCAAGAGATTTTATTTTATATTTGGTTTGCTAATCTAATTTTCCTAGTAATACATATATGGTAGGGTAGTCTTAACTTTATCAAGGTATCACTAGGTTATGGTTAGGTTGGTACCATATTGATGCGAATAATTAAGAAAAATATAAGATGAATTCATAGTGATTATTGGAAATGTGAATAGCTATTTGGGTCAACCTTACTTGAGGACATCACCTTTGGAAGTGAGGAAGAATGGTATTAGAACAAATTGATCAACTTGAACAAATAGTGTCACCTTAACCTAGATCTCTTCTACATGTACTAACATTCATTTTTTCTTCTTTATTTTTATCCAAGTTTGTATGTATGGTTAGTTGTTGTGACCTTTGCAACACGACTTCTTAGTTGAACACACAAATTCAAAACTCAACATATGTTATGAAGTGAGGGAAAGAAGCAAAGTAACTTATAATTAGTTTAAGTGGGATTATGACACCTTGTGGCACATTTCTTATAGCATGTTGGAACTTATAATCAAATTAAGGAGTTAACCCAATTTTGTTGACCTACATTGATGAGTACATGATACACATCAAAATGTGTCATATGTGTTAGATAGTATAAAGTTAGGGGCTTGACCATGATATGAAGAAGAGGCCATTGGATATGAAGTAGTAATAAATCATGTAATATGCTAAACAAGTCAAGATAACCTAAAGTAGTAATGAAGACACTAGTTATTCATGCAAGATATGGAGAAATTATAATTTGATCAAGTTGAGAGAATAATAATATAGTTCTTGAAAGTACATGTCAAAGGAAGTCAAAATTGGAAGCAATATACTTTAAGATAGTATGCCACCAACATGGAAGGAAAATACACCTATTATTAGAATGAGATGACAAAAAAAATGTAAGCATAAAGAGAACAATTTTAAGAAAGGAAGGATAATTTTCAAGGTTTAGTTCCTAATGTTAGTAGTGATATTTGGATAAAGTTACCTTATGAAGGAAGGGAAAATGATGAACCTGTTAAGTAATAAGGATGAGATGAACACAAAATAATGATAAATAAATACTTCACCCAAGATAATGGGTTTTAAGGAAAGTAGAATGGATGTTCACAGATGAAATACGAGATTTCGATTTGTAGCATAAAAAAAAGAGTAAGAAATCAACAAGATGCAATAGCCTATCCTAAAAATGATGGAAGATTTTGGAATAGTCATAATATTAGTTAATGAAGTTAATGGTGGTCATTTTAAGGAGCCATAGAAGTATGATGTAACTAGACCAAGTCAACACCCATAGCATGGTAACAAGAAGACATAATGAGGAAAAGAGGAAGCACCTGAGCATAAACAAAATAATCTCCTACTTAGTCAACTATTATTGATAGTTAAGGGAGGTGCCCCATTGAATAACATTAATATGGAAATTCTTAGATTAAAGAAGTCGATTAAAGCTTAGACCACTTCCTTGGAGCGTATAGCTAGTGAGTAGCATTGAAGTGCTAGGATGAACTAAAAAAACAACAACAATAATAATAATAATAAAGCCTATGACCGACTAATGTGATGACAATGAAGGAATGTCTCTCTCTTAATGGGAAGCTCTCTTAAGGATATGCACTAAGTGGATTGAGCAACATGAATGATGATTAGGAATGACTTGGAGGGTCATAGTGATAACCTATATAATTTTAAGGTGACAAGATATGGAATTGTAAACTAAAAACACTCGCAACTCAGTAAGGATGACATGTGATAGACTAAGGAAAAAGTTTAAAATTTTAAGGATCACAATTTTCTACCTTTCTGCAAAGAAAATAGATGATGTATACTAATGAGCAATCACCTAACATGAAGTGTAAGAAGGAATGTGGTTAAAAACCATATAATGATACCTTGAGAAGGATTATGTACAAATTGACAAAATAAGTGAGAATCAACAAATAGAGGGGTATTAGACTAATTTGCACTTATTGTTTCATGAGGGAATTGACAATCTAATGAGACTTCATATAGAACAACTTATCAAGTTTGTGCCATTAGTATTGAAAGAAGTTATTGTCAAGCACATTAGGCCTACAAACCTTTTGTGGATGATAATGGTAGTATTGATTCCAAGCGCTTTTGATTCTAAATTAAAGATGGTATTTGGAAAGTCAAAAGTTAAGGGGAAGAATTCCTGGTCCAACTTGAATAAAAGTGAATCTATGATAAAAGAGATCAAGTGATATTGAGATAGGAAATTGATGAGATCAATTATTCTTTTTAAAGTGAACAACAATAGTGATGAAGTGATGGATAAATGACCAAGGATCAACCATCCCTTGTACAAGTGGATTAAACATGATAGAAGATTTAAACAATGATGACCTATATAAATTAAAAAAACCATGATGGGAAGTTTTGAGCTATAATGCTCATGAAAATGTTTAAAGGTAAATATCAAAGACAATAATTGTCTAGCATTGGTAAAGGAGATAAATTTTGTGATAAGTTGAGGCTTCAAGATTAATGAGAAAACAATTAATGTAAGAAGTTGGTATGTCATAGATGGGTTATATAATTGGATTATGTGAGTCAATGTACTGGAAATGAAACAATGATTTAAGGAATAGTTGTAAGACTAGTAATAACTTAACTAGTGATTAAAGCTCTAGATGGTGAAACTTGTAAGTAAAGAGATTATATCAAAACTATAGCACATCGATAGGTAGCTATGTATATCATGTAAATTATGGACTTTCTTAGATTATTGAAATCCATAGACATCTTGTTGAGAATACCACACTAATATTATTAATGAGATGGCCTAGATCTTAAATGGATGTTGAATAATCTTAGTTCATAGTTGGTATTCATTGTTTATTTAGGCAATGAAATTGATTTTTGTTGATGAACCATGATAATAATGCTTATAATGTATTATTTTTCTATATGTGATAAGTATTGAGATGATTCTCATATTAATGATGTTTCATGATATGATGGTATGAGGATAATGATGCACATGTGGTTCTTATTTATTTAGTATGCTCATGATGGATATGATATGCATAATGTGGCATAGGAATTATGATGTTATGACATGAGGTATATTGACACGTGGTTCATTTATTATGTGATGTCATGATATGTCTTTGACGTTGACATGTTAATATTATAAATTATGTGGGTACTTTATGATGTGAAGCATGTGGTAACTGCATGCAAATTTTATGACATGCAAGAGTATGTTGTTTTGTACTATTCATAATGTGGTGATTAACAATGATGTTATGTTATCATGATGGCATGTAAGAGTT
This sequence comes from Pinus tabuliformis, assembly GCA_031772625.1. Taxonomy (NCBI): domain Eukaryota; kingdom Viridiplantae; phylum Streptophyta; class Pinopsida; order Pinales; family Pinaceae; genus Pinus; species Pinus tabuliformis. Next base: position 882,082,808 of record CM062808.1, on the reverse strand, counting down.
GGCATGGGAATTATTTTCTATGATACTATGATGTCATAACTAAGGCATTTGTTACATGTTGAGATGTGGTGATTGATCGGAAATCCACAAATGCGCCAAGAGGGATAGTTTATTTGATGATCTTATGGGAGCCCATACTTGCAAGGGAGAATATGTAACACCATATGGGCTGGGGACATACTCAATCAACACTACATATGCCAGTGGTTCATTTGTCTTGTATAGATCATGATGGATAACCCTTGAGGGGATATGGGACCATATTGAGGAGGCCGGGTGCCTGATATTATAGGCCAAGTGCCTGATATTGGATTGGGATTCTGAATTTTGGTGAGGGTGTAAAGAATTCGATGCTTAGGGTTGCGCACCTTAGTGAGTGTGGAGGGAGTGGGCCAACCTTGTGAGATACCTCGAGTCATTGAGTACTAGGACCAGACACCTGCCTTAGGGAAGATGAGGTCTAAGCCTTGGCATAAGCCTGGTTCCGAAAGTGGGAAAAATGACAGATTTCTTGGGATTTCCTAGGTGTTGTGGGAACTTTTGATGCTTGTTGGTTATACTAGTTCAACATAGGGTGTGGAGCAAACATGAAGTAATAAATAACTAAATAAAATAAAATGTTAAATTATTCAACTTAACTTTGGGATGGAGTTCCTTAAAGAGGGGGAGTATGTAATACCCCATAATAATAATAGTAGTAATAAATACATAAAAAAAAATATAAAAAAAATAATAAAGAAAAGACAATAATAGTAAATAAATAATAAATAATGAAGAGAATACAATAATAATAAATAAATAAAATAGTAAATAATAAATTAGAGTTCTAAATAAATATAAATAAAAGTAAACTATAAAAATAGTAAGAATAAGTAAAGTTAACAAAAAGTATAAGGGAATAAAAGAAGAAAGAGTTAAATTAAGAGAAATATTAAATTAAGTAGAACTTAAAATAAAAAATAAAAATTGCATGTTAACACATGGAATGTGTGCATGTGGACCACTTTCCATTTTTTGGTCTATTTAATGGATAATGATGAAGATGAGATTCATCCATTCCTTCATCCATTCTCTTGGGAGAAAAGTGTGGTGAGACAAAGGATTCCCCGGTAGTTGTATGTTGATTGAGGGCTCAAGGGTGGCTAGTTGTAGAAAGATTATGTGCAGCTGAGCCTATGGTTGGGTAGAGATTCGTCCCTAAAATTTTTGTTGCAATTAGCAGGATTTAAATAACATTCACTCTGTAATCACAAATAAGGAATATTGTCAATACAGGTAAGTTGTCTCTACTCGTGTTTTTCGAAATTTCTATGCTAATTAGTTGAATAATTTGTGTGATGATTATTAATTCCATAATTGATATAATTAGTTGTACATTCAAATGTGGGTTGTTACATGCAAGACCTGCAAGAGAAAGTTTGGCAAGTACAGGAAGACAAGGGACATATATATAACCTTGAACATAGTGTATTGAGCTATTGAATACCCTTTCCCTCCTATCCATTATTCTCAAAAGGAAACAAATTCCTTTACATTTTAACAATAGTGAAAGCACAAAGGCCACACAAAATGACTAATATCAAATCATTCCCTGAGACATTTCAGCCGACGAGTCTTACAGAGTAACATTTGTTGTGCAAACTGTATCTACATCACTTTGCTTGCTTTGGAAAGAAGAATTTTAATCTTTTCTGTAATGTAGGAGATATCCAACTGAGGACATTTACTTCCTTTATGTAGAATCAAATTAGCTGGAAAGCATATCATGATATTGTAATAAAAAACCTGGAAGGCAGACCACTATATATCTGAGAAGAGCTAGGTTTTGTTGCAGAAGTATTAAGAACATACAACAATTTCTTAAAATTTTGAAAGAGAAGGGATAACGTGCTTGAAGTCAGAAATAAGGTCCTATAGCATTGTTTAAAGAGCATTGAAAATATGAGACAAGGTGCATTAGATAGAAGCAAGCTAAGGTTGGAAGTATGTGATAGAAAGTTGAAAAATGAAGACCCTTATTGTTTCTATAAATTTTTTCACACTCTTTGTAGAGTTCCTAAGTACATTGATTGTATCAAGAGGTGTGGGCCCAATAGGCTAGGGCTAAAGTTCATATTCCCATTGATTTGGCTCCATGTACTTAACTATCAACATTTGTATTAGTTGATTCCAAAAGACGCTAAAATGTGGTGGCTAGATTTGATCATTACACACGGTTTGATCATTTCTCATGGTTACAATACTTTCACAAATGATGTATCAATAGTTTAAAAATTCTATAAACTACACTCACAACATGCACTAAAAACTAGCTAAAGGGTCTCCATGATGACATGTAGTCGCTTTGGTTGAGGGGAGATGTTGGGACGTCGAATTCGTATCCTTTTACCTTCATTTTTTCATCTTTTCTACCATCTTTACCCTATAGTCATACAATGTTACTCCATTAATCACCTTTTTTACTGATGTATGCCACTCTCTTATGCAAAATTAGTTTATGTAGATCTGGTTGTATTCTGATAAGAGGTTGACTATTTTGAGTGATTGTATTAATAATAATATTGACAAAGAGGCTTATTCAAGATAGTTTGTATTGTTGGAGTGTTTCTTTCTGTATGCTATGTTGTTTCTCCAAGTTTTGCGTTGTCGATATTCTAAGACAAGGTTATGTTAATACTGTTGCCATGGTGTTGATACTCCATTTCAAAGCACTCTATTTTCTCAAAAACACCAATAGGAGTCAACACAAGCTTTTACTCAGTCGTAGTCAACCTAGACCACTATGCCAACAAGGAAAACTACTTCTTGATAATGCATCCAAATTGACTATGACATTATGGGTTTTCTATTGTTGAACTTCTCCTATTTGGAGAAACTGATGTCAAATTGTTTTATTCTCAATAAGCTAGTTGTAATTTGTTATGTAAGACTCTCAATTTGGACAACATGAGAATCAAGAGATTCTCATAGTTATTGTGGTTTCAATAAGAGGCATGATATAATCTATAAGACATGAAGCCCTTTGCCTCGGGCTAGGTTGGTGAGACTTTGTCTTTTTGGAGAGATTTTGTATCTACAATCCTTTTATGATATTAATGCAAAATATTATGGTTCATGGCTTTATAATATTTCATTGACTTAGTTTGTGATAAGTGCATTACCATCTCCTTGCTAAAGAGAAAGGGCCCTCCTCTTTAGTAGGGATTGCAGTGATAGTAAGGTAGTGTAGCAATGTTATTAATTTCCTCTCAGTTGTATTTCATGTTATTTCACTATTACTATTACAAATTTTCATTAATGTATTGTAGTTAATGATTTACTAGTTTTTGGAATAGTTGATCTTGATTACTCATGTAATAGCATAGGTCCTAGATCTATCCATTAATCAGTGTGTTATTTGTTATTTTTCTACTACGATCTTTGGGTTTTGTTAGATGCATTGTTGTGTGTCTACTACAGTGTGACGACACAAATTGATGAAGTGATGATTGTTGTTGTAATATCCCTTGGTTGATTTTCTATGTAAATAAAATAAGACCAAGGTCATGGGACACATATTCCAAGTTGAATGTTAGGAAAAACATAGTGATGGGTATTGCTGGTGATTAATTAATGGCTATGGAAATTGGCAAAGGCATTGGCAAAGAAAAAGTGGAAATAATTAGTATTTTATTTATGAAATAAAGGAAAATAGGAGAAAAGGAAGATGAAGAGACACATATTTGTATGAGAGGGAAATTGAAGGAAAAATGAAGGGAAATGAAGAAACTAGAAGCCTTAATGATAAAATGGCTTCCAAGGGTTAGTTCACAACTTTTTTCAGTTGATCTTTTGTTGGTTAAGCTTTTATTAGTTCAATCTTGGGTCTCTCATTCATCCTCTCATTCTCTTACACTCTTTCACACTTAGAGTCTTCTTGGAGCATTATTAGAGCACTTTGGCATACATTGGATTTGGAGAAATAAGGAAAAGGAAAGCATGAAAGCAAAAGGGAACAGGTGGATCAACAACTACAATTGAATTTCTTTGTAGGTAATAGGTTGCACATGTGACTTCCTTATTTATTTCTGGATGCATGGTATATGCATGTGATTTTCTGGTTAGGTGCTATCATTGGGACTAAGATTTGCTTGGATTAACCTTGGTTTAAGCCTTGCCTTATCATTTCCTGGATAGCCATGATGTTGTGGATTTTTCCACTTGTTGTTTTTCTGATTAGTGCTTAGGTTCCTTATGGTTGTGGGTTGGATGGTAAGACGAAGGTTCAAAGATTTATTAGCATATTTCCTTTAACATTTAAGGATCAGATTGAGTATGATGAGCCTCAAACATTGGAGGAAGAAATTGGGAAGTTGAAACATAGTTATGAGAAGTCTAAGCGTAAGTCAAAGCCTAAGCAGCGTTGGAAAGGTAATGACAAGACTAAATGAAAGTAGGATAAGAAGTGTGTAATACCTCGGGCTACAGGTATTAAGGAGAATGCAACACCGTACAAGAAATTAAATGTAGTTGATAAAGGATATGGATTTCAGTCTGAGGAGAAGAACATGGGTGAGGGCAGGAAGCCTTTGAGTGTTGGGCTTGTGGAAAGGATCATTGCAGGAGAGATTGTCCATAACACCAGGGTGGTATACCTCATATTTGTAGTGCTCAGGAGGCACAAACAATTAGGTATGTTGGACAAAGTATTCGTCAGGTTTATGCAGCATTGGATTATAGGTAGGTTGATCATCAGGCATCTATTATCAAGATGGAAGGTAAGCTTTGTGATCAAGTTGTTTATATTTTGATTGAACCTAAATCTCATTATAGTTATATTAGTCCTGACTTGGTGGATAAGTGTTGCTTGAATAAAGAAGTGCATATAGAGTCTTGGTTGGTGCAATGGGCTACAAGTACTGAGAAAATAATTCATCATTGGGTGAGATCTTGTGCATTTGAACTGAACTGCATGTCTACATTAACGCATCTAAATGTGCTTCCATTGGTATCATACAATATGTGTTTGGGTATGGATTGGTTTTACATTCACAGGACTAAGGTAGACTACTATGAAAATTATATTGAGTGCTTGGATGATGATGGAGATAGTAGAATCTTGTAGGGAAGAAGAATCCTACGTCAGTGAGAATGGTTACAACTATGTAGAAAAAATGCAATAGTAGGAAAGGATGTGTATTGTTTGTAGTTCATATTTATAGTGACAAAGGGAAGGATGTTGAGGATGCTAAAGTATTCAAAAGGTATATTCTTTTGCATTAGTTTCAGGATGTATTTTTGGCAGAGATTTCAGAGTTACCACCTCATAAGGACTTGTAATTTTCTATTGAGTTGGTACAAGGAGTAGCACTAGCATCAAAGGCACATTACAGGATGGGCACTCTAGAGTTGGTGGAACTGAAGTTGCATATTAAGGAAATGCTTGACAAGGGATAAATTAGGCCAATTGTTTCACCTTGGGTTGCACCAGTATTATTTTTGAGGAAGAAGGATGATACTCTCAGGTTATGTATTGATTACAGGCAGTTGAACAAGGTGACGATCAAGAACATGTACTCTTTGCTATAGATTTATGACTTGTTTGGTTAATAGAAGGGAGCAACAATGTTCTCGAGGATTGAATTGAAATCGGGATATCATCAGGTGCACATCAAATAAGAGGACATCTACAAAACTGCATTTTGCACCAGGTAGGGGAATTATGAGTTTGTAGTAGTTCCTTTTGGTCTTACTAATTTTCTATCTACTTTCATGTGTTTTATGAATAATGTGTTGTGATAATGTTCACTGATGACATATTGATATATTCTAAGAATGAGGAATAGCATGTAAAACACTTAACAACAATGTTGAGATTGTTGAGAGAGAATCAACTGTATGCTAAGCTCAGCAAGTGTATTTTTTTCAGACAAAAGTCCATTACTTGGGACATGTTGTTTCCAAGGAAGGTATAACAATGGACCCGAAAAAGATCAAAGACATCATGAAGTGGGCAGCTCTTAGGATTGTGGATGATATCAGATCATTCATGGGATTAGCAGGTTACTATAAGAGGTTCATCAAGGACTTCTCACAGATTGCCTATCATATTACATGTTTACAGAGAAAAGGAAAGTAGTTTGAATGGACTAAAAAATGAGCAACTAGTTTTGAGTGGTTGAAGTAGTAGCTTGCAAATGCTCCAATTTTGAAGATTGCAGATCCTAAAAAAGAGTTTGTGGTATGTATGGATGCTTGAAAGAGAGGACTTGGTGGAGTCCTGATACATGAACGATAAGTGGTATGCTATGAGTCAAGGAAGTTGAATGAGCACAAGCAGAACTATGTGACTCACGATATTGAGTTGGTAGCTATCATTAATGCCTTGAATATGTGGAGATATTATCTTCTTGGCAAGAGATTCATCTTGATGAGTGATCATAGTGGGCTGAGGTACTTATTTGACCAACCTAATCTGAATGTCATGTAAGCTAGACGGTTAGATAATCTCAGTGAGTTTTACTTCAAGATCAGGTACATCAAGGGAAAGGAGAACATGGTTGCAGATTCTCTTAGTAGAAGAGTGAAAGTGAATCACATTGCAACAATGAGTTATTATGGGACAGACTTGCAAGAGCATATATTGCATGCAAGGAAGCATGATGACAGATACCAAAAACTTAAGCACATGTTACAAAAAAAGAGTATAGACGATCGGGATGTGGATTATCATCTTGTGACAGATGGCTTTGTCAGATTCAGGAACATGATTTATTTACCAAATGAGAGTGAGCTAAATAATCTTACCTTGAAATAATTTCATGTTAAGCTGTATTTAGGTCACTCGGGATATCAGAAGAAATTAACAGGAGTTAAGAAATTCTATCATTAGCCAAAGTTGAACAAAGAGGCGTCTAAGTTTGTTGTAAGATGTTTGAAGTGTTAGCAGGTAAAAGCATAGTGTAAGCATCGAGGTTATTTATTATAGCCCATTCTGATTCCAGAGTGGAAATGGGAGGTCATTTCCACAAACTTCATTATAGGTTTTCCGAGGACATCAAGATAGCATGATTGCATCATGGTTGTGGTCGACAGGTTAAGTAAGGTGGCTCATTTCATTGCAGTTAAGTCCATGAATTAAACTAGTGAGGTAGCTCAAATTTTCATCAGGAAGATAGTGAGATTACATGGTGTTCCTAAGAAGATTGTACAGAGATGCTAAGTTCACTTTTAGGTTTTTGGAAAGAGTTATTTGTAAGTTTGGGGACAGAGTTGGCTTTCAATACAACTTATCATCAACAGAAAGATGGACAAAGGGAGAGGGTCAATAGGATTCTTGATGACATGTTGAGGATGTATGTTATGCATCAGTATAGGAAGTGGGAAGATTATCTTCCATTAGTAGATTTTGCGTATAATAATGGGCATTAGAAGTCCTTGAAGATGATTATATTTGAGGCACTTTATGAGTGGGGTTGTAATATCCCTATCAGTTGCAGTGATCCAGTGAAAATGGTATTAATTGGACCGAATATGTTGGAAAAGATTGAACAAGAAATGCAGGTTATTAAAAGGAATCTAAAGGCAACACAAGATAGGTAGAAGAGTTATGCATATCAACACAAGGTATTTAATGAGATTTAGGTTGGGGAACATGTATACTTGAGCATCAATCCCAAGAGGAATTCCTCAAGGATTGTATCATGTGCCAAGATAGAACCTCGATATTGTGGACCTTTTGAGATCCTTGAGAGGATTGGACCAGTGGACTACAAACTTGCACTGCCTCCAAAAGTTAAAGTATATAATGTATTCTATATTTCATTTCTTAAGAGACGTGTAGGATGTTGATCATGTGATTGACTGGTCTATATTATAGGTGGAACCAGAGGGAGAATTCCAGCCAGAACCATAATGCATATTGCAACGAAAATAAATCATGCTTAGAAATAGAGCAATCGAGCAAGTTAAAGTGCAATGGAAGCACTTTGGGCCATATGAGGCTACATGGGAGATGGTAGATCAAATGTGGGTTATGTATCCTTCATTATTTGGTGGATCGAGCAAGTGAGTTTATGTTATATGTATATGTATATGTATATGGATGTTGTTGTATATACTACAATGAGTTGTGTTATAAAGCTCCAATAAGTGGTAGGATTTTCATGTTTGTCATGTTGATCATGGTTTGTAGTGGTTTTTCATTGTAAATATTGCCTCGAGCTATGTTATAAAGCTCTATGGGCACTATGTTTTGTTTTCAATATTTTAATGGTCATAGGTGTCATAGAACACTGAGGACGGTGTTCCCCCAAGGGGGAGGGGTTTGTAACAACACCTGGAAATAAGACCAAGGTCATGGGACACATATTCTAAGTTGAATGTGGGGAAAAACCTGGTGATGAGTATCACTGGTGATTAATTAATGGCTATGGAAATTGGCAAAGGAAAAGTGGTAATAATTAGAATTTTATTTATGAAATCAAGGAAAATAGGAGAAAAGGAAGATGAAGAGACACAAATTTGCATGAGAGGGAAATTGAAGGAAAATGAAGAAACTAGAGGCCTCAATGATAAAAAGGCTTTTGAGGATCATTTCGCATCTTTTTCCAGTTGATCTTTTGCTAGTTAAGATTTTGTTAGTTCAGTCTTGGAGCTCTTATTCATTGTCTCATTCTCTCACATTCTTGCACACTTAGAGTATTCTTGGAGCACTTTAGCATACATTGGATTTGGAGAAATAAGGTAAAGGAAAATAGGAAAGTTCAATGGAATAGGCAGATCAACAACTAAAATTGGATTTCTTTGCAGGTAATAGGTTGCATGTCTAATTTCCTTGCTGATTTATGGATGCATGGTATATGCATGTGATTTTCTAGTTAGGTGTTGTCATTGGTATGGAAATTTTCTTGGATTGGCAGTGGTTTTAGCCTTGCCTTTCCATTTCCTGGATAGCTATGGTGTTTTGGGTTTTTCCACTTTTTTTTTTCTGATTGGTGCTCAGGTTCCTTAAGGTTGTGTGTTGGAACAAATGCTCTGGAAGCCCTGGAACAACTTGGGTTGAGTTACTAGTCCTGAAGCCTAGGTTGGGATAAACACTATGGAGCCCTTGGTGGGTTGATTTATTAGTCCCTATATCCGGGTTGGATAAACACTATGGAGCCCTAGAAGGCTGCAGGTTGATTTACTAGTTCCTTGAGCCTTGGACAACTTTGGTAGAGATCAATCTAGATGGTGCTAGTGATGTCTGAATGTGGAGGTGGAATCACTGTGGTTGAGGGTTGAGGTGGGTTTTCCTCTAGAAGTCTTAGTTTTGGTTTTGACTTGTTTAATACATGAGATCCCACATTCATTCTTCGAATATGGTGTAGGGGTGATTGGTTGAAAGAAATATTTTATTCATTCTAATATATGGTCGGGTGGTACATGGAAGTCCTTGACATGGTTGGTATTTTCATATGTTAATATGAAAAAATTTCCTATAATGATCTATGAGCATTTGTAGTGATTATGTTGGTGATATCATCGCTAAGTTTCCATGGTTTCTATGCTGGTTATTTTATAGTTATATGATGTGTATTATGTATCGATCTTGTCATGAATTGTTTAGTTATTGATTATTTGATGAATGTATGAAATAATAAGCATTGTTGCAGCTATGTGGAGAGGGCATAAAGCCTTCTCGGTGATTCTCAAATGAAATTCAGACTATTATGATAATATATGCATTTATGACCTGTAGCATACATGTTTGCCATGTGTTTGACAAAATGTCTAGTGTGTTCTAGGAAGTATAGGTCAAGTTCTTGATTCAAGTTTGAATGTTTAGCTTTGTTGTCATGTCAATAATTATTTTGGATAGTATCAGGTAGTTCTAGATAGTGTTATCGAGGCTAGCATGGAAATCTATCTCGGATCTTGGGACCACACCCTTTGAACTAGGAAAGTTGGGCCACAACCACATGGAATAAATGTTGTGTGTTGATTAGAGGCCTTCAACCACACCCAGGCATTGTCATGCATGTAGTTGGGAGCCTAGGTCAGTGAAAAGGAGCCCCAACTTAGAGTTTGGTCACCTAGGGTGGTTCTTTGGCCCTTGAGTGTCCTATAGCCCTGAGGGATGTTGTGAGTTGTCAGTTTGTGTTCAGTTGTAGGCCCCACTTCCTTAACTAAAGTTGGGAGGTCGGGTCATATCATAGTAACTCTTCATCTCATTCTTACCTTGGAAATATTGTGAAATTGGGTAAATTTGGGAGGGGGTGGTTATAGTTGTGAGTTTCTTAATTAGGTGACGTTTTGGTTGAATGGTTTTTGAAATTATTTCCAAGATTTTTGTTTCCTTTTTTGCAAGAGTGATCTTGACTGTTTGAGTGATTTTATTTTGCAAGAGTGTTTTCATTTCAGAAATGTATGTAGAGTTCTTTGGACGTTGAGGTGTTATAGTGATGATTTTGGTATGATGAGAGTGAGTAGTTACAATGACTTCATTTTGTTTGTGTTTCATGTTCACAAAGAGTTTGGCATTATACATTGTTAGTTAGCATTGCTACCTGCATATACATTGCATAATAACCTTGAAATAAAAAACCTACCTTGGTTAATAATTTTTGTATGAGTGAAATTAAATTGATCCTAATTAAAAGACAATTAATTCACCCAAAAACAGATAGTATCAGTTTCTCTTGTTGACTTTATGTAGGTGTAAGCATTGAAATGAAGACTAGATGCACAAATACTGAGCTAACTAAGCTATGATATAGACACAATACCATTGCAAACAGTGACTTTTCGAAAGGGAAATTGCATGAAAGCATATGCTAATTGTAATGAAATAAAGAACACTTGCACACTTCTGTACTATATGCAATGAATGGAGAGCACATTTGCACATTTCTAATTTATTTGAAAGGATTGTGAAAGCACATTGTTGAAATGAAATACTGTAAATCAAAACCCTAATTTGTAGGAAAAAATAGTTTTTTGAGAAGCAAATTGATAAAAGAAGCTATGAGGACTCTATACTTCCAAGTTCCATTATTAGTGTTCCAAGAGTGTTGTAATATGCTAAAGAATTCAAATCATAATTTTTTTATGAAGCCTAGTGATAATAGAGGGCTAGTTATAGGCTATTATAAGACTTTATGTTTTTCTAATTTTTCACGTGTAATAGATACAAGCACAATAATTATGAATATTGATAATTACTTCTAATGATTTTGATCTTATTTTATTTTTTCTAGTATATCATTAAGAAATTATACTTCATAGATTCAACCATATAAAAACAATAGGATAGTAGAGATCACAATGCATAAAATGAGCACATGATTTACCCTGGGAAAACCCACTTGGGGGAAAACCCAACAACCATTTCAATAGAGTATTTTTTATTTTTCAACAAGAGATACACCTAGAATTCTAGTTAACAACTAGTCAAACTAACCTTCAAAAAATATATAGTCTAACCTAGTCAACACCCTCCAAGTCAAGCCTCCAATCTGATCCAGCAACTCGATCGTCTGATCTACCGTAGGCTAGATTTAAGACTCCCAGTAAATTCCTAGAAACCCAAAATTTCAGCCTTACAACTACCTAGAAAATTTCGGCCCTAAAACTGAAACTACCTTTAAAATGATGCGAACGAGAGAGAGAGAGAGAGAGAGAGAGAGAGAGAGAGAGAGAATGAATAATTCCACATATGTGAGCTAGATAGAGAGAGAAAGAGATGAATTGGTCCTTGTTTTCCATCCTCCTAGTCTTTTTTGTCCTTTGCTTGGATACCAAAATATTCTTGCTTGAGAGAAAATCGAATTTCTACCTTGAGAAGGAGGTTGGATGTCTGTATATAGTGATTTACTCGGTTGAATGGGTGTGTATTCTACCTGGGCCAACTTGACTTGGAGGGAGTCTGACTTGACTAGTTTTTGCAGCCAAAAATTCAATTGTGGAAATTCAATTTTTTATCTTTTAAAATTCCAAACGGACATGACTCAAAAATGATTTTTTATTTTGACTCTAACCTGAAGAACTTGTGGCTATGATGCCTACAAGGGAGGATGAGGAAGAATTGATGGTAGTAGAAGAAGAAGCCACAAACGACGTTGCTCCACAAGAACCATCATTGACTACTGGCTCAACGAGAGTAGAAGCAATGGAGACAGGGGAGGCCACAACTGACACTACTCCACAAGAACCAACGTTGCTTGTTGTCTCAATGGGAGTAGAAGAAATGGAGACAAGAGAGGCCATAACCGACTCTGCTCAACAAGAACCAATGTTGCTTGTTGGCTCAATGGGAGTAGAAGCAATGGAGACAGAAGTGGGCATAGTCGATGCTGATCCATAAGAACCAACGTCACTTGTTGGCCCAATGGGAGCAGAAGAAATGGAGATAGAAGAAAATGCAGTCGACGTTGTTCCACAAGAACCAGTGGCGACTGCCACTTTGAGGAGAGAATCACCACCCTTGGATGAAATTGTAGGTGGTGCTGACACACAAGAACCAACATCACCTGTTCAAGAAAATGAGGAACCTTTGGATGAGGCTACAAGTGGTGTTGATACACAAGGACCAACCTCACCTTCCTAAGTGATTAAGGAACCCTTGAAAGAAGCATGGGCCACAGTCAAAACTGCTCCACAAAAAAAAGTGTTGATTATTGTTTAGAAGGACAAACTAGAAGAAACATAGGCAAAAAAAGAAAAAGGGAGCACAAGCAAGCTAGTGAGCACAAGGGAAGGAGGACCTGAGGCAACAGGAGCTGAGAGAATGGACACTGAAGAAAACATTTTTCTTTCTCTGCTTCTTGCATCCTTACCAAGAGGGGCAATGAAGTTTCATTCCCCTAGGTGCCTGGTGAAGGAAAAATCCTCTCCCTTGATCTTAAAATTTGTCGAGGTGGTTAAAGGCACCATCGTCTACACTGGTTCTTGTGTAATAGTGGCAACAATCCTTATCCTACGTGCCTCCATGCCCAACATACAAACCTATATGATGACATTCTCTTGCCTCAAGCTCCAATGCTACAACTTCACTTCGATGGTCTGTATCTCCTACTCTATCTTAGCCAACACATTAGAATAATAACATACCAATAGTGTCATGATGACCTAATTACATACAATGACCTCATGCACAACAACCTTCACCATGAGAATGGATGCATAACAACATATAGACAATGACATGCATAACAAATGCATATACCTACATACACTCACGATGACACATCCCACAGAAACACCATCAAACTTCACATGGAAACATCACTACAACCATGATCAACACCATGCAAATGAAACAAGCACATGGAACACAAGCATAAGGAAGACATATGCAACTGACATGAATGCATGATCAACACACAACCCATCTAGTTCAAGGGGTGAACCATGCTCTGGTACCACTCTATAACACCCTCCTCTTACATCTACCTACGTAACTGGCCAACCAGGGTAAACATGTGACAAGAGGCTACTATGATTAGATTCAACCTCCTATGTGACCTTAAGGAAGTGGAATCAATGGAAACACAACATACAAACCTTCCACATCAGCTAGAAGGCTCCTAGGAACCATCCCAACCACTCAGGTAGCTAGCCCCTAGGTCTCATTGAGGTTTTAGAACACTTGGCCCCCAGATGCTCCCATGATATGGACTTGAAAGTGTCCAGGAGGCTTTGGATGCTCTCAGAAGAAGGCATGCCAATGTCTAGGGACTAGTTTTCCCAGTGCTCTACCAGCATCCCTGGGATTTGAACCACTTTTTTTGTCCTAGAGCCCAGGTCACTACCCAAGATTGAATGACACCTTCAAAAAAAAGAGATAACAAGGAAACAATGATGCAAATGTACATCCCTACTTTTTGAAAACAAATGAGAAAGATGTTGCACTATATGTTATAAATAAACTAACTATTGTATGCAACATTTATTTATTAATTACCCTACTCTATTTGAGAAAAATTAGGAATGCCTCTCCTCAAGTATAGGAATATTTACAATGTAACCATGTGTGTAATAGGTGTAAAAATCCATTCATACTCAAGTTTAAAATATAATATTCAATGCATATATGAGTATGAAGAACTAGTTGTCTTAATGATGATGTCAATAAGTAAGGAAGAATGAAGGAGTGGTATGGCATTATAGTTGCTTGAAACCAATTTTCAATCAAATGAAAATGCTCTTGGTTTACCTTGTTATTTGGGTCATTTAGCATATCCTCCTTTACTGTGTCATGCAGATCTTCTAGCATTAGATGATTATCCTCTTATGTGCTTAGAGGATCTGTAGATAGGCATGTCGAAAATTCTTCAATCTCAGGTTCTAATGGTTTCTCTCCACTGGATGTGGTCCATGATTCTTTAGTTTCTTCAACAATATTGCAAGGGTGGAGATCTTCCTGTGATTCATGGATTTGTTGTTCTTCTATCACTCCTAGAGAGGCAAATAAGTTCTTGACTATTGTCAAGATTTTTTCTTCCTGAGAAGCAGATATCCCAGCTACTACTATAATTTGAGAGAGTTCTTCCAAAATCTTGATCATCCTTGAATATTTCTTTGCTGGTTTCTAATCCTTGTCATGCACATGGATTAGTGTATGGAGTTCTTATTAAAAATCCTAAATAAATAAGAAGAAAACACACTTAAAACAAATGCAAGAAAACTAATCATGTACTCGAAGCGTCACTGTGCTACTAGGATCTTGTTGTCACCAAGTTATCTGTTCAAACAAGTTAGGCTTCTCTTCTTTTCATGAATCAATCTAAAGGAAAGCATACTTGCAAAGAAAAATAAGGAAAAATGAGGCTTTAGATCCTACCTTTAATTTGATGCATATGAAAAAGAAACTAAAGAATCAATTAGAGACAACCAAACTTTGGAGCAACCCCACCATAGTGGACGCATGGCTCTTCACTAATGTCTTACCATGTTCTCTCTGCCCTTAGGTCATCCCCAATATCACTCAAAAACCATAAAAATAAAAAAATAAAAAAATAAAAAATAAAATATAAAAAATAAAATATATATATATATATATATATATATAAATAAAAATAAAAAATAAATAAAATAAAATAAAATCATCATTATCTATTATCACTTACAGCTCCCCACCAATGACGCCAAAAATGTTGGGGCAATTATATTAATCATATATCACCACAACTTAAATTATCAACCAAGGAATCATAATCAGTAGAGTTGATGCACTATATGTGCCGATAACAGATAAGTTCCTATATCTGATGAGTATATTCTAGATAAGAAGCATTCAAAACCAATACTCCATTCTTACAATTTTCAATCTATCCTCCTCACACAACTTAAAGATCAGAAAGAAAAACTCATAAATAAAATCTCAACAAGCATGTGATCTAAAGGTTCTTGCTCAGGTAATAAGTCTATCCATTTACAGGCTCATGAAATAAAAAGATGGATTCAACTTTGTTTTCCTATAGCAACTGGCTAAAATCAACTTATTGCAATCAAGCAAAGCAATCATTCCTAATTTAACTAATTCTAAAGGAAGCTAAGAATTCTTATACAGGAAATGTTAGGTGTAACAAGAGTCTTCACTTAACAACACATGTATGTGAATGGTGATATCTCTTATCTTAAATTTTCCTGTTCTTCAAAATAGAAATCAACAATTAAACATACAGCTTAAGAAATAAAGTTTGCATTCACGAAACTAATGAATCCTTACTCAAAAAATAACAACTCCAGACTTATATCATACACTCTCAAACACATTGAACATAATTGTAATTACATCAAATGCTTTGGAATTGAATTATAATACTAATTCACTCTTCATGCACAAACAAAGATATATTCGCAATAATTATAATAAAAACTTGCCTTGATGGCTTTGGTGGGCCCTTGCCGAGCTACCAAGGAAGCTGAGAGAACTTATAGAACTAAAGAATCTATTAACAGATTGAAATCTTTAATCCCTGCTCATACAATTGATTTCAAAAGAAAGGATTACAAAACTTAATTGTTCAGTCAAATATCCAACATTACAATATTGTGTAAAACTTTGTATTTCCGTCTTTCTCTCTAACTAACTGTCTGTGTAACACCTATCATCTACGAGCCTTCTCTTATAGAGGAATGGCCATTACATACAAACCTTAAATGATATCATCAATTAATCATAAAAATATTACAATTCACTTTCCTTCACATGTTTGGATTCATTCTTATGACACACAGTGTGTGACGATGAAGCGTATCTCGATTTTCCACAAAAAGTTAAGGCTTTGACCATCATTTCCCTTGGTAGCATTGAAGTAGTTCACTTGAACTATTGAAGTTGAAGAATCAATGTCGGGCGGTATAAACGCAAGATTTACACCAACATTTAATTTGTTAATCCGGGTAAGTAAACTTAGAGGCGTAGCACAATATATGTCAGAATATGACCTCAGGGATCTGTCAAATAAAAACCAAGATTTTGCAAGAAATTCAAAAGAAGCATCATTCAGGAAAAAGGAACAAGACTCTTCAAAACACACTCCGAGAATCTACTTCTAGCTCCTCTTCTGGGTTGAGTTGACTCCTACAGTAAGTCTTCCTCAGTTTTCCAGGGGACAAAGGAATGTAGGCCTGTTCAAAAGAATGTGATTCAAGAAATAAAGAATGCAAAACCTCTTAAAAATTACTGCTATGTTGCAAGCATGAAACTAGAAATCACACGACAACTTCATTCCAACTAATCTAAGGAAAGAATCAAGATAATAATGCATTGCTTCTCTTAAAGACAATTCAATACTTTAGTTGTAAGAGAAATATGCAATAAGAACCAATATATAATTTGTGTTGTTTACCCTGATCTTATTAAATACTTCCTTATAATATATGCAACATTTAATTATAATGAAGAATTCTGTGAGTGTTTTGTCAACAAGATTCACAATCTTTCCTTATGTTGATCCTGGCATCTGCTTGCAAAAGTGCAAGAATAAATGTTTTTCTGCAAAAGTGCAGGAATCAGTCTCATATAATATTCAAAGGCAATCATGAATACATGTTAAGTTAAGTTAACCAGAATTCTTGCTCAGCAATTATTTCACCATTGTGTTCTGGAAATAAACTTTGTTATGCAACAATGAGATCAGGGTAAATCTTTGTAATAATAAATAAGAGACATAGTTAAAACATTCACCGTTTACTTTAGTTCAGCCTTTATGAAAATACATCCAAAAGAATTGATATTAAACTTAAATAACCAAAGCAGTAAAATAAATCTTTTGGAATGAAATTGAAAATTAAATGACTGAAAGAAGAGCTATGAAATGAAATTGTAGAACCAGAAATGCACTAGTGCAGGCAGCGTGCTTGGACTGGTCGTGTGCTTGTACTGATCTTGTAGAAATGAAATCAATCATGAAAAGAAAAGCTTATGTAAATTGAAATCAAATACTTCTAAGAACTATGCAAAGAAAAATGCAGCAAAATAAATTAAGAGGTTTTGGGCAACAGACTGGCTGGTGGGCCCAACCACCCAGCTCGTTGCCCTTGCAGCAATTAAATCACAGTGCAAGAAGATTAAGAAAAATATTGAAAACATAAATCAAATGCCGAAGTGTATTAATTCTGAAGTCCTGTTACATAATGAATAACAAGCAACGTTGGGCTCCAGTGGTCCCCTCTAGGGATCATCCCACTGGGCACGCAACTCCTCCCTTTCCTGCATAATGAAATTGATCGTCTGTTCTGCAAACAATATGATTTACAAAAGATACAATGCCATCCAGCCCTTTATTTCGTGCGCAACCCTCATACTTATAACAACATTGCTTCCCACTTACTTGGCTCCACAGTTACCCATGCATACAAGTTTAGCATGGTGGTTAAAACAAATTGGAACCCAAAAAAGGAAAATCTGATTTTGGCCCTTGATGTTCCTAGATAATTTATTTGTCATTTCCAACTAGAAACATATCCTCCACATACAAGACTAGATAAATAACATGATCACCAATTAATTTAAAATACACACAGTGATCTGCTTTTCTTCTGGTGAAGCCAAGTCCCCATATAAATGTATCAAATTTCTGATACCACATCCTTGGTGACTATTTTAACCCATACATAGACTTTTTTAACTTCCATACAAGTTATTTCTTACCCTTCACCACAAAGCCTTCAGGTTGCTTCATGTAGATCTCTTCTTCCAGATCCCCATGAAGAAATGTTGTCTTCACATCCATTTATTCTACCTCAAAATCAAAATCAACAACAACAGATAAAAGTAATCTAATAGAAGCTACCTTGGAAACAGGAGAAAAAATATCACCAAAATCAATTGCTGACACCTGGGAATAACCTTTTTCTACCAACCGAGATTTGTATTTCTCCACCTTACCTTATGCATTCATCTTCTTCTTAAACACCCATTTTTTTCCAATGGGTTTCCTTTTAGCCACCAACTCCAACAACTCCCAAGCCTCATTTTTGTGCAGAGATGCCATTTCATCAACCATGCCCTCTTTTCATAGTTTGTCATACTTTGAATCTACTGCTTCCCTCACAATTCTGGGATCATCATTAGTAATAGATAAAGAAAAATTTGAACAGAAATAAGATGGACTATACCTTTCTGGCTGCCTTCTATCTCAAACTGATCTTCTCACAACTGGGGTTTGTGGCTCTTCATCTTCTGATTCCTCTTTTGCTGTAGAGTCTAATTCTTCCTCCTTTAGCTCAAACTCTATCTTCTCAGGTTCCTTTGGTAGGACTTCATGTTTAATAACATCTTTCATCTCTCTAAACACCACATCTCGGTTGACCACAAGCTTCCTTTTTTTAGGTTCCAAAGCTTATAACCTTTTAAACCATCCTTATACCCAATAAAGATGCACCTTTTAGATTTACTATCCAACTTTGTTCTTTTCTCCTTTGGAACATGTACATATGCATCACATCCAAATACCCTCAGATGTGAAAGAGAATGTTTCTTACGAGTCCATACCTCTTGTGGAGTCTTATCCTCCAACACTGATGAAGGTGATCTATTGACCAGGTAACATGAAGTCTCCACCGCCTCTGCCCAAAATTCCTATCATAACCCAACACCATTGAGCATGCTTCTTGCCTTTTCCATCAACATCTTGTTCATTCTTTTTGAAAATCCATTTTGTTGAGGTGTGTATGGAGTAGTCTTTTATCATGCTATACCATGCTTCTTACAGAACTCTTCAAAGTCCTTCTTGCAAAAATATCCACTGTTATTTGTCCTCAACACCTTTGTCTTCTTCTCTGTCTGGTTTTCCACCAGAGCCTTAAATTCTTTAAACTTGTCAAAGACTTCAGATTTCTTCCTGAGAAAATATATCCATGTATTCCTTGAGAAGTCATTTATAAATGATACATAGTACACAGACTTACCTAGTGATGGAACCAACAAAGGTCCAAACACTTCACTATGCACAAGCTCTAATATCTGTTTCGCCCTCTTAGCACCAGAGGGGAAACTCACTCGATTCTTCTTTCCATATACACAATTTTCATAGAAATAAAAATCCAGAGATAAATTACCATACCATTACCATGAAGTATTCGAAGGCCTTTCTCTCCAATATGTCCAAGCATTTGATGCCATAGCATGGTCTTTTCTCCAGAGACCACCTAATTTTCTGCTCCACTTTCAGGAACCACATAACTGTTGCACCCACCAATAACAGTGCTACCATGAAGCTTGTAAAGAGTTCCAATCCTAACTCCCCACATCAATACCAGTGATCCATGAACCATCTTGCAAGTATATTTCTCGAACACTTATTTTACACCTGCATCATCCAACTTGCTTACAGAAATCAGATTTCTGGCCAATGCAGGAATGCAGAACACCTGGAAGTGTTCTAATCCTTCCACCTTGCAACTTCAACTTGAATTTTCATGACCAATGATTCTATCCTTCCTGTCATCCCCTAAGAAGACATCACCACCATAATATTTCTCATACTCACAAAACCACTGTCTATGGGGAGTGAAGTGAAAGGATGCACCTGAGTCAATCAACTATGCATCATGATCTACATGTGTACTTGAAGAAGAAGCCAAGTACACATCTCCACCTTCATCTGAGGTGGTTTTCACCTCTGCAGAAGGAGCATTATCAGATCCCTTTCCTTTCTTAGGATATTTAGATTTATAGTCCCTTTTGATGTGCCCTTCCTTTCTAGATTTCCAACATATCTTTACAGGTTTTCCTGGAGATTTAGATCTCCCACTCGAGGAATTATTTTTGTTTCTATTCTGGGACCGTCCTCGTACAAACAAGGCATCACCATTCTGGCCCTCCATATTTTTCCATCTCATCTCCTCAACAACAAGGATGAGACTATTTCATCAAACTGTAAGGAATTTGCATTGCTACCTATTGCAACAATCATACTATCCCACGAATCTGGTAGAGAACACAACAAACTGATGCACTTATCTTCATTTGAAATTTTAATATCAGTAGATAATAACTGGCTTACCATAGTATTAAAGGCGTCCAGATGCTCTATCACCAAGTCTCCATCTTCCATCCTCAGGTTATACAATTTTTTTCCATAGGAACAGTTTATTCACTAGATACTTACATTCATACAAAGTCCCTAACTTGTCCCAAAAATCCTTCCCTAAAGCTTCCCCTGATACATTCAACAATATTGAATTTGAGACACAATAGTATTGTCATCTTTGCCTTCTGATCCAACTTCACCCAGTCTTCAGCTGATATTGTTGTTGGTATAGTACCAAGATCTACCGTGATCCATTGATCTTTATCCACCAGCAGATACTCCATCTTGAGTTTCCACAACTCAAAACTCTAACCATTAAATTTCATGATCACTATCTTTCCACTGCTCACCATCTTCTTTCACAACAAGATTTAATCCTGCAGATCTCCCACTGAATAGGTCCACTCAGGCCTGAGAAAAACCTCTCAGCAGCAAAGGCATCCCCTTGAAGCCGAAACAACTCTTATACCAAATGTAGGTTTTAACCCCGTACAGGAATTACCCACATACAAATTATAAAAATAGAAAATAAACAATGGAAAATAGAAAATTCACTGAGATACCAAAGGAAGAACTTGCGGTTATGATTCCTGCAAGGGAGGATGAGGAAGAATTGGTGGCAGAAGAAGAAGAAGCCACAAACGACACTGCTCCACAAGAACCAAGATCGCCTACTGGCTCAACAGGAGTAGAGGAAATGGAGACAGGAGAGGCCACAACCGACACTACTCCACAAGAACCAGCGTCACTTGTTGTCTCAATGGGAATAGAAGAAATGGAGATAGGAGAGGCCATAGATGATGCTGCTCCACAAGAACCAACGTTGCTTGTTGGCTCAATGGGAGTAGAAGAAATGGAGACAGAAGAGGCCACAGCCAACACTGATCCACAAGAACCAACATCACTTGTTGCCCAATGGGAGCAGAAGAAATGGAGATAGAAGAAAATGCAGTCGACGTTGCTCCGCAGGAACCAGTGATGACTGCCACTTTGAGGAGAGAATCACCACCCTTGGATGAAATTGCAGGTGGTTCTAACACACAAGAACCAACATCACATGTTCAAGAAAATGAGGAACCTTTGGATGAGGCTACAAGTGGTGTTGATACACAAGGACTAGCATCACCTTCCCAAGCGATTAAGGAACCCTTGAAAGAAGCAGGGGTCGTAGTCAAAACTGCTCCACAAGAACCAGTGTTGACTATTGAGTAGAAGGACAAACTAGAAGAAGCATAGGAAAAAAAAAAGAAAAAGGGAGCACAAACTAGCCAGTGAGCACAAGGGAAGGAGGACCTGAGGTAGCAAGCACAAAGAGAATGGACACTAAAGAAAGCATTTTTTTGTGCTTCGCTTCTTGCATCCTTACCAAGAG
This sequence comes from Pinus tabuliformis, assembly GCA_031772625.1. Taxonomy (NCBI): domain Eukaryota; kingdom Viridiplantae; phylum Streptophyta; class Pinopsida; order Pinales; family Pinaceae; genus Pinus; species Pinus tabuliformis. The sequence continues at coordinate 882,060,932 of CM062808.1, read as the reverse complement.
GGTAAATGAAGTTTCATTCCCCTAGGTTCCTAGTAAAGGAAAAATCCTCTCCCATGATCTCAGAATTTGTCAAGGTGGTTAAAGGCACCATCATCGACACTGTTTCTTATGTAATAGTGTTGACAATCCTTAACTTATGTTCCTCCATGCCCAACATCAAGGGCCAAAATATACATTATGAAGACCAACCATAGTTACAAAAATTCAACACTCCCTCTTAACTAGCAAGGTATTCATAATTATTGTCTTATGTGTTCTCAAGTTGGAAATTTTCTGTATGGAAAGGTTATAACAAATCACCATCAACCTTGTCAACATATCTAACATAAGGTAAATCATAAGCATCATCCAGTCAACATTTCTGACATCATCATCAGCTAGTTTCCAGAACTGGTTGGTACCACTGGCCCATAATCCTTGTCAGTACTCTTGACACATGGCATAATATTTATCATCAACTAGTCATCATAACTCTAATCAGTACCACTGACCTATAATCTTGGTCAGTACTCCTGACCTAGAGTAGTCTTGGTTCACCATCTTGGTCAATATATTTGACTCTAGTGAAATTCCGAAGGACACACTCTACATGAGCAATTAGACATGATTCTAAATGAGCTCCTCATCCAATCTGGAGAGATTGAGCCTGATTTTGAAAGAAACGCACTTAGTTGAGTGATCCTATACTTTTAGGACCATTCTCCCCAACTAGTAAACATCTTTGACATAGGAAAAATGATTATCCTCTACTGAACCATTCTCCCCAACTGGTCAACATCTTTGACACAAGGAGAATGAATGTCCACGATTCTATGATATCAACACTCCTTATCAACTAGAGGGGAAACCTCCATAAGCCTTAGGTTTTCCCTAAAGTATATGAACTTCTCTCTGGATAAAGGATTCATCAAAATATTCATTGTATGCTCATTAATGGAGATGTACTTGAGCCTTACTTTTATCTTCTGCACCATGACATAGATGTAGTGTTACTTGATTTTGATGTGCTTTGACCTATCATGGAACACAAGATTTTCTGAAATCTTTCCACCACTTTTATTTTCACAATATATCACAGTTGGTTATATCTCCTAGTCGAACAATCATGCAAACAAATTCTGAATCCGCAATGCTTCAGTAGAAGTTTCATTGGTTGCAATATACTCAAGTTTTATAGTGTTGAGTTTGATGTATTTCTACTTATTTCTCATCCATGATATCATGGAAGATCCCAAACTAAAGCATATTCTTGAATTACTCTTCCTGTCATCTACATTCCCTGCCCAATCATAATCTATATATCCCTGCAACTGTACATCATTTTTTTATACATATGTCAAACCATAATTTATAGTACCATGTGGATATCTCAATATGTGTTTTTTTGTAATCCAATGCTCATGTCTCAGTTCCACCTAGAACTAGCTTAACGTGTTCACTAAAAAGCAAATGTCCATCCTGATGTTAACCAAATAAATAAATGACCCAATTAACTATCGGTACATGGATGTATCGATTACCAAATTGGACTCAAAGTCTCTCAACTTCTTCAAATTAGTCACCATCATAGTTGCCATGAATTTACATTCCATCATGAAAAACTTCTGAAGGATCTTAATAATACCCTTTTCTTGACCAAGGAAGATTTTACCAATATTCTACCATACTTCTAGTACCAAATAATAATGCATCAAGCCAATATCCTTCATGTCAAACTCAGAGTGTGATAACCTAGGTTAAAATTTCATGTAATAAAGTTAATAAAGGGAAAATAAGACCAAGGTCATGGGACACTTATTCCAAGTTGAATGTTGGGCAAAAACACCCTAGTGGGCATCACTTGTTGTTTATTATGGCTAAGGAAATTAGCAAAGGATTTGAGAAGGTAAAGTGGAAATTATTGGAATTTATTTATCAAAATATAGGAAAATAGGAGAAAAGGGAGATGAAAGTTCACAGGTTTGCATGAGGAGGAAATTGAAGGAAAATAGAGGAAACTGAAGAAATTAGAGGAATCAATAATAAAAAGGCTTATGAGGATCAACTCACAGCTTTTGCTGGTTATCCTTTTGCCAGTTTGACTTTGGAGTTAGTTGGAGAGAGGATAAGAGCACCAAGAGGAGAAATCAAGCAAGAGAGCAAAGGACAAGCAAAGGAAGGGAAAGGAAATAAAGGACAAGGAAAGAAAAGGACATGCAAGGAAGGATTGGATGAAGCAACTTCAGCAGGAGGACTTGCAGGTAGCAGGTTGCATGTGTGATTTCCTAGCTAAAGTGTGAATGCATGGTGCATGCATTTGTGTTTTTGGTTCATTTATTATCATTCGCATGAGTTTTTCCTAGTTTGACAATGGTTTCATCCTTGCCTTGCCGATTCCTGGATAGCCATGATGTGATGGGTTTCATTCTTAGTTGAGCTTTGGATTGCCGAAAGGTTTTGGATCTGGGTGAGGTGGTCTTAGGAAAATCCCAAGGGTTGGGTTTGGTGATGGTTTTCTCGAAGAATCCCTGAACATGTGGGTGGAGACAGGAAAATTCCTCAAGGGAGAGTGAAGTAATTCTGAGGCATCCAAGCTTGGTTTGGTTTTGTGATATTGGGACCGGTTTAGGTGACATCATGGTAGCGTGAGGGTGGAGGTGGTTTAACCTCTGGATTACCTTGGTTTTTTATGTCTTGGTTTATCCCATGACATCCCATATTCATGCTTGGAATATGGCATGAGGGTGATTGGCTAAAAGAAAGATTTGGTTCAACTTAATCTATGGTCAAGTGGTATGTGGAAGTCCCTAACTTGGTTGGCTTTTGCATCATTTAATGAGAGATATTTCTCTATGGAAATCTATGAAGCATTTTTACTAGTTAATATGATGATTTTATGGTTGTTATGTCATGGTTACTATGATTATTATTTGCTATTTATAAGCATGGATTTGTTATATACTCTAACTATGGCTTGTTCATGAATTGATATGTATTTGGTTGGTTGATGAATGCATGAGCTAAAAAATGTTATTGCAGCTATTAAGAGAGGGAATTAGACCTTATTGGTGAATCGCAGATAGGTTTCAGGCCCCTATGTTCATATATACAATCATGACCTATAGATTTCATGTTCACTATATATTTGATGAAATGACTGTCATCGTTAGGCCTGGTTAGGTCAAGTTCTTGACTACATTTTGTATGATTGGATTTTCCTTGATGTTATATATCATTCTATAAAGTCTCATTAAGTTCAGGGAAGTGGTTGGAAGTTAGCCCCTGAAAAGGTGGCACTGATTCTGGGGTTGCATGCTCAGAACTGGAAATTCTGGGATGCAATCACTACCTTTCAGGCTCATGCATGTGTCAAGAGGCCTATAGTTGCGTGGATGCCTTCTCATGCATATGAATAGGGTCCCATATCACTAAAAAGGAAAGTTAGCTCAGGGTTTGGGCACCTAGAAGGGTTGTTTAGCTCTTAGGGGTCCTGTAGCTCCTTAGGAAGGTCAGTAAAGTTTTAGTTTGTCAACTCCACTTCCTTAATGAAGCTAGGAGGTTAGAGCATGTCATAGTAGCCCTTAGCTCATGTTTACATTAGTAGGGTGATGAAAGTGGGTAGATATGGGAGGGGTGGTTACAGATTGGTATCAGAGCATGGTTCAAACACTTGGACCAGATGGGCTAGATGCATGTTGTTATGCATGCATTGTCATGGTTTTGGTTATCATGCATGAGGTCATTGTATGCAGCTAGTGTTGTCATGCATGATGTCAATATATTGATATGATTATGTATATACATGTATTGTGCTAATTTGGACTAATTTTTTAGATGAGATAACTTCCTTTGAACGTCATTGAGGTATGATTTTGATTATGGTATCTATTTGGTTTATCTAACATGGCATGCTTATAGGAAGAATAGGATCAGAGATGACAAGAAAAATGGTGGACTAAAATTCATGTGACTCTCCCTATAGATCAGTTGAGTAGTAAGGAGATGAGTATTCTCCTGATATAACATATACATTGAGGAGTTTGAGGGAAGAGATCATAAGTTGCAAGGCAGATAATGATAGGTTGGTTGAGGCTTAGGAAAGACTTGCAAGGGCTCAGGAAAATCAAGAAGAGTTCAATGATGTGATCCTTCAGAGTTTGTCGGACTTGCAGAGATAGGGACATCTGAGGATTAGTCAAGAACAAGAAGAGAGGACTAATGGGGCATATGGTAGTAGGTCTCGTTAAGGATACAGGTTGGATAGAGGGGATACACTCAGAGGTGGGAGATCATTGGATACAGCTGATAAGAGGACTGGTATGTATGGATTTCATTCTAGTTTCTCATCTAGGATCCATCATCACCATCATCACCGCCATCATTCTTATAGGAGGAGTGAGTACTTTCTAGAGGAGGTCAAGAAAGTCAAGCCTCCTACATTTGATGGAGATATGAAGAATTCAGAAGATGCAGAGGCATGGTTGCTTGGGATGAAGAAATTCTTCAAATTACATAACTATTTAGAGAACATGAAAGTCAAAATAACTACCTTCAGTCTTAAAGGGAAAGCATATATCTGGTGGGAAGATGTGAAGAATGTCAGAGGCATTCAAGAAGAAGAGTTGATTTGGGATGAGTTCGAGAGACTCTTCAAGAAGAAGTACCTATCTAAAAGATATTATGATGACAAAGCTAAGGAATTTTATGAGCTGCAGATGGGTTCTATGATAGATGATGAGTATACTAGCAGGTTCCTGGAGTTTTTGAGGTATGTACCTTACCTCAAGGATGAGAAATCAATGATTCGAAGGTTCATTAGTGGGTTTCCAAAAACATATAGAGATCAAATTGAGTTTGATGAGCCTCGGTCCCTAAAGGAAGCCATCAGGAAACTAAAGCATTGTTATGAGAAATCAAAGCATAAAGTTGAGCCTAAGCATGATTTGAAGGGGAATGAGAAATTTTATGGGAAGTGTCCACCAAATAGGGGAAGACCTCAGGATGCAGGTGAGAAAGAAAATGTTTCTCCTTACAAGAATCATAATGCAACTAAGAAGCGACATGGACCTTAGCCTGGAGAACAGTAGAATAGAGGTAGTGGTAGGGGACCATTGCAATGCAATGTTGGAATTATGGAAAAGATCATTATAATAAGTATTTCCCGTTGTACCAGGGTGGCAGGCCTAAGATCTACAATGCTAAGGAGGCGTAGAAAGTTAGGGATGTTGGACATATCATTCCTCGGATTTATGCAACTGTGGAAAACAAGCATGCAGATCAATATGCATCCATTATTGAGATGGAAGGTAAGCTTTGTGATCAAGTTGTTCTATTTTGATTGACCTTGGATCCAATTATAGTTATGTTAATCCTGACCTAGTGGATAAGTGTGGTTTGAGAAACGAAGTGCATGCAGAGTCTTGGTTGGTGCAGTTGGCTATAGGTACTAAGAAGATAGTTAATCATTGGGTAAGATCTTGTGCATTTTAGCTGAATGGAATGCCTACATTAGCACATATAAATGTGCTTCCTTTGGGATCATATAGTATGCTTTTGGGTATGGATTTGTTGTACCTCCAAAGTACCAAAGTAGATTGTTATGACAAGGCTATTGAGTGCCTAAACAATAATGGGAAAAAGAGAATCTTGTAGGGAAAGAAGAATCCTACATCGGTGAGGATGGTTACGACTCTGTAGGTTAAGTGCAGTTGCAGGAAGGGGTGTGTACTATTTGTAGTTCATATTTCTAGTGACAAGAGTAAGGATGTTGAGGATGCAAAAGTCATGAAGAGGTACCCTTTCTTATAGTGGTCTCAATATGTATTTGCAACAAATATTTCAAAGTTTCCTCCGCAGAGGGAAGTGGAATTTTCTAGTGAGTTGGTACCATGAGTAGCATCAACATCAAAGGCACCTTACAGGATGAGCTCTCTAGAGTTAGTGGAATTGGAGTTGCAATTGAAGGAAATGCTTGAAAAGGATACATTAGAACAAGTATATCACCTTAGGGTGCACCGATATTGTTCGTGAAGAAAAAGGATGGTACTCTCAGATTGTTCATTGATTATAGGCAACTAAACAAGGTGATGATCAAGAATAGGTATCCATTGCCACAGATCGATGACTTGTTTGATCAGTTGAAGGGAGCAGCAGTGTTCTCAAAGATTTATATGAGATTGGGATACCATCAGGTGTGCATCAAAGAAGAGGATATCTACAAGATTTTGTTCCAGGCCAGGTATGGGCATTATGAGTTTGTTGTGGTTCCTTTGGTTTAAATAATTCTCCAGCTACTTTCATGTGCTTTCTGAACAATGTGTTGCATCCTTACTTGGACAAGTTTTTGATAGTATTAATTGATGATATATTGATATATTCTAAGAATGAGGAAGAGCATGTTGAACACTTAGCAACAATGTTTAGATTGCTAAGAGAGAATCGGTTGTATGCCAAACTTAGTAAATGCAACTTATTTCAAACAAAGGTACATTACTTGGGACATGTTGTTTCCAAGGAAGGTATAGCAGTGGACTCAGAAAATATTAGAGCTATCATGGAACAGGCAGCTCCTAGGAATGTGGATGAAGTTAGATCATTCATTGGGCTAGTAGGTTACTATAGGTGGTTCATCAGAAACTTCTCATGGATTGTCTACTATTACATCATTGTCGAGGAAAGGAAAGAAGTTGGAATGGAAAGAGGAACATGTAGCTAGTTTTTTACAAATGCTCCAGTTCTAAATATTGTAGATCTAGATAAAGAGTTCATGGTGTGTACAGATGCTTGAAAGGGAGGACTTGGTGGAGTCATGATGCAAGAGGGAAAGGTTGTGTGCTACAAGTCAAGGAAACTAAATGAACACAAACAAAACTATGTGACTCATGATCTTGAGTTGGAAGCTATTATTCATGCCTTGAAGATGTGGATGCATTACCTTCTTAACAGGAGGTCTATTTTGATGAGTGACCATAGTGGACTGAGGTATATATTTGACCAACATAATATTAATTCCATGTAAGCTAGATGGTTGGCTACCCTTAGTGAGTTTGATTTTGAGATCAGATACATTAAAGGAAAGGAGAATAGGGTTGCAGATGTTCTTAGTAGGAGAGTGCAGGTAAACCATGTTGTAGTTGTGAGATCTTATGGGACAGATTTGCAGGAGCAAGTCTTGTAGGAAGGGAAACATAATGATAAGTATCAATATCTTAAGCACAAGTTACAAAAGGGTAAAAGTGAACAAGATTTGGATTATCATATCACAACAGATGGCTTGGTGAAATCTAGGGACCATGCAAGCTAGATGGTTGGCTACCCTTAGTGAGTTTGATTTTGAGATCAGATACATTAAAGGAAAGGAGAATAGGGTTGCAGATGTTCTCACTAGGAGAGTGCAGGTAAACCATGGTGTAGTTGTGAGCTCTTATGGGACAGATTTGTAGGAGCGAGTCTTGTAGGAAGGGAAACATAATGATAAGTATCAATAGCTTAAGCACAAGTTACAATAAAGTACAAGTGAACAAGATTTGGATTATCATATCACAACAGATGGCTTGGTGAGATCTAGGGACATGATCTATGTGCCAACTGATACAAGAAGTCCATCTTCAAGAAGTTTCATATCAGGCTATATTGAGGTCACCCTAGATATCAGAAGACATTGACAGTTATGCATAAGTTCTATTATTGGCTGAATTTAAAGAAGGAAGTGGTGGAGTTTGTTACTAGATGTCTTGACTATCAACATGCAAAAGATGAGTGTAATCACCCAGCTGTTTTATTACAATCTAGTCTGATTCTGGAATGGAAATGGAAGGTAATTTCCATGGATTTCATTACATGTTTTCCAAGGACATCAAAGAATCATGATTCCATCATGGTTGTGGTTGATAGGTTGAGCAAGGTAGCTCACTTCATTCTAGTGAAGACTACTAATTTAGCCAACGAGGTAGCTCAAATATTCATTAAGGAGATAGTGAAATTGCATGGTATTGTGAAGAAGATCATATCAGATAGAGATGTGAAGTTTAATTCCAGGATTTGAAAGGAGTTGTTTGCAAGTATGGGTACAGAGTTGACCTTCAATACAACTTATCATCCATAGACAAATGGACAGACATAGAGGGTCAACAGGACACAGGAGGATAGGTTGAGGATGTATGTCATGCATCAGTAGAGGAGGTGCGAGGAGTATCTTCCAATGGTGGAGTTTACTTACAATATTGGTTATCAAGAGTCACTGAGGATGAGTTCGTTTTAGGCACTCTATGGGTGGAGTTGTAATACTCCCATCAGCTGGAGTGTTCTAGTGAAAAGGGTATTGATTGGACCAGATATGTTGGCGGAGATGGAACAAGAAATGCAGGTTATCAAGCAGAATCTAAAGGTAGAACATGATAGACAGAAGAGTTATGCATATCAGCACATGGAATTTAAGGAGTTTCAGGTTGGGGATCATCTGTACTTACGCGTCAAGCCCAAGAAGAGATCCTTGAGGATTGGCTCACATGCCAAGTTGGCACCTCGATATTGTGGGCCTTTTGATATCCTTGAGAGGATTGGAATAGTGGCTTACAAATTTGCACTGCCTCCAATAGTGAAAGTCCATGATATTTTCCATGTTTCATTGCTTAAAAGATATGTGAAGGATGTTGATCATGTGATTGACTGCACTGTATTATAGGTGGATCCAGAAGGAGAATTCTAGCCGAAACCCCAATGCATATTGTAATAGAAATAGCTCATGCTCAGGAATTGAACAATCGAGCAAGTTAAAGTGAAATGGAAGCACTTTTGTCTCGATGAATCTACATGGGAGATGACTGATCAGATGTGAGCTATGTATCCTTCATTGTTTTTTGGTTGAGGCAAGGGGTTTTTGGTATATGTACATATTTATGTACAATTTTTATTGTAAATACCACAATGAGTTGTATTATAAAGCTCCAATAATCGGTATGGTTGTCATGTTTTCATGTTTGTCATGATGGTTTTTATTTTGAGCTAGTTGTTCATTATAAATATTGCATCGACCTAAGTTATAAATCTCCATTGTAGTGTCCATTATTTGTGAGATAGATTTGATGACACTTGGAGATGATGATTTTGATGCATTGATATAAAGATTATGCATGTTAGGCTTATGTATATGCTTGTATTCTATAAACCTGGTTTAGGTGACACGCTTTCTACGTGATTATGATAAACATTGATTTTGGTTAAGTGCATATTATTGATGTTTTCTCTTTTGGTATCCTAGTTTGGACATAAGTGTATGACATGGATGGTGATCCAGGATTGAGTCACATAGATCCATGGATGATCATGGTTATGTGGCACATATGGTAGATTATGATTTATGGATGATATATGATTTGTATGATTATATATGCATAATCTTGTGCTAAGCAAGATGTGGCAGGGGACTCGATTATTTGCAAACAAGGATGCTCAAATTATAAATGACTATGGAAGTCATGATACATGTTTTTAATGATTATATATGCTTAATCTTGTATTGAGAAAGATGTGGCAGGGGACATGGTCAGTTGCAAAAAAGGATGCTCAAATTATAAATGATTGTGAAAGTCATGATACATGATTTTTATGATTATATATGGTTAATCTTGTATTGAGAAAGTTGTGATAGGGGATGTGGTTATTTGCTAACAAGGATGGTCAAATTATAAATGACCACGTAAGTCATTTCCCCAGAACAAAAATGATTGTGGAAGTCATGAACAATATTTCATAAAACGTGAATAAGTTAATTATGAAATTCATTTGATTCCTTTAATCTATGAGACTGTGATGTGTGTAGGTCTTAGAACAAGGCCTTACCAACGAACCATAAGATGGGTATGAGCTCACAATCAATACCTTAAGGTGAAGCGTGGAGTTTCAAAGTAGAGTAGATGATAAGCCATGGAAATTAGGGTGCGGAGTCCTAAATCCATGAAATATAAAGATGTGGAGTCTTGTATATATAATAAAAGGATTAGGACATGAAGTCCTAAATATCTAAAAGATCAAGGTGTGGAGTCTTGGATCCTTGGAGTAGATTAGAGCGCAAAGTCCTCACTCTACTAAGGCACGAAGATGTATGTAATAGGGGTGTGGAATCCCTATTCTTCGGAAGAAAAATATCACTCATGGGCAGTCCATGGATGAATTTCCTTAATAAAACCTCATTTCTAACAATTCTGCAGTGACTTTCTAAAAATAGAAAGTCATGTCTAGCATCTCAAGTATGACTTTCCAAAAATAGTAAATCACCTTCAATCAATGGGTAATCAAGTATAGTTAAAGGAAAAACATGTAACTTATCATTAATCAATCCTAATAGTTCTATCTTGAATTAATCCTCAATATTATTAATATTATTGACATTACTATTACCTTTTATGAGACTATGATATTATTATTAAAAGGGAATTATAAGTCACCTTCATCTCCTCAATCACTTCACACCTCTCTCCTTGATGATTCTTATGGCTCTATGTAACTCTCTCTCTCTTTTAATTATACATTACACTCTTTTTTATGCACTCATCAAATAATGGCATATTCCTCTTACACTCATTAAAGACATGTCATAAAAGATTCCTCTTACACTCATTAAAGACATGTCATAAAAGATTCCTCTTACGCTCTCTTTAATGCATATGTTACACTCTCCTTAACTAAGGTATGCATGCCTCTCCTTAATGGCATGAGTTACACTCCTCTAAATGGCATACAAGGCATCCATATTACTTCTCCTTTATGACAAGAATTTGTTGCTCCTCCTATATATGTGTCTCATGTATTCTCACTTGGGGAGGTGCATTGTAATACCAAGAGTTGGAGAGACTTGAAGAGGATTGTGAGAGGGAGAGTCTTGGAGAGTATTCAATTGTTGCCAAAATGAATCTAAATTCCTAAAAGAAATTACTAATTATTTATATCTGGTTGAGTTGTCCATGAGTGGTATTGAGAGGAAGTGAAATTTATCTTCCTCAGTTTGCCTTGTATATCTCTCTATTGCTACATTTTGGTACTGCTTGTGAGCTTATACATCTCAGGGATTCCAGGGGGAGAAGTTCTTCTTGGATATGGTTGGGAGGAAAACTAGATGGTTCACAATGAGTTGGTAAGGATATTGGAGATGGTGCATAATCTCATTGGAGCTGGAGCATATTCGCATATTTTTGGAACTGTATAAATACACTACCAGATATGTTCATAAGCGTTCTTAAAATTTTAGTTTATTATTAATTTAAAAGTGTTGTAGAACTTTAAATTCATTAGAAATTGCAACTAGTGAATGTTTATGAGATATTTACAGAGTTAATTATGAGCTAACCAATAATGAATGGTAGTCGTAGTTGAGAATGTACATGCATGGGGGAATAAAACAATAATGTGTTGCAAAAGTTTTAAGTTCTTTTTATAATGAACTTTTGTCCAGAGAAGGTTTCCATGAGTTGACTAAAATACCATATTAGCATAAACTTGAGGTTTTTTTCTCCATGTACAGTTGTAGATGAAGTTTTCACACTAAGTGTGTGACAAAAGTGTTAATGAGATAGTAAGAATGCTTTTTTGTTGTTGTTTTAATAAATCGCATCTCTGGCAAATTATGTTGTGTTCCCGCTCAACATCAGGGGTTATCTGTGCCTTTTGGCCATGTAACCTCCCATTTGATTCCAAAAAGTACTTTTGAGAACTCAAGTCAAAAGTGTGGGTGATTTTAGAGATTGTTACTGTTAATTATATGCGTCTGGTTTCTAGGTTTTGATGAAAAACTAAGATTGTTTAGTCCTTTTTATAAGATGCCAACATTGAAGTTTCAATTTATGAATTTTATGAGTTGAAGAGGTTGAAGAAGAGTCTCAAATTCATTGTTGCCAAGTGTTTGATAAAATGCCTCAATGGCTATAGATTGGATGCTTGCAAAGTGTTTGTCAAAATGCCTCAATGGCTGTAAATTGCATGTTTGCAGAGTGTTTGTCAAAACACATAAATGACTGTCGTTTGTGTGCATATAAATTGTTAGAGTAAAAGTCTTACTTACCATAGTTTTTATGTACTTGAAATCTATGAATAGACTATTTGATGGATGTAGCTTCCTATGTTTGCAGGTTTTTGGTATGAACGTGAAAATTAATTTAATAATTTTCTGAAGTGTGAATAGAGAATACGATAGTTGTTACTTTTATTATCTAAAGTTTTCATGAAAAAAAGGGGGTTGCTGGAAACAATTTTACAGTGACTATTTCTGTAGGATTTTGTGCAAGTGAGCATAATAAGTTTTGACTAAGCTACATGTATTCATGGGTGCATTCTTGTGCTTCAATGGCTATAGAAAAAAACTACTTGTGTCCAATTTATGTAGTTCCATTGTTTTACATGGCACTTTTTGAAAAATAACATGCTTCTAAATTGGTAACAGTAGTTGCTTTTATTGCAACATCCATTATATAATTCTTATGATTGCAACATTGCCTTAATATTTGGGATCGAAAATTTTTAATTGATAAATTTGGAAATGTTGTTGGGTCAATATATTTTTTGATTCCATTTCATAAAAATATCATATTTATTAGATTTACTGATGAAGGTTACCTTGCTATAGGTAGGTTAATACTCATACACTTATATGTGATTTTTGTAAAAGAAGTATGATACTTTTGTGGTTATGATATCAAGCGTCAATATATGAAGCTTATTTAGCATAATCTAAGAAATCAAATAGGTTGATCTAGCTTAATGTTCGCACATGGCATTATGGTAGAATTTATTTCCACTCTTACTTAGAGCTCATGTATAAGTATGAAAGAGCACATGCTATCATTTTTTTAAACTTGAGAGGAAATGTGTTTTGGAATTGGTTTTAAGGGAAAGTTATCCCTGACTTCTTATGTGGTATTCTTATATTGAAATAGATGAAGGAACTTGGTCTTCATGATAACCAAGTTACTCATATTATAAGTTAAAATGAAAAAGAAAAAAATGAGTATACTGATTAATGTGACCTCTACATCTCTATATTATTGATGGTTGGTAAGGTGTGACCTTACGTATGGTATGAGAGCGAAGTTAAAACACTAGGGCCTAATGGTCCAACATGCTTGCTTGTAATTTGATGCATGAATGTTGATTTTGCATGCATGGTTAATTATTGTGTATGTTGACTTGGAGACATATTGGTTGTATAAAATATATTACTATTATTATGTCATTTAGAAACTCATGAAATAAAAGAATGCCTTCTCATATTCCTTTATATTTTTGTTAAGTCAAATTCTTAGAAATATGCTAAAAGACTTAAATACATGTTGGGAAAGGATGTGCTTGAGAAGTTGGGGTTAAACCCAAGCATGTGAATGGCTTGATTTTCAATGGGTGAGTGAGATATGTGGAGTGCATGCATGGTCACATATATGTTTAATGTATCATTATCGATGTGATATGGGCCTACTAGCCATCTTTACTAGCTAAAATTGTATCTACCAAGAAAAATATTGGCCTAATCTAAACTATAGCATGAGGACCTTGGTGTGTATGCTTTGGGAATATGTAACAAGTGTAAGGCTGAGATTCAATTAACGTGATGATTTAGTTCATTATGTTAATTTTGACTCTTTTATTATCCACACTAATGGAAACTTAACAAAAGTTTCCTTGAAGGATGTCACTTTGAACTGTGAATGTAGATTCACGATTAATGTATGTGCACTAATTTGATGTGTTAAAATATGATTTGGGAATACATTCTTAACGATTAAGTATGGAATTCATATGATTTCCTTGACATGATTTTGTGTAGTTTGAGGTGAAATTATGCATTGAATAACTTTAAATTACTCAAACACTAGGTTTTGGTATGACCTTTCTAATAAACAAGAGGCTCAAATGGCTGGTGCATGAAGGGTTGTGAAAGCCATTTTAAGGAACATTTGAAGGTTATGTTTTCCTCAAGTTAAGTATGGGTGTGGAATCCATACTCGCATATAGCTATGAGCTAATGTATGGGTGTGGAATCCATACTAGCATGTATCTATCAGGTAAGGTATGGGTTTGGAATCCATACTAACATATATCTATGAGATAAGTAATTATTCTGGTTAGAATGAACAAATTACTTTGATGAAATCTCATAGACATGATTAAGGAGGATTGGTTATGTGTAATTAAAGTTAAATGGATAGAGGTTCATAACCTGATTTTTTTTTAGATTTAAATCTAGTATTTTCATTTTATTACAAATGAAGATACTAAGATTGGTATTGTGAACACCAATAGGTGGTTTAAAATGTTTGGAATAACTGATTTTGATATATGGAGTCAAGTGTGAACTAGGTATCTATCCTCTAGTATTGCAATTATTTTGTATATGTTGGATTTAGGTAGAATTAAATTGATTTTCAAATTATTGAAAGGTAGAAAAATATTATCATGATAAGCTGATGAAATATATTTTCTATTGGATTAAGACAAATTATGTCTAGGAAATGCCATAATAGTCTCCTTAATGATTTTATCAATTGCATATTGGTGGAATTCTATTTAACTAAATTAATTATAGAAATTATGAGGATTGAACTCATGAACTACTCTAAACTATTGTTAGTTAGGTGATAGAGTCAAAATTCATATTGTTTATCAACTTGATGAACTGCTTTCTTGGAATTTGATTAACCTATAAATTGTTAAGAGAATAACATGTTTAGAAGATAAAAAATTTATGTGGTGAGAAATTTTTTTTATTTGAAAAGGTATGTGATTAATGAAAATCTTATTTGAGTTCTTGTTTTACAAGAATATGTTCTTGTGATATTTTTTTAAGGAGGGTGAGATCACATTTTGATGAATTGGAACTCTTGCATGATTTAGAAGCCTAAGATGATTGTATTGTATGTGGAATGGAAGAGATTGTTGGAATTAGTAATTTGTGCTTGGATGTATAGTTGTATGAGTAGTTATTAGTCCTACAAAAGGTTGTAATCTTTTGAGAGGGTGGTAATTCTCCTTAAAACAAAAAAGGGGCTTAGATTTAGGCTAGAAATTCCCTTGCGATAGTATACATATTATTTAAATTCAACAATGTTCTTAATATTTTGAGAAATGTATGGTTTTCATAGCTTGTTTTTGCATATGTATTAATAGTAAGGAATAATGTCTGAAACCAAATGAATTGATTAATTACTGAATAGAAATCATGAGAGATTTTATAGTTGGAAAACAAATTGACTTACAATATCAAGGTAGATTCATTAATATAGATACCATAATTGCATAATTATGAAAGTCGTTCTTTATTAGAAGCCGCTTTTGAAAAGATATCATTAATTTTCTTTCAAAATGAAGATATTCTAACATAGTCATTCATAGTTGATTCTCAAGTAAGAGAAGTGAATAATAATGAATATTAGGGGAACAAATGAATGGTCTATAATACATAAGTGGGTCAATGAGGATTATATGGAACATTAGATTGTTAGTTAAAAAAAAGGGGTGTCTTGAACCTCAAATTGTGATTTTTCCTAAAGAGTAAACATTTAGTAAAAACTATAGGTAGATCCTAAATATTTTGATTGCAAGGATGTCTTATGGAATGAGAAGGGGAAACTTGGATTGAGAAGACATAAATCAAGTGGGATGTAAGAGTGGGTTTTATATATGACATCAGGTTTTGTTGTGTAGTTTCATTGGAAATTGTATGTGGATGATTTTATGCTTCTTGTATGCAAATTTGATTGTGAGATGGGATGGACCATAATTGTTGTTTATACAACCAATGTGTGAGCTATTTATAGCTTGTCAAGCTCAACATACTATAGAACCAAGAAGATGACACATGTAGGATTCATGCAAACTATGAGAAAGAAAAACATGTAGAATATCAAATTATTATAGATAACTTAAGTAGATGTCATATCAATTACATAAAATAGTATTTTGATATGGTACTATAAATTGTATGGTTGGTTTTGATATAGAAATATTTTGCATTTTATATGAAAACATGCCTAATATTGCATTTGTATATTCTCTACCTAATTAAGAATGGTATATTTTGGTTTTCATGGATTTTATTCCAATTTAGCAAACATTAAACTATGGATTGACATGAAGAAAATGAAATCAAATAAATATACATAAGATTAACACCTTATTGATAGGAGAATAAAAAAGAACTAAGTATATTATGACTGTAGGAAAAACTTCGAGCCAAGATTAGCCCAATAGGGGGAGCATGTAGTGTCCCTTCTTGGTGAGATAGCTTTGATGACACTTGGAGAGCATGATTTTGATGTAGAGATGATTTGTTTTTGTATGATTAGTTTTGTTGTGCTAATAAAAATTATAGATTTATAAACATGTGCTTGCTTATTGCTTTTTGTGTTGAGGTTTCCTTAGTTGTTGGTGCTTACAAACAAGTAAATTTCCTTAAGTTAAACAAGACATTCATGAGAAAAATAGCTTCAAAAATGAATAATGAAAAGAAAACATGTATAGTGTAGCAAACCATCAAAGAGATACATTAACATAGTGTTTTGATGAAGGAGTTCACGCCTCCTGGGCTACATCTCCTTGGTCTAGCTTCCATGGCTTGGGCCTTTGTATTAGCTCAATGTGGAAAAAAATTTGTTTACAAAGCTCTATGGATCTTGATACCTACACCAATGTGTTAAGAAGGTCCAAATTAGCTAAGAACACTTCTTTCTGATCTCAATTTGGTCGAAAATTGAGTAATTTATGGCTCAAACAGTTTTTCCTAGAAAACCTCTGCTAAATCTGGAGAGACTCTAGTTAAGTCCGCCAAGTTTGGTGGTGGTTCTGGATTTGGTGGCTCTACCATAAATTCTGCCAACTTAATCAATGGATTAATTAACTTCTAATCTCGATTATGGCGCTAATCGTGCTTAATGGTGGCACTGGCCCTTGGATGTGTGGTTGAAGGTCGCATGGAGAGGGGGTTGGCTCCCTCCTCTCTGTCGTCAGTCAACAATGATGGTTTGAATAAAATTGTGTGTGCCCTCTTTTTCAACACATACACTATGGAAATTATGAGGGAGAAGTCACGGGTTCAAACCTGCCCTCCCCCATCGCATTATTTTGCAATATATATATATATATATATACAACTATGTCGTATAGTTTGAAACTTATACCATTTACATTTAATGCCATTCGAATATATATATAATATATGCAATGCGGACTTTGGGTTGATTAATATTTAAAATATAATATATATATATATATATATATATATATATATATATATATATATATATATATATATATAATTTTTTTTTTTTTGTAAGCTAAAGTAGGACCTTTAATTTTCTATTGAACCAGGTTGAAATAAGTACAAGCATTTGGTGGCCTCAACCCACCCCGAAGGGAAACCGAGTCTGTTGGCCACCTTAAGTCTTTATAAGCCGACCAGTAGCAAAAAAGAATAAGTCTGTCTATCCATGCCAGGTGAACTATACTGCCAAAAATACTAAACTGATTTCCTATCATCATTAGAAACTATAAACAAAAGGAGAGCTACTTCTTGACTAACTATCAAGGAAACCATGAGCACAACTTGAAGGATTAATCTACCGTGTTTTCAGGAGGGATGTCTTCATCTTTTGTTACTGGAACTATCTTCTTCAGTTGTTGTTGAATCTCTTCTAACTTGTTGTCCTGCATGAGCAGAGTGATCTGGAGGTTCTTCATTTCTCTCCTTAAGTTTGGGATGCCCTGAGCCATCTCTGCCATTTCCATTGCCACCTGTTCCATAGCTTTTGCCAGTAATCTCTTTAATACCCAGTATACATGAAGGGCCTGCTTGTAAAGAGACAGGCATCCCCTGGTATTACCCGGGTCCGGAATCAAGTTACCCCAGTCCTCCATCTCTGGTTCTGAGTCCTCCTGCAATGCATTGGCCTCTAGTTCTTGGATTATCCTGCGGATATCAGCGTCGGTGCCTTCGTTATATGCTTTTTTGGCCTCCTGTACCATATGCTTCATGGTTTTCCGGCCACGTCTCTAGCCAACTAGAGATGTTGGTCTCTGTTCCTGTATTATAATATATAATTTAAAAATTATATAATATAACATAAAAATTATATAGAAAATATATATAATAATATTTAATTAAATAAAAAAGATCAAATTCCACCTTAGAGGCCAATTAGGCAATTTCCCTTGCACACAACCACACCGGCGAATCCAGAGGTGACACTTGCCACAACGCCATTGGACGAAAACTGATGAAGATTCCCCTTGCTGAATGGACTGCCATGTCATCATTTTGTCCCATTCTATAATTTTTTTAGTTGTTTAGGAAAACAAACAACAAGCCTTTTCTCTTTCATCCGAACTCCATTTTTGACAAAACGAATTGTGTTGTGATCGTCTTGATGAGATGGACTCATCCATACAGTTTTTGAGCCAATATGAGAACTTTTAATTTTGAGCTAAATACTAAGCACCTGATCATTCCTCCCCACTAGAAGCCTTTTGGACCCCAAAAGATACTATTATCTGACAAGTATATGAGAGTACAACCCCCTCACCTTTCCAAGCTCGATCTAATTGGATTTTGATGAATTTGTTTCCTTGAGCTTCTCTCTAAGGAAATCAACATTCACTTGCCTTGAGGACCCTGTTCTATACATGTACTTGTCTTTTCCCTTTTCAATCTGATCTTGCACTGTTTGTTGCACCATTTTCAGTCGTTCATAGAAACTCATGGTTTTGTCCATGTCGCCATCAAAAGAAACATCCTTCTTACCAAGACGACATAACAAAATATAATGCAAATGGATGACAAATTTCACTACTTGGTTTTCTTGACTCAAGCTCAATTGTACATCTTGAAAGTATGAAATTTTCTGAACATAACTTTCATGTAAAACATAATGACGCCTGAATACAACAGTTACATAACCAATAGGCCTAAAAGGCATAACAATGAACTTGTTGCTTATACCTCTTTTGTACCTTTGAACCAAGTGAAATTTTTGACAAGTATCCATCCAATGAAAGTGCATGGATCACTACAACTTAATCTTTACACCATGGAAATCTTCTAAATGAAATAAGATGGTGAAGTTGCTTGCATAAACCTAAAACTCAAATGAACCTTTCAAGTTTGAAAGAGCATAAAAAAAAATGAATTGATCTTTTGGTTTGAAGCAACACATGCCTCTTGATGTTTGCCTCCCCATTGGAAGATTTTACGCACACATGAAAATGCATGCCAAGGAGCTTCAAAAGAAGAAATGTAAAAAACAACTCTCCTCCAACATTGGGCTACTCCCAACAAATCTCTTATCAAAATGACGATCTTGGGAATTGACCAATCAACAATGGCATCCAACTTGGAGAGGCTTGCCTTCAACTTACCTCCTCCAATATCATGGCCCAAATTCATCAAAGAAGTGAAACCCAACTTGTGCTTTGATATCTTCAAAACATCAAGCATTTTTCCTTCATAAATGACATGTGCATAAGAAAACTTCCTAAACATGTGTATGTCACCCAAGTGGACAATTTCTTCAAGAAATGACTTTTTTTTGCCATAATTCAAATACATGTATGTAATAGAAGTGCTACAAAGAACATACAACTTTAAAATCCATACAAACCATTCTTGTTTGGTGTTATGTATATTCTTGCACTGACCTCTTTTTACAACTTTACTTGGGAAAAAACTACTCCTTTTGTCCTCTTTCTTGAAATACTTACCATTCCTATTTAGCACCATAACCATCGGTGCGCAACATGGTATAAGGGATGATTGAATGAACCCATTGTTCAACAAACTTTTGCATTGCATTGGTGTCTCTACACTTTTCAATTTTGTCAACCCTTGCATCCTAACATCACAAAGAGAAACCTCTTGCTGCAAAGATATTTCATGTGAAGTCTCTTTCTCCTTGAAGGATGATTCTTTCACAACCTGAAATACTTCATCACTCTAATGAATTGAAAAAACCAAAGAAGAATTGAAACTTGCATTACATGCAACAACATTTTTCATAAACAATATCATCATTTGGCTTGAAGTGAGAATTACAAAACTTTTACTTGAATTCACTAGTCTTTTTGCCTCCCCTACATTAACCAAAGGAATTTTTATCTTTTTGCGATGGGCTCTCACTATGTACTCCACACCATCCTTGAACAAGTGATACTTGTTTTCATGGTGGTAAAATACTGCTTTCCAATCATACAAATATGGTCTACCCAACACCACACCTGAAATATCAAGTGGTACCACATCTAACTCTACTTCATCAACAAAATTTGAAGTGATTGCAAACTTAAACAAACATTTTCTTGTAATCTATAAACTTGTGTCTCTTGTTATCCATCCCAAAGGGTATGGTTTATGGTGAGGTACAGTTTCAAGATTCAATCTATTGACTAAGTCTTCAGATATTAGATTCGTTTGTGACCCACTATTGAAGAGTGTGTCAATCTTGGTGTGTTTAGATATGAACCTAACATGAAAAAATTCAATTCGTCTCTTTTCATATGAAGTAGCATTAAAATTTTGTGAACTAGTGCTTGCAATATATTGTCTTCCTTTGATTCCCATGACAGTGATTTTGTTTCATCACCTGATTCAGAACCTAAATTTTCTTAAGTGATAGCAGTGGTTTTTTGTTTCCCTTTATTGTTGAACTATCTGGTCTCATTTCTGGATGCAATTTCCAGTAGTGGGCTTCATCATGACCCTATTTTGCACAACGTTTGCATGTGATTTTCTCCCCTTCTTTCTTCACACTTGCATTCTTCTTTCGTTTTCATTTTCCTCCTTTCTCTTTCTCCTTACCCTTAGGTGGATTTTTATCACTACTCTCTCCATAAGTGTTCTTTCCTCTAGATTCAAGATGCGTGGCTTGCACACATACTTCATCCAAATTAGTTGGATTGAACATAAGAATAGCGTGTTTAAGATAGGAATGTAAACCCCCAATATTTTAGCACTGTATCTTGAGAATTCAAATTCACTCCTAATAACAAAGCCCTTTTCCTAAACTCCTGTGTATAATCTTGAACTGTTTGGCCTTTAAGCTGCTTAAAATTCTGAAAAATCATAATGGATTTTTACATATAGGCTAAAGGATAAAACTGCCCTTTAATTGCAAAAACAAATTCAACCCAAGTGATGGATATCTTACCATGGATTCTCATTTCCTCTTGAGTCTTTGCTTCCCACCAAACTAGTGCAGCTCCTTCTAGCCTCAGTGAAGCCAACTGGATCTTTATGTCGTCTTCTTGAAGGTTTTGAATTCTGTAGTATACCTCCAACTATCAAATCCAATTGTCTAACTTTTCTGCATTCACTTCTCCATTGTACATGGGAAGTTCGAATTTTATGTCCAATTTCAGTAATGGAGTTTTTCCTTTTGGAGTTTTGGAATGAGTATGGGCAGTTTCAGTGGTAGTAGTGGAAGATGATGATGTGTGATATGATGGAGATGATGAGGAAGATGATGAGGATGGTGGATATGGAGGTGGCTTTCCACCATTCCCTTTGGAATCCTTCTTCTCATCTTTTTTGTACTCTTAACTTCCTTCTCCATGTGGAGGTTTAGAACTCTCTCCAACCATTCTAGTGTTCCTCTCTTCATAGAGGACTTCAACCATCTTAGTCAAAGTGTAGAAAGCTTTCTTGAATTATTCCTCTTCTGAAGAGGGACCTTCAGGATCTCTTTCTCCAGACATAATGGCTATGGATTCAGGCTCAGAAATTTGTACTGATTGTACCTCATCAATCTCAATTAAAGGAAAAACTTGAGGAGTTTCAAGTGCAGCTGGAATTGGAACTTTGGGTGTTGGAGATTGTGGCCTTGTGGCTCTCCTTCTTCTTCGCATTACCTCAGGAGTTGCAACTAATTGCTTCCCTTCTCCTCTCTGCAACTTTAACTTTGTAAGCATCACAATTTTGCAACCATTAAAACCCTAATTACACAAACTCAAGCAATAAAGCAATTCAACCTTGAGCTTTGATACCAAATTGATATGTTTTTGTATGATTAGTTTTGCTGTGCTAATAACAATTACAGATTTATAAACATGTTCTTGCTTCTTGCTTTTTGTGCTAAGGTTTCCTTAGTTGTTGGTGCTTACAAACAGGTACATTTCCTTAAGTTAAACAAGACATTCATGAGAAAAATAGATTCAAAAATTAATAATGAACAAAAAACATGTACAATGCAGCAGACCATCAAAGAGACACATTAACACAATGTTTTTATGAAGGAGTTCACCCCTCCTGGGCTACATCTCCTTGGTCTAGTTTCCATGGCTTGGGCCTCTGTATTAGCTCAATGT
Source organism: Pinus tabuliformis (assembly GCA_031772625.1). NCBI lineage: Eukaryota > Viridiplantae > Streptophyta > Pinopsida > Pinales > Pinaceae > Pinus > Pinus tabuliformis. The sequence continues at coordinate 882,038,621 of CM062808.1, read as the reverse complement.
GGAAAAAATGATGTTTACAAAGCTCAATGGCTATTGATACCTGCACCAATGGGTTAAGAAGGTCCAAAATAGCTAAGAACACTTCTTTCTGATCTCAATTTGGTTGAAAATTGAGTAAGTTATGACTCAAACAATGTTTCCTAGAAAACCTCCGCTAAATTTGGAGAGACTCCAGTTAAGTCCGCCAAGTTTGGTGGTGGTTCCAGATTTGGTGGCTCCGCCATAAATTCCGCCAACTTAATCAACATATTAATTAACTTCTAATCTCGATTATGGCGCTAATCATGCTTAATGGTGGCGTTGGCCCTTGGACGTGTGGTTGAAGGTCGCATGGAAAGGGGGTTGGCCCTGGAGGTTTGGCTCCCTCCTCTCCGCAGCCAGTCAACAATGATGGTTTAAATAAAACTACGTGTGTCCTTCTTTTCAATGCATATGATGTGGTTCATTGGTGAAACATGGGAATTATGAGGGGGATGTCACGTGTTCAAACCCACCCTGCCCCACTGCATATATTTTGCAATATATATATTATATACAACTCCGTGGTATAGTTTGAAACTTATACCATTTACATTTAATGCCATCCGAAACTTGGTTTAATGCATATATATAATATATGTAATGCGGTCTTTGGGTTGATTAATATTTAATATATATATATATATATATATAATTTAAAAATTATATAATATAACATAAAAATTATATATAATAATATTTAATTGAATAAAACGCATCAAATTCCATGTTAGCGGCCAATTAGGCAATTTCGCTTGTCACAACTCCACTGGGCGAAAACTGAAGAAGATTCTCCTTGATGACTGGACTGCCATGTCATCATTCTGTCCCATTCTGCAACTTTTTTAGTTGTTTATGAAAATGAACAGCAGGGATTTTCTCCCTCATCCAAACTCCGTTTTCAACGAAACAAATTGCGTTGCGATCCTCTTAACGAGACAGACGTAATCATATAGTTTTTGAGCCAATTTGAGAACTTTGAATTTTGAGCTAAATACTGAGCACCTGATCAAGAGATATAAAGATTATGCATGTTAAGCTTATGTATATGCTTGTATGCTATAGACCTGCTTTATGTCACACAATTGCTACATGCTTATGATAAACATTGATTTTGGTTAAGTGCATTTTATTTATGTTTTCTCTTTTGGTATCCTGGTTTGGACATAGGTGTATGACATGGATGGTGATCCTGGATTGACACACATAGATCTATGGATGATCATGGTTATGTCAAACATATGGTTGATTATGATTTATGGATGATATATGATTTGTATGATTATATATGCATAATATTGTACTAAGCAAGATGTGGTAGGGGACCCGATTATTTGCAAACAAGGATGATCAAATTATAAATGACTGTGGAAGTCATGATACATGATTTTTATAATTATATATGCTTAATCTTGTATTGAGCAAGATGTGGCAGGGGACATGGTTAGTTGCAAAAAAGGATGCTCAAGTTATAAATGACCGTGAAAGTCACAATACATGATTTTTATGATTATATATGCTTAATCTTGTATTGAGCAGTTTGTGACAGGGGATGTGGTTATTTGCAAACAAGGGTGTTCAAATTATAAATGACTGCGGAAGTCATTTCCCCATAACAAAAATGACTGCTGAAATCATGCACAATCTTTGGTAAAATGTGAATATGTTAATTATGAAATTCATTTGATTCCTTTGATCTGTGAGACTGTGATGTGTGCAGGTCTTGGAACAAGGCTTTAACAACAAACCATTGGATGGGTATGAGCTCACAATTAGTACCTTAAGGTGAAGCGTGGAGTTTCAAAGTAGAGTAGATGACAAACCATGGAAATTAGGGCATGAAGTCCTAAATCCATGAAATATAAGGATGTGGAGTTTTGGATATATAATAAAAGGATTGGGATGTGGAGTCCTAAATATCTAAAAGATCAAGGTGTGGAATCTTGGATCCTCAGAATAGATCAAGGTGTAGAGTCCTCAATATACTAAGGCATTGAGATGTATACAATATAGATGTGGAATCCCTATTCTCTGGAAGAAAAATACCACTCATGGGTAGTCCAGGGATGAATTTCCTTAATAAAACCTCATTTTTTACAATTCTAGGGTGTCTTTCTAAAAATAGAAAGTCATGTATAGCATCTCAAGTATGACTTTCCAAAAATAGTAAATCGCCTTCAATCAATGGGTAACCAAGTAGAGTTAAAGGAAAAACACTTAACTTATCATTAATCAATCCTAATAGCTCTATCATGACTTAATCCTCAATATTATTAATATTATTGATATTACTATTATCTTTTATGAGACTATGATATTATTATTAAAAGGGAATTACAAGTCACATTCATCTCCTCAATCACTTCACACCTCTCTCCTTGATGATTCTCATGGCTCTATGTAACTCTCTCTCTCTATTAATGATACATTACACCTTTTTTATACACTCATCAAATAATGTCATATTCCTCTTACACTCATTAAAGACATGTCATAAATATTCCTCTTACGCTCTCTTTAATGCATATGTTACATTCTCCTTAACTAAGGTATGCATACCTCTCCTTAATGGCATGAGTTACACCCCTCTAAATGGAATACAAGGCATGCATATTACTCTTCTTTTATGACAAGAATTTGTTGCTCCTCCTATATATGTGTCGTATGTATTCTCACTTGGGGAGGTGCATTGTAATACCAAGAGTTGGAGAGACTTGAAGAGGATTGTAAGAGGGAGAGTCTTGGAGAGTATCCAAATGTTGTCGAAATGAATCTAAATTCCTAAAAAAAATTACTAATTAGTTCTATTTGATTGAGTTATCCATGAGTGGTATTGAGAGGAAGTGAAATTTATCTTCCTCAGTTTGCCTTGTATACCTCTCTACTGCTATATTTTGGTACTTCTTGTGAGCTTATACAACTCGGGGGTTCCAGGGGGAGAAGTTATTCCTGGATATGGTTGGGAGGAAAACTGGATGGTTCACAATGAGTTGGTAAGGATATTGGAGCTGGAGCATAATCTGATTGTAGCTGGAGCATATTCCCATCTTTTTGGAATTGTATAAATACACTCTGAGGTATGTTCATAAGCGTTCTTGAAATTTTAGTTTTTTATTAATTTAAAAGTGTTGTAGAACTTTAAAATTCATTGGAAATTGCAACTTGTGAATGCTTATGAGGTATTTACAGAGTTAATTATGATCTAACCAATAATGAAGGGCAGTTGTAGTTGAGAATGTACATGCATGGGGGAATAAAACACTAATGTGTTGACAAAGTTTTAAGTTATTTTTATAATGAATTTTTGTCCATAGAAGATTGACATGAGTTGACTAAAGCATAAATTTGAGTTTTTTTTTCCTCCATGTACAACTGTAGATGAAGTTTGCATACTAAGTGTGTGACAAAAGTGATAAATGAGATAGTTGGAATGTTTTTTTTTGTTGTTTTAATAAATCACATCTCTGGATATTTATGTTGCATTTCTGCTCAACATCAGGGGGTATCTATGCCATCAGGCCATGTAACCCCCCATTTGATTCTAGAAAAGTACTTTTGAGATCCTAGGTCGAAAATCTGGGTGATTTTACAAATTGTTGTTGTCAATTATATGCATCTGTTTTCGAGTTTTTGATGAAAAACAAAGATTGTTTTGTCCTTGTTTTAAGATGCCAACATTGAAGTTTCAATTTCTGAATTTTCTGAGTTGATTAGGTTGAAGAAGAATCTCAAATTCATTGTTGCCAAGTGTTTGACAAAATGCCTCAATGGCTATAGATTGCATGCTTGCAAATTGTTTGTCAAAATGCCCCAATGGCTGTAAATTGCATGTTTGCAAATTGTTTGTCAAAAGACATGAATGGCTGTAGTTTTTGTGCATATAAATTGTTAGAGTAAAAGTCCTACTTACCATAGTTTTTATGTACTAGAAATCTATGAATAGGCTATTTGATGGGTATAGCTTCTTACGTCTGTAGGTTTTTGGTATGAACGTGAAAATTAATTTAATAATTTGTTGAAGTGTGAATAGAGAATAGGATAGTTGTTAGTTTTATTATCTAAAGTTTTCATAAAAAAAGGGGTTGTTGGAAACAATTTTACAATGACTATTTATGTAGGATTTTGTGCAAGTGAGCATAATAAGTTTTGAATGAGTTGCATGTATTCATGGGTGCATTCTTGTGCTTCAATGACTATAGAAAACAACTACTTGTGTCCAATTTATGCAGTTCCATTGTTTTACATGGCACTTTTTGAAGAATAACATGCTTCTAAATTGGTAGCAGTAGTTGTTTTTGTTGCAACATTCATTATATAATTCTCACGATTGGAGCATTGCGTTAATAATTGGGATTGGGAATTTTTAATTGATGAATTTGAAAATGTTGTTGGGTCAATATATTTTTTGATTCCATATTATAAACATATCATATTTATTAAATTTACTGATGAAGAAAGACATATTCTTCCCTCAGTTACCTTGCTATAGGTAGGTTAATACTCATACACTTATATGTGATTTTTGTAAAAGAAGTATGATACTTTTGTGGTTATGATATTAAGAGTCAATAAATGAAGCTTATTTAGCATAATCTAAGAAATCAAATAGGTTGATCTAGCTTAATGTTCGCACATGGCATTATGGTATAATTTATTTCCACTCTTACTTAGAGCTCATGTATAAGTATGAAAGAGCACACGCTATCATTTTTTTAAACTTCAGATAAAATGTGTTTTGGAATTGGTTTTAAGGTAAAGTTATACATGACGTTTTATGTGATATTCTTATATTGAAATAGATGAAGGAACTTGATCTTCATGATAACCAAGTTACTCATATTATAAGTTAAAATGAAAAAGAAAAAAATGAGTATTACTGATTAATGTGACCTCTACATATTTATATTATTGATGGTTGGTAAGGTGGAACCCCAATGCATATTACAGTAGAAATAGCTCATGCTTAGGAATCGAACAATCGAGCAAGTTAAAGTGAAGTTACATGGGAGATGACTGATTAGATGCGAGATATGTATCCTTAATTTTTTTCTGGTTGAGGCAAGGGAGTTTTGGTATATGTACATATTTATGTATGGTTTTTATTGTAAATACCACAATGAGTTGTGTTATAAAGCTCCAATAATTGGTATGGTTGTCATTTTTTCATGTTTGTCATGATGGCTTTTCCTTTGAGCTAGTTGTTCATTATAAATACTACATCGACCTAAGTTATAAAGCTCCATGGGCAATATGTTTTGGTTTCAACAATATTGTTGGTTATAGGTGTCATAGAACACTGAGTATAGTGTCCCCCTAAGGGGGAGGGGTCTATAATAGCCTGCGTTAAAAGTTCATGTACTAAAGTTAATAAAAGAAAAATAAGACCAAGGTGATGGGACACTCATTCTAAGCTGAATGTTGGGAAAACACATCCTAGAGGGCACCACTTGTTATTTATTATGGCTAAATAAATTGAAAAAGGCTTTGAAAAGCCAAAGTGGCAATTATTGGCATTTATTTATGAAAATAAAGGAAAATAGGAGAAAATGGAGATGTACGGTTACAGGTTTGCATGAGGTGGAAATTGAAGGAAAATAGAGGAAAAATCAAGAAATTAGAGACATCAATAACAAAAAGGCTTTCGAGGATCAGTTCACAACTTTTGTTGGTTAGCCTTTTGTCAACTTTTCTTTGGAGATAGTTGGAGAGAGGAGAAGAGCACTAAGAGGAGAAATCAAGCAAGAGAGAAAAGGATAAGAAACAAAAGGGAAAGGAAAGCAAGGACAAGGAAAGAAAAGGACAATAAAGGAAGGATTGGATCAAGTAGCTTAAGCATGAGGAATTACAAGTAACAGGTCGCATATGTGATGTATATTTTCCTGTAGATTCACAACTCATGTAATGTACTAAAACACAAGACAAGAATATACTCTACTCTTTAAACAACATAAGCCAAGAATCGATGAAAACAATAATCGACAAGAGGAAGATAATCAAAGACACATAAAAAAAATTTCTCTGGGGAAAGCCACTAATAAAAACCCTAACTATCTACTGCATTAATCAGAAATTTGAGTGATAATACAAAGCGTGTTCACACAAGAACAATTTCTGACAAGTATCATCAACTCTTTGCCTCACAAGCCCGCACTGACCAGCACTTAGCCAATTTATGCTGCCTGCTGAGACCCTATTTCCTTGTGCAATTCTGTGAGGAATATCCCATATTTAATTGGGAATTACTTCTTCCATAACTGCACAATCCAAAACTAGGTCCTCTTCTGATTTCATACATGATCTGTACAATTCAGATAATTCTACAACTGATCGTACACTGTCCCTGCACTCTAGTCTCAACTCGGTCTTTCTCTGAACTGACATGCATGAGTTTGTCATGAGGGAATCTTCAATTAGCTGGAGTAGCACTGAGGATGCACCAGTGCACCAATCACTACTAATCATCTACTTGTTCCACAAACAATTAGAACTAGTTTAACTGTCTATAACTTAGTCAAATTGAGTTATCTAATTACAACTCAAATAAAGTCATCTTAGATCCCTAAAATTTAAGGAGAACATACACATGACTACAGAATGACTTCCAACTCAAAATTCCTAAGATAATTAAGTCAATTAAACTTAATTAACTATTTACAAGTTGCTATGAGAATAGAATTCGATTTTAATTCTCAGTTTAATTCAAGGACAAATTAAACTGGAATTTCTTGTTGCCATTTCTTAACACTCCCTCTCAACAAGAAAGGGATTATCAGCTACCCCGATCCTATCTCTGTGAAACTCGAATTTACATCTTGACAATGCCTTTGTCAAAATGTCAACATCTTACTCCTCTGTGGGAATGTACTCCAACAACATAATCCACCTCAATACAAAATCTCTGAGATGATGATATCAGATATCAATATGCTTGGACCGATCATGAAAAACTAGATTTTTAAAGAGTTTGATACACCTCTGATTATCGCAGTAAATTAGAGTTGGATCTGTTGAAAATAGCAACAAGAATTTTTAAAAATAGAATCCATAAATTCTAGTTTAATTTTTCCTTGAATTAAACTGAGAATTAAAATTGAATTCTATTCTCATAGCAACTTGTAACAGTTAACTAAGTTAAGTTGACTTAGTTAGCTTAGGAATTTAGAGTTGGAAGTCTTTCTGAAGTCATGTATATGTTATCCCTATATTTTAGGGGTCCAATATGAGTTTAATTGTGAGTTGTAATTAGATAACTCAGTTTACTGAGTTAAGTTAAGTTAAATTAGTTCCAAACTATTTGAGGAACTAATAGAGAGTTAACAGTCAGTTGCTGCACTAATGCATCCACTAGTGCTACTCCAATTAACTGAAGATTCCATCCTTAGAAACTCATACATGTCGATTCTAAGAAAGACCCAGTTGAGACTAGAGTGCAGGGACATTGTACTATCAGTTGTTGTAGGAATTTACAGGGTAAGTTCCTCAGAAAGAACACCAAAAGGACACCGCTCACAACTAGATCACAGATCAATACACCAGTATTTTTGACGTGGTTAAAACCCTCAAAGAGGGAAACAATCCACGGCCTGCACCAACGTGGCTACTACAGGCAATTTATTAATCAAAGAATGAAAATTTACATAAGCTTCTCTCATGCACGGATTACCCGAACAATGACCCTCCATGCGCTTTAAATAGAACTCATGGACCAATCGGGTGTCAAGCCACGGATCAAGTGTCGGTAATACCGAGGAGAGAATGAACCGTCGGATCACTACATATCGTGACCGTCGGATTGTAAGTTACAATATGTACAACGGTAAAGAAACACACTTTACCTAACTCTATACCTAACTCTAAACTAGACCAAGTTGTACTTAACTATTTCCTATGTGTCGGAATATCCTAACATCCCCCCTTAAGAACAACTTGGGATAGGATTGAAGGATTTACAAATATGACACAATAGGAGAAGGAAGGAGGCACTAGAGCCTATCCCCCCTTAGTGACAACTTCCTGAACTCCAAGCATATATCGAAGATTAGTGAACTTCGCCTCTGTGAGAGCCTTTGTGAAGATGTCTGCAACCTGATCATCTGTTGAACAATATTGCACTTCAAGAACATGGTCATGAATGACCTTTCTGATGAAGTGCATGTGTAGTTCAATGTGTTTGCTGCGCTGATGCTGGACTGGATCTTTGCATAGCTGAATGGCACTTTGATTATCACACCAAAGTGTGGTTGGATGCTGCTGCTCAAAGCCAAACTCTGATAGGATCTGATGAAGCCACAAGGCTTCCTTACTAGCTTCCATGGCACCACGATACTCTGCTTCTGCTAACGAAAGAGAAATGGCAGCTTGTTTCTTACAAACCCATGTAATAGGTCTTGAACCAAGAGTGAAGACATAACCGGCAGTAGACTTTCGATCATCAGGGTCACCAGCCCAATCAGAATCAGTGAAACCGACTAATAGAGGAGCTGCTTTGACACTGTAATGAATCCCAAACTATACTGTACCTCGAACATAACGAAGTATTCTTTTAGATGCTTTCCAATGACTTTCACGGGGGTTTTGCATAAAACGAGCAACAAGGCCAACAGCAAAGGAAAGGTCAGGACGAGTATGGGTTAAATACAAGAGTTTTCCTACAAGTTGACGGCATAAGGTAGCATCAACTTCAGGAGAAGTACAAGAGACTGAAATTTTGACTCCAGACTGAAAGGGAGAAGGGGCTGGATTATAGTCTTCCATGTGAAAATGACGAAGAATATCACAAGCATACTTGGACTGGGAAAGGAAAAAGCCCTCCTTGGATTGCAAGACTTGAAGACCGAGAAAATAGTGTAAGTGTCCTAAGTCTGTCATTTCAAATTTCTTTTTAAGGCTGGACTTCACATGGTTTATAAGGTTGGGATCACTACCAGTAAGAATAAGATCATCAACATAAAGAACAAGGATGATAAGAGAGTTGCCCACTTTCTTGGTGTAGACAGTATTGTCAGAATAACACCTAGAAAAGCCAGATTCTAAAAGAAAGCTATCCATTTTGGCATACCAAGCCCGAGGAGCTTGCTTGAGACCATAAAGGGATTTCTTAAGTCGACAAACAAGGCTGGAGTCTGTTTGTATGAAGCCAATGGGTTGTTCCATATAGATTTCTTCCTGCAAGTCCCCATGCAAGAAGGCAGATTTAACATCCATCTGATGGACTTCCCATTTTAAAGAGGCAGCAAGGGAAAGAACAAGGCGGATAGAGTTCATTTTGGCAACAGGGGAGAAGGTTTTAGTGTAGTCAATGCATTCAACCTGTGAAAAGCCCTTAGCAACAAGACGAGCTTTATGTTTATCAACTTTCCCATCTGGTCCATACTTGGTTCTGTAAACCCATTTACATCTAACAAGTTTGCGTCCCTTTGGTAGAGGAACAAGATCCCATGTATCATTTGCCAAAAATGAATGATATTCTTCATTCATATCTGCTTCCCAATGTGGATGGCCTGAAGCTTCTGCAAAAGTGTCAGGATCATGATTTACTGGAGCTTGAGCCAGTAAAGAAGAGGCTCTTTCAAATTGAGAATGTGTACGTCGCTGATCTGTAGGATCACCGGCAAGATCACCTGCTGCATCCCGAGTAGCACGGACCCATCTTGGAAGTTGAGGATCCTGAGAAGGTGGGGGAGGATTATCATCCTCACTTTCATCATCTGAAGAAGAAATGTTTTCAAAAGTAGAAGAGATAGGAAGAGGTGGCACATCCGTCGGACTAGGCTCGTAGGCCGATTTATTTTCATCAAATTTTACATCTCTTCTAATGATAACATTTTTGGACTTAAATGGAATAAGTCTATAACCTTTTACATCTTCAGAATATCCAACAAAAGTACATTTCTCACTCTTAGGTTCTAAAGCTTTATGCTTTTCATCTGGAATATGGGCCCATGCTTCACTTCCAAAAACACGAAAGTGACTTACATCTGGTTTAATGGAACTCCAAGCTTCTTCTGGAGTGATATTCTCTAGAACCTTAGTAGGAGTGCGATTGATTATATAATTTGCACAATTAATTGCTTCAGCCCAAAAACTAAGACTGAGTCCTTTAGATTGCAGCATACAATTAGCCATTTCCTTTAAGGTGCGATTTTTTCTTTCAGCTACACCATTTTGTTGTGGAGTGTATGGAATAGTATGTTGCATTTGAATTCCATTTTCGGTGCAAAAGTTGATGAATGTGTTTTTAACATATTCTCCACCATTATCAGTTCTTAGCTTAAGAATTTGATGTCCAGATTGTTTTTCAACAAAGGCTTTGAAGGCCAAAAATGTGTTAAATACTTCACTCTTGAGTTTTAAGAAGTATACCCAAGTGCGTCTGGAGAAATCAACAATGAAAGTTAAGAAATACTTGCAGCCAAAGAATGAAGCAACAGGAAGAGGACCACATAAATCACTGTGCACAAGCTGTAAAGGGGCTGAGGCGTGCCAAGAGGCACGTTTTTCAAAACTGTCCCGATGATGTTTTCCGAGTACACATCCAGAACAAACACCATCTCTTCAAGATACCATAGGAAGACCTGTCACCATATTTTCTTTACATAGATGCTGAAGGGAGCGATAGTTTAAGTGACCAAATCGCTCATGCCAAAGTTTGCTCACTTCATCATTATGAGCAACAAATACTGAGGGAAGATTTGATGACCCAAAGTTGTGAAACTTATACAACCTTGTGGAATCATCAACAATACCAGTAGCTAGAATCTGTTTAGGATCTCTTAGATCCTTGATTACAACATCATGAGGTGAAAATTCAACAATTTTACCTTCACCTGAATGAGTTATCTGATATACAGATAGAAGGTTGCAGGATCAGGTTGGAACACATAATACATCATTAAACTGACCATTGTCTAGATGAACAGTTCCAGTCCCGACAACATTAAGAGATCTATCATCACCAACATATATATTTTTGGTGTTACAATCATTTAAAGAAGAAAACATGGCTTGGTTTTTGGCCATGTGATAAGAGGCTCCAGAATCAATGAGCCACTCATGAGAAGGAGAGGAAGAAGATACATTTAATGCATAACCAGACTGAGATGATTGACAACGACATGCAGAAAGTGCCATTCCGGAAGTTGAAGTTGAAGTAGGCTCCACATGGATGTTATGTTTCTTCATTGCGGCTTCCAAGGCTTCCATCTTCTTAAAGCATTTAGATTCTAAGTGGCCATCTCGATTACAAAAGTTATAATGTCTATCAGTCTTCTTCCATTTGTTTTTATTGGTCTTATCCTTTTGCTGAAATGATCTTTCATTTTGAGGCTGAGTTGGTTTAGGAGCTATTTGAGGGCCGCGTCCGTTGGTGATCCAAATCTGAAGCCGGTAGAACTGCATGCGGCTGTCGTTTCCTAGATCTACTGTTTCTGACTGCTTTCGGGCCGAGAGGACTGCTCTGTTGCGTTCGGAGCATCTGTTCCAGTGAGGAACCCCTTTCGTTTCACGCGAAAAGGTTTCTGATAGCCCTAGCTGCGTCATTTTTCAGATCGGGAGGTATACAGTGTTTTTGCAGTTTACTGTTATTTTCTCTCTGCTTATTTCGGTTTCGGTTTATTTACCCTTTTTTTTAACCGGATCTATACCTTTCATTTTTGCGTATGCTCTTTGCCCTGCGACTCTGTGCGATCTGGGCAAATCAGAAACAGAAAGGAAGGATTTTTCTCATGCGTATGCTCTTTTCCCTGCACCTTAGTGTGATCTCGGAAAATCAGAAACATTGAGAAAAATATTTAGTTTTTCGGCTAAAGCTAACTTTGAGATTTTTTTTAAAATATCTAGTTTTTTGGCTAAAGCTAACTTCGAGCCACAAGGTTCATTTTTCTTTGCATATTCGTGTTGGGTTTTGTGTCTTGTGTTTTGTAGGGAAAAAGAGCTTTCTCAAGGCAAGCACGCAAACCGAGGCCTCCCCCCTACTTGAACCCAAGACCTCTACTCTCTTAAAATAGCTTTGAACCAATTGATCTATACAAACAATTTGAGAGAGAGAGAGAGAGAGGGGGGGGGGGGCTCGGTTTGCGTGCTTGCCTTGAGAAAGCTCTTTTTCCCTACAAAACACAAGACACAAAACCCAACACGAATATGCAAAGAAAAACGAACCTTGCGGCTCGAAGTTAGCTTTAGCCAAAAAACTAGATATTTTAAAAAAATTCTCAAAGTTAGCTTTAGCCGAAAAACTAAATATTTTTCTCAATGTTTCTGATTTTCCGTGATCACACTAAGGTGCAGGGAAAAGAGCATACGCATGAGAAAAATCCTTCCTTTCTGTTTCTGATTTGCCCAGATCGCACAGAGTCGCAGGGCAAAGAGCATACGCAGAAATGAAAGGTATAGATCCGGTTAAAAAAAGGGGTAAATAAACCGAAACCGAAATAAGCAGAGAGAAAATAACAGTAAACTGCAAAAACACTGTATACCTCCCGATCTGAAAAATGACGCAGCTAGGGCTACCGGAAACCTTTTCGCGTGAAACGAAAGGGGTTCCTCACTGGAACAGATGCTCCGAACGCAACAGAGTAGTCCTCTCGGCCCGAAAGCAGTCAGAAATAGCAGATCTAGGAAACAACAGCCGCATGCAGTTCTACCGGCTTCAGATTTGGATCACCAACGGACGCGACCCTCAAATAGCTCCGATACCATGTAGGAATTTACAGGGTAAGTTCCTCAGAAAGAACACCAAAAGGACACCGCTCACAACCAGATCACAGATCAATACACCAATATTTTTGACGTGGTTAAAACCCTCAAAGAGGGAAACAGTCCACGGCCTGCGCCAACGTGGCTACTACAAGCAATTTATTAATCAAAGAATGAAAATTTACATAAGCTTCTCTCATGCACGGATTACCCGAACAATGACCCTCCATGCGCTTTAAATAGAACTCATGGACCAATCGGGTGTCAAGCCACGGATCAAGTGTCAGTAATACCGAGGAGAGAATGAACCGTCGGATCACTACATATCGTGACCGTCGGATTGTAAGTTACAATATGTACAACGGTAAAGAAACACACTTTACCTAACTCTATACCTAACTCTAAACTAGACCAAGTTGTACTTAACTATTTCCTATGTGTCGGAATATCCTAACAGTTGTATGATTTACTAAGTTGTATAGATCATGCATGCAATCAAGAGCTGAACCTAGTGTGGATTGCACAGTTTTGGATGCATTGGATTCCCATTAATATGGGCTATTCATCCATAGGAATTGCGCAAGGAAATAGGGGCTTGGAGAGTAGCAGAAGAGGCTAAGGTTTGGCTTGATCTTACTTGTGAGCTGGGAGATTGATTATACTGAGTGCTGGGATTGTTCATTGAGAACAAGAATTGTATTATCATCTTGGATTTCTGATTAATGCAATATATATAGTAGGGGTTTCGAGCTGTGGATTTCCCCAGATACTTATTGTGTTATGTGCCATTGATTTATCTTTCTATCGTCGATTATTGTTTTCATCGATCTATTGGCTTCCACTAGTTGAAAGTAGAAGTAGATTCGTGGATTTTTCTTTAGTACATTGCATGAGCTTGTGAATCTACAGGATTTGCTACATGGTATCAGAGCTGAATTCAGGATCGAAGTTTTGAGTTCAGGGTTTACAGGTGAAATTTGAATTTACAATACATACTTCAGGATCGACAAATGGAATTCTACGGTCTACAGCTTGAGTATGGCTTGGATGGAAGCTCGAATTATATAGCCTAGAAGGATAGGATGGAGGGCATGTTGGAAGACAATGGATTGAAGGAATTCATTGATCAGGACATTCCTAAGCCACCAGCATCATATGCTCAGAATCTCTCCGAATAGAAGAAGTGTGTGGCGAGGGCGAGGTGGATAATCCTTGAGGGAGTTTGAGACCACATTGTCTCGAGTCTCCATGGCAAGGAAACTTTGCATGCTATGTGGAAAGCATTGAAGGAACTTTTCCAGAACAACAGTGACCAAAGGAAGTTGGCAGTAAAAGAAAAACTTTGAAAAATCAAGATGGAGGCAGGGAACTCAATTCCAAATTACTTGACCAAGTTCACTCAACATTGTGATGAACTTAGAAGTGTTGGAATCATGGTGCCAAAGATGATATGGTGAGTCTTGCTCTTCTTGGACTCCCAAAGAGTTGGCATAGTTATCAGGATTCTGTCAATGGTCAGGAGAACCTGCCATATTGGGAACAACTGTGGTTGTATTTGATGCAGGAGGAGGTCAAGAGGAACACTAGATATGGAACCTCTTCCAAGGAAGTGGAAGAGGATTTTTCCTTAGTAAGTAAGGCAAAGAAGGCCAAGGGAAAGAAGTCCCAAGGCGAGGAGGGTGGAAAGAATATGGACTTAACGAAAGTCAAGTGTTTTCATTGTCATGAGCATGGGCACTATGCCAAGAATTGTCCATAGAAGAAAGCAAGCAAGAAGGAGACGACAATAGTGGCAACAGGTGAAGCTATAGATTCAAAATTCGAACTTGATTTCACTCTCATTGCATTCATGGCTAGCACTTTCATGGGAGGCATGTGGTATCTTGACAGCAGTGCCTCATTCCATATGACAGGGAGTTGAGATCTCTTTAGTGATTTTGAGGAGAAAGACCTCAAGCAGAGATTAGAGTTTGGAGATGACAAGAGGTATATAACTACTGAGATCATTACAGTTACCTTTCAGAGGGAGTCTGGATCCCCTCTCAAGATCAAATATGTGATGTATGTTCCAAGACTAAAGAAGAATCTTGTTTCAGTATTGGAAGACCATGGCTATGATGTGGTTTTTAGTAAGGGAAAGGTTTTCCTTAGACACATCACCACAAGACAGGTGAAACATATCAGTTCATAGGTCAAGAACCTGTATGCTCTTAAGGTTCAAGATGCATGCAAAGCCTTGAGGAGCAAGGAAAAGGTTAGAGACTTGGTGGTTGAGAGGGAGAGTAAATTACCTCTCAACATGCAGCCCCAGAAGAAGCCTCAGAAGCAGTTTCAGGAAATTATGGAGCAACCAAAATTAGATAATTTGAAAGGAGACCGAGTGGAGAGATCCACTCAAGCAGAGAAGGAGAAATCTCATAAGCAATCTCAGACAATTGTGGAGCAACCACAATTGGAGAAGCTGAGAGGAGACCGAGTGGAGGCATCCACTCATGTAGAGACCTATAGTAGGGGGGAATTTTGAGGCAAGTGGGCAGAGGGATCACATGCAACCATACCTCTAGGTGTGAGGTGGGGCTATGTGAAGTGATAGTCCCATGAGGGCTAAAATTAGACAAGGTCCATTGAGAGGTTTTATCTCATGGATTGTACCTTGCTACGAGAGCCCAAAGTACATAGTAGTGGGAGGAATCGATGGGATTGATGCGGTCAAAGATCAAAGTGACAGAGGCTAGAGCAGTCAAATACTAAAGAGCACAAAGAAGGGTTGACAAGAGTGTGAAAAGGCAGAGTTAGTAGAAGCATAAAGTTTTTAGTAGACAAAGGAAATAGTAGTCAGAGACTTTGATGATAGACGCATCATACTGATTCAGGTTGGATGTTTTTTTGTTTTGTTTTTGGATTTGTTGTAGCAACAACACTAGAGAGAAGTGTTGCATGTAGAACATTCCAAAGGTTCAAGATCAGGATTGAGTTGAATTCTTTCTTGTTGAGAGGGAGTGTTGAAAATATCAACAAGAAATATTAAAAATAGAATCCAAAAATTCCATTTTAACTTTTCCTTGAATTAAACTGAGAATTAAAATCGAATTCTTTTCTCATAGAAACTTGTAATAGTTAGCTAAGTTAAGTTGACTTAGTTAGCTTAGGAATTTCGAGTTGGAAGTCTTTCTGAAGTCATGTGTATTTTCTCCCTACATTTTAGGGGTCTAGTATGAGTTTAATTGTGAGTTGTAATTACATAACTCAATTTACTGAGTTAAGTTAAGTTAAATTATTTCCAAACTGTTTGAGGAACTAATAGAGATTTAATAGTCAGTTGGTGCACTCACTAGTGCTACTCCAGCTAACTGAAGATTCCCTCATCATAAACTCTTGCATGTCGATTCTGAGAAAGACCCAGTTGAGACTAGAGTGTAGGGACAATGTACAATCAGTTGTATAGATCATGCATGCAATCAGGAACTGAACCTAGTGTGGATTGCACAGGTTTAGATGCATTGGATTCCCATTAATATGGGCTTATTCAGCCATAAGAATTGCGCAAGGAAATAAGGGCTTGGAGAGCAGCATAAGAGGCTAAGGTTTGGCATGAGATTTCTTGTGAGATTGATTATACTAAGTGCTGGGATTGTTCTTGCGAGAACAAGCATTGTATTATCATCTTGGATTTTTAATTTATGCAATATAGATGGTAGGGGTTTTGAGCTGTGGCTTTCCCTAGATACTTATTGTGTTGTGTGCCATTGATTTATCTTCCTCTTGTCAATTATTGTTTTTATTGATCTATTGGCTTCCTTTGGTTGAAAGTAGAAGTAGATTATTGTCTTTTGCTTTAGTACATTGCATGATCTTGTGAATCTATAAGATTTTCTACATGATTCATCTGTTGAACAAACTAACCAACCAAGATGTTCCTCATCTAGATGGCTTCACATTCTATCTGACTGGCACCCATGTACTCTTCGTCTTCCGAATTGAGTGCAACCGATCTTTGTTTCCTAATGTACCAAGAAACTACTGTTGACCCAATACTGAATATCCCTCCTAATGTGCTCTTCCTGTCGGATGGACTCCCTTCCCAATCTACATCGATGAAGCCTTGAAGCTTCACTCCCTCTGTCCATTTGTACCACAATCCATGCTGAGTAGTGCCCTTGAGGTATCTCAACACATGCTTTTCCACCTTGCAACACAAATTGGTAGGCCTAACCATCGCTTGACTAAGTTGGTTAACTACATAGCACATATCCAGTCATGTGTTCACTAAATACATGAGTGAACTCCACAATAGCTTCCACTACTTCCCCTAAAGTAACATATTCCTTCCTCTAGTTACCTGCTAGAGGAGTCTCCATGGTTTCACTACTCTCCACACGGAACCTCTTGAGTATCTCATTGGCATACTTACCCTGAGACACAATGGCATACTTACCCTGAGACACAAACAATTCCCCATCACCCTACCATACTTCCATACCTAGAAAGTAATGCATGAGCCATATTGTCACTCACTGCAAAAGAGAGTTCCAGCTTTATAAAGAGTGAAAAAAAACAGAGATGTTTGGAGCTAGCCTCCAAGCTATATGTTATCCATGATAACCAGTTTGTGCTTTGTAAATTGGAGATTAAATGAAGAAGAACAGGCCTAGTCTAATTTGTTTTGGAGAAATTCCCATATTCTCTAAAAAAACCATTTCTTTCACAAACCCCATTTTACTCTTTGTTTTTTAAACTCTAGTCGCGGTGACCCATCTTTAACTCTAGCCAAAATACCTTTGTATTTCCAACTCTAGCAGTTTTTCCCCATTCCCCTTTGAAATATCTTAAAAACATTCATAAAACATACCAAAGGCCTTTCAAAAGGCTGGGACCCACAAAAATTTATGGATATCAACCCATTTTCCTTTGCATTACATATCTTCTCATCTCCCTTTTCCTTTTGTGATTGTGATATCGCATATCGCAAGGTTTCCCACCTACCGCAATAAACTTCTTACCCTGCCGATTGTGATTTCGCAAATTCTCCACTGATATCACATATCGCAAATTCCCTGCTGATTTTCATATCTAAGTCCCTTCTCCGCCTGCTAATTGTAATAAGGTCCTGCCCACCAATCATGATATTTCTGCCTTCCCTCCAATTTTGATAAGGTCCTCTCCACCGATCGTGATAAATCCTCCCCTTGCCAATTGCGATATTGCAATTGGGGATCACACAAAACATAACTCCCTCCTCCACTGAACTCCCTTCCAACTTGCAATTGTGATGGACCTGAAAGGTTATGTATTATGGTTTTGAGAAATTACAGGTCCAACATATTGGGAAATCACCATAAAATCAGTGTTAAAGCCCCTTTTCGCTTTTTGATGGCGATATACGAGTCTTGGTTCCGGATGCGATATTTTATGTGTGTCATGCTTTATTGAATTTTTGCGTCCCGATAATTGGCAAGTGCTATGAAATATGGTAAAAATGCCCTCTCCTATATTTCGATTGCGATATTAATAGGCCCGGATAAATGACCCAGATTGAATTGGCCCGAATCAACAACCTAGATCAACGAACATTAAAACGTCTATTTCGCTTCCACTCAGTGGGATGACGAGGGTATTTTTTGGCATATATCCAGCTGCACAGTCATCAAACATAATACATAGTAAATGAAGGTATGGGGCAGCACAGTCATCAAACATAATACATAGTAAATGAAGGTATGGAGACTCAAGAAGATTAATGGCTCAGCATGGGGCTCCACTCATATGCATAATGAAGGACTACCAGGACATTCTCCACTTCTAGTCTGTAATAGGCAACTCACAATGGATCCACTCCCTGCTCTAGAGAACGAGTGATTCATGCAGTTTAGGTGAAAGCCACAAAAACTGGACAAGCAGCAGGAGGGATACATTGTGGTAGATACGTGGCCTAATTAGGGGCCTTCACAAGAACCACTAGGACGATATTTTCATCCATCATCATTTAGTTTCCTCTTTTCTATTTTTCTGTAATTTCTTTTATACTATAATTTCTATATTTCCAAGAATGGAATCAAATCCGAGGAAATCAATTTGGGCAGCAGAGCTATCACAAGCATAGGCAGCTAGTCAATCAGACAGCTGGCCATTGGCAGAGATATTTTGTAAATTTGGATTCAAAGCCCCCCTTCTCTGTATAAATAAGGGGAAGAAACACTTAATACAGGTTCCAGAATTCCACACCTAGAGTGGTCGAAATTCTATTTGGTTCTAATTCTTTTTCATAAGGGACTCGTAGGATATATCGTTGAATGTGAATGGACTGGTGAATGGGACTCGTTTTGAAGATTAATGAAACTCTCTAGTGGTTCCAATCAGGGCAATGCACAATATGTTTTCCCCTCTATAATCTCATTCCATATATGTTTTTCTATCTCTAAAATAGTGTGATGAAGCTGTCGGTTTCTCCCTTGTTCATGATTTTATATTTTTTACCAAGTAGCAACAGTATTTGTGTTAGCTACAGATTTACTAAGTACTTGTAATGTGCACATATTTGCTTAATATTTTGGTGACAAATGTGCCCATGAGTACATGGCCTGAAACCCTACCTAGTGCTCCACTCCTTCCACTCTTTCATCTCCTCCCTCTTCAATATTTTTGCTGGAACATTGTTGCTTTGGATTTGGTTGGCAGCCCTATCCATCTAATTCCCTCCTTTCTTTCCTCCTCTTCATGTTACTACAACATCGATATTAAGACTACTCATTATTGTGTGTCAGCCACCAGAACAAGGAATTTCTCCTTGAAGTTGGCCTGATTTACCCCCTGAGCATTTAGATCCATATCTTCGCTTGATTTTACCTTCATGAAAGATGATTGAACCAAGACCCTTTTATTATCTTTTGAATAACGTGACAATTGGGGTGCACTAAAAGACCCCATAGATAATCTTCCAAGCACTCCTCTATTCAAGATGTCCTAGGCATTGGTCTACAATCAACCCAGAGGCTATCTCTATGAAGCTTTCTATGTCTCCCGAAGTGCTCATGCTAAAGGTGCCATTAAAAGTGACAAGAAGCCCCATGTCATTCATCTCAAACTCTCTTGCAAGGTCCTCCTTGCAAGACTTGATCAACTGATCATCACATGTTAAAATCAAATCGTCAACATATAATACAATGATCAATAATTTACCTTCCACTAGTATGTGGTACAGGTTCGGATCCGCATCACTCTTAGTGAAGCCCAACCCAGTGAAGTAGCTATCGATCTTGGTGTACCAATCATGGGGTGCTTTCTTTAGCCCATACAACACCCTCTTGAGCTGGCACACATACGACTCACGGTCAAAGGTATCGAAACCTTCAGGATGCTTTATGTACACCTCTTCCTCAATCGTGCCATTAAGGAAGGTTGTACTTACATTCATCTGATGTATCTTCCAACTTGTCTATGTTGATAGTGCCAATATATATCTAATCGATGAGTACCTTGCAATAGGAGCAAAGGTCTCATCATAGTCAATCCCCTCTACCTGTGAAAAGCTATGGGCAACAAACCTAGACTTATGCTTCTCCACACTACCATCTGTAACTTTATTTACCTTGTAAAGCCATCGGGAGCTCACCACTAGCTTGTCCATCAGTCTCGAGACCACATCCCCAACACTGTTATGAACTATGGAGTCATACTCCTCCACCATGGCATCAACCCAAACCAGTTTCTGCATTGCTTCCGCAAAGGAAGATGACTCTGTCTCAACACATCCGCGCATAAGATCCATGTATCTAGTGTACCTCTTAGGTGACCTCCTCTTCCTACATTGAGATGTGGGTGATCCCACATTCTCCCATGCATTATGCAATAATCTGCTAGTCTCTCTGGTGTGCTTTCTCCCATCTTTGGAAGACTCTGCCTGAGTGGGTGTCTCCACTCCCAGATCCTCTGCATGGGGCTGCTCCACATGAATCTGAGGATCCTCAAGATTAGGAGCTAAAAGATCCTCAATTGCATGTACCTCAAGCTCCCTCTCAAGGGAAACTTTCATGGCCTTCTCCTCATCGAATGTAACATCCATGAAAACCACTATCATCTTGCTGGTTAGAATATACACTCGATAGTTTTGAGGTGTATCAATGTACCCCATAAATATCCCCAACTCTATTGTCGGATCAAGCTTCGTTCGTGCATATTTTTTCACATGGAAATATACTGATGACCCAAAAATCTTGAAGTGACCAACATTTGGTCTCTTATCAAAATAAGCCTCCTCTAGAGTCTTCATCCCCAGAGTCTGATGCGGGCTATGGTTATGAAAATAAATCTTTGTGTTGCATGCATCAACCCACAAGTTTAGGAGTAGGCCCTGATCATACAACATTGCCCATGCTGCCCCTACACTACTTATGTTCTTACTTTTGGCCACCCCATTCTGTTATGGGTTATGGGGTGTCGTCAACTCACGTTTAATCCCTTATGCTGCACATAAGTTCTTAAACTCATTTGAGACATACTCACCAATGTTATCACTCCTCAAATGTTTAACCTTCTTACTAGACTCTTTCTCAACCAATGCTTTAAATTCACAAAACTTTGTGAAAGTTTGATCCTTCTTCTACATTAAAATTATCCAACATTTACAAGAAAATTGTCAACAAATATAACATAATACCTTTGTTTGGCCGTGGATGCTGTCGAGAATGGTCCACACAAATCTCAATGGACTCGCTCTAGAATCACCTCTTCTCGACTATCTCTATCGTGAAAGGAAGCCTTGGTGTATTTTCCCAAAGTACAACCCTTGCATGTATCAACTTACTCTAGCATACCTTTGGGAAGACCAATAGAGATCTGCTGCATGATTTTCAAAGCCCCTTGATGCAAGTGGCCCAATAACTTGTGCCACAACTCGCCAACGTCTTGGATCTACACCTTCTTTGCTTCTGTGCTCAAAGCAGCACAATACTCTACCTACAATTTATAGAGATTCTTAACTCGAATCCCTATCTTATTTACTTGAACCATGGCTATGTGTTGAAGGAACACCTTTCCTTTCGAGAAAATATATCATACCCTCTATCCTCAAGCATGGCGACTAATACTAATTTCTTCTTCAACCCGAGCACATACATAACATCCCTCAAGGTGAGAGGAGCACTTTGCTCCCTTTGAAAAGTTATTGTGCCCAATCCAATGGCACTATATCTCCCATTGTCACCCATCTCGATATGCATATGGAGATCTTTCTCCTACAGGTCATTGAACAACTCCTTGTCACAAATCATGTGGAATGAGGCCCCACTATCAAGATACCATACACTACCCATCATTGATGACACGATGTATGCAATGAGAGTAAATTCCAATTCAAATTGAGAGGCCAAAGCCTCACCCGTTGCTCCTCCTGAGGACTTCTTCTTGGACTTCTTGAGCAGACAATTTGTAGCAAAATGGCCTAGCTCGTGACAATGAAAGCACTTAACTTTCATCATGTATTTCTTCTTACCTCCATGGCAAGAATCTGATTTGGAATGGGATGCCTTCCCTTTCCCTTTCCTTGCCTTACTCGCTAAGGCACAGTTTTCCTCATCATCAGTCTTTGATGAGGAACCATCTCTGGTGTTCCTTCTAATCTCCTCCTGCATCAAATCCGACCATAGTCATTCCCAATCTAGCAACTTCTCCCTCCCATTGATAGAGTCCTGATAGCTATTCCAACTCTTGGGAAGGCCTAGGAGAGCTAGGCTCACCATATCATCCTCGGCAATGGTTATTCCAACACTTCCAAGCTCATCACGACAGTGAGTGAACTTGGTCAAGTATTTTGGAATGGTCTCGCCTTTCTCTATATTGATTTTTTAAAGTTTGTCTTTTAGTGCCAACTTCCCATGGTCACTTCTATTCTAGAATAGGTCCGTTAATGCTTTCCACATAGCATACAGAGTTTCCTTCCCATGGAGTCTCGAGATAATGTGGTCTCAAAATCCCTCAAGGATTATCGCCTCACCTTCATTACACACTTCTTCCATTCAGATAGATTCTATGCATCTGAAGCTGTTGGCTTATGAATGTCTTGATCAACAATTTCCTTCAAGCCATTATCCTCCAACACAACCTCCATTATGTCCTTCCAAGCTATATAATTTGAGTTGTCTTCTAGGGCATACTCGAGCCGCAAACCGTAGAACACCATCTACCAATCTTGAAGTATGTATTGCAAATTTGAATTTCACCTGTAACCCAAAACTCAAAACTTCGAAATCTCCTCTAGTATACTCTCTTCAGTTCTGATACCATGTATATTTTCTATTAGATTCACAGCTCATGTAATGTACTAAAACACAAGACAAGAATCTACTCTACTCTTTAAATAATGGAAACCAAGAACTGATGAAAGAAATAATCTACAAGAGGAAGATAATCAAAGACACATAACACAATTGTTTCTCTGGGGAAAGCCACTACTCAAAACCCCAACTCTCTATTGCACTAATCAGAAATCTGAGTGATAATACAAAGCTTGTTCACACAAGAACAATTCCGCACAAGTATGATCAACTCTTTGCCTCACAAGCCCACACTGACCAACACTTAGCCAATTTCTGATGTCTGTTGAGCCCTTATTTCCTTGCACAATTCCTATGAGGAATAGCCCATATTTAATTGGGAATGCCTTCTTCCATAACTGTGCAATCCAAAACTAGGCCCTCTTCTTATTGCATACATGACCTGTACAACTCAGATCATTCTACAATTTATAGTACACTACCCCTGCACTCTAATCTCAACTGGGTCTTTCTCTGAACTAACATGCATGAGTTTCTCATGAGGGAATATTAAATTAGCTGGAGTAGCATTGAGGATGCACCAGTGCACCAACTCACTACTAATCCTCTACTAGTTCCACAAACAGTTAGAACTAGTTTAACTGTCTATAACTCAATCAAACTGAGTTATCTAATTACAACACAAATAAACTCATCCTGGACCCCTAAAATTTAGGGAGAACATATACATGACTACATAAAGGATTCCAACTTGAAATTCCTAAGATAATTAAGTCAATTAAACTTAATTAACTATTTACAAGCTGCTATGAGAATAGAATTCGATTTTAATTCTCAGATTAATTCAAGGACAAATTAAACTGGAATTTCTTGTTCCCATTTCTCAACATGTGATTTCCTAGCTGAATTGTGAATGCATGGTGCATGTACTTGTGAAGCTGGTTCATTTGTTTTCATTATCATGGGTTTTGCCTAGTTTTACATTGGTTTCAGCCTTACCTTTCCAATTCTTGGATAGTCATGGTGTGATGGGATTCATTCTTGGTTGAGCTTTAGATTGCTAGAAGGTTTTTGGATCCATTTGAGGTGGTCTTAGGAAAATCCCAAGGGTTGGGGTTGGAGATGTTTTTCTCTGGGAAGCCCTCAAAAAGTGGGTGTAGACACAAAAATTCCTCAAGGGATGGTGAAGGAATTATGAGGCATCAAAGCATGGTTTGGTTTTGTGATCTCAGAACTGGCTTAGGTGAGATCACAGTAGCATGAGGGTGGAGGTGGTTTAACCTCTAGATTCCCTTGTTTTTTTATGTCTTCATGTATCCCATGAGATCCCACATTCATTCTTGGAATATGGCATGAGGGTGATGGGCTGAAAGAAATATTTGGTTCAACCCAATCTATGGTCGGGTGGTACGTGGAAGTCCCTGAATTGGTTTCCTTTTGCATCATTTAATGAGAGGTATTTATCTATGGAAATATATGAAGCATTTGTACTATTTAATATGATGATTTGATGATTGTTATGTCATGGTTAATATCTTGATTATTTGTTGGTTATAAGCATGGATTTGTTATATACTCTAGCTATGTCTTGTTCATGAATTGATATGTATTTTTTTGGCTGATGAATTCATGAGCTATCAAATGTTATTGCAACTATTAAGAGAGGGCGTTAGACCTTCTTGGTGAATCTCAGATCGGTTTCAGGCCCCTATGTTTAGATATGCATTCATGACCTGTAGATTTCATGTCGACTATATGTTTAACAAAATGACTGTCATGGTTAGGCCTAGTTAGGTCAAGCTATTGACTAATTTTTGTATGAATAACTTTTGATTGATGTGATATATCATTCTAGAAAGTCTCATTATGAGAAGTGGATAGGAGCCAGGCCCTTAAAAGGTGTCACTAATTCTGGGGTCACATGCTTAGAATTGGCAATTTTGGGTTGTAGTCTCTACCTTCTAGGATTATGCATGCGACTGGAGGCCTATAGTTGTATGGAGGTGATCCGGATTTAAATAGAAACGCAAGAAATTATAGAGATAACCATAAATATAGAGATGCAACAGAAATAATACTTCATTGCATTAATGTAAAATACTAAAATATGCTTACAAATAGAAATGGAAATAAACTAGCTCGGGCGATGGTAGCTTATCTCAGAGAAGAAATGTGGCAACTACATGCCTCTGAACTGTGTTACAATGAGGCTTGAAGACCTATATATTGTTGAGAAACAATGGAAAACCCTAAACATCCAAAAACCTAACCCTAGGAGATGAAGTGCCAAACTATGGGCCCCGTTTGGGTAAATTGATACTTTAACTTCTCGGGGTCGTAACTTTTGCATACGATCTCCATTTGGCATGCACAATACCTCGTTAGAAATATATATCCAAGGAATACAATTTTCGAATGGCCAACATGGTCCATAGTCCATGTTGGCCCCCATTTTCCTAAAAGACGTCGTTTAGGGCCTCAAAATGGCTCTGAAAGTTCAGGACCCGAAAAATTGCCAAAAATAGTAAATTGTGCTACAATTAAAGAAACTAAAAAATTGAAAGAGATAGTTGTGGGGGTCCAATTGGGATAGGAGGGTGGCCACCAACATCCACCTAGATCAAGAGGCCTTGTGATGCATGCGAATGGTGGCCCAGATTAGTAAAAAGGAAAGTTATCGCAGGGTTTGGGCACCTGGAGGGGTTGTTTAACTCTTGGGGGTCCTGTAGCTCTTAGGGGAGGTTAGTAAAGTTTCATTTTGTCGACTCCACTTCCTTAATGAATCTAGGAGGTTGGGTCATGTCATAGTAGCCCTCAGATCATGTTTACCTTGGTAGGCCTGTGAAAGTGGGTAGATATGGATGGGATGGTTACGCAAAGGCTAACTCCCTCCCTCTTACATTAAATGATGAGAATCTCAACACCTATTAGAAACAAGTAATTAACATATAGCAATAAAATCATAGGTTCATTCTTCATAACCTTGAAATAGAGATTTGGATCAACATCACTCTTAGAGGATCCAAGTTTCATCAGGTAGTTATAAATTCAAGCATACCAATCTCTTGGAGCTTGCTTGAGTCTATACAAGGCCTTCTTCAATTACAAAAAGTGAGATTCTTTCCCATGCACCTCAAAACCTTGAGGCTGCTCTATGTACACCTCTTCCTCAATTACACCATTGAGGAAAGCAGTATTTACATCCATTTGATGTAAAGTCTAGCCCAACAAAGCATCAAGAGAAATAATAGATCTAATAGAGGTGTACTTGGAAAAATATCTCATGATATTCTTCTCCCTTTTTCCGGGAGAACCCTCTAGCCATAAATCATGCCTTGTATTTGTTAATACTTCCATCTGTTTCATTCCTGATCTTGTATATTCAATTGGAAGTCACCATGGAATTCCCTTTAGATCCTGGCATAATCTCCCATACATCATTATTCATGATGGATTGGTTTTCTTCAATCATAACATCCTTCCACATTTGTTGGCTAGTTGTTTCTTCATAAGTGGAAGGTTTTACATCGATAAGATTAGTCATAAGAGCAACATAACTAGAAAACCTTTTAGGTTTTTTTACTTTCTCTAGATGTTCCACATGGAGCTGCATGTCCTTCTTCTTCTTCCAAGGTAGATCTAAGTTATGCCAGTCACTTCTTGATCTAAGGAACAACAACTCATTCAATAGGATCACAAGGCCCTTTTGTCTCTTTAGGTTGTTCTCTAGAACTTGAACTTTCTTCCTTAGAAGCCTCATGATCCTTTTCATTCATGGAGTCCATGGAAACTTCTTTACACTTCCAATATGAAATCGTATCATCAAAGGTAACATCTCATCTAACCTCAACCTTCTGTTGCTTTGAAATGTAGACTTTATAAGCCTTTGATGATTCACTATAACCAACAAGTATTCCTTTCTTTCGTGAGGTTTCTAGATTCTTCCTCATATCCTTAGGAACATGAATGTAAGCTAGGTTGGAAGATACTCTCAAATACCCAAACTTTTGCTTTTGTGTAGTGAACACTTCTTTAGGAGTCATACTTCCACAATTCAATGAGGACTTCTATTTTGAATGTATATAGTTGTTAAGGATTCCTCTCCCCGTAAGAACATATGAAAAAATTGATCATGCATAGTAGCCTTGAAAAGTTCTTCAATGGACCTATTACTTATTTTTGCCACTCCATTTTGTGAAGGATTATAGGGGATAACAAGATCCCTCTTATTCCCAACTTCTTTACAAAATGTAACAAGTTATTTTGAATTGTATTCTCCTCCATTTTTAGATCTTAAAATCTCATAGGAAAATCTTGGTCATGCATCATAGCCTTGACATATTCTTCAATGGACCCATCCTTTCTTTTTTGTGCTCCATTTTGTTTAGGATTATAGGGGATAACAAGCTCGCTCTGGATCCCAATTTCTTTCCAGTTTGCAACAAGTTCTTTTGAATTGTATTCTCCTCCATTGTCAGATCTTAAAATCTTGATCTTCTTTCCTATCAAGTTCTCTACTTCAGCCTTGAATTATTAAAACTTGGTGAAGACCTCATCCTTAGTCTTCCTTAGATAGATCCACTCTTTAAAAGAGAAATCATCAATAAAAACTACATAGTATAAATATCCTCTAAGAATTTTCATTTATATAGAACCACATACATAAGAATGAATCAAATCCAAAATTTCTTTGGATATATTATCACTGCTTGGAAATTACTTCTTGTTATTCTTTCCAAGTGCATAAATTTTACAAACACCTTCATGTTTCTATCTACAATTAGGGAAGACCTGAAACCAATTGATTTAAAGCACGCAAGGCTCTATAATGAAGGTGAGCATATCCTATGCCATAATTCACATGGATTAATTTCATCATGTACTAAATCTTGAGTTGGTTGACCCAAGATTCTATACAATCTTCCTTCATGAATTCCAATAACTCTAGCATCATCTATACTAGAGCCCTTGGTACATGTAATTACTTTTCCATCAACAAATGCTACCATATCTCCTTTATCTTACGAACATGAAGTAGAGGCTAAATTATTTCTCAAACTTTGAATATATAGAACATTGTTGAGATGAACATTATTACCAAATTCCAACTCAATGGATGTCTTACCAATTCCATTGATTGCATAACTATGGTTGTCTCTAAGCTCTATCGTTTTAGATAATCTTCCTTCCATAATGCTAGTGATATTTCCATTATCTCCTATCATATGTCTTGAATCACCACTATCTACCAGCCACATACCATCATCATCTGTAATAGAACCTGTTAGAGGAGAAAAGTAAAAGAAATCTTTGTCACCTTTGAATTTCTTTGGATGTTCATAAATTTCGGTTACTGAAGCTTGTTTCTTTCCTTTCCTCTTTCTAGCATTCCCTCCTTCAACACGTTGGATCATATAGTGCCTAAATCTATGACAATGATAACATTGAATCTATGACATATCTTTCTTTCCTTGTGGAGCAAGTATTCCTTTTGGTTTTCTATTTTGGAAACCAAACTTATTCTTTCCCATTATTCCTCTTGAAATGTGTTAGAAATTCTTGAAGGTATTCTTCCTTTATATCTCTTAATATAAGCCTTGATTCTTCTTGAGCACAAGGGGTCCATAGTTCTTCAAAATAGGTAACTTCCTTCTTGCTACTTATACTAGCTTCAAATGCATCCCATGATCTAGGTAGCCCATTGAGTGTTATAGTCACAAGTTCCTTCTCAGAGACAATTTCATCAATTGCTCGAATTTGGTCTCTGATTTTAGATATTCTCACAAAGTATGAGGCCATAGTCTCGTCATTTGTATTACATCATGAGGCTCATCCTTTAAACTCATGACTTGACAAATGTTGTTGACTATAAATAACTTGGTTAGGGCATCATACATATTCTTTGAAGTATCAAGATTTGATATATATGGGATCAGATGATCTATAATAGAATCCAAAATAAGACTCATGGCAATGATGTCATCCTCCTTGAAATTTTATTTTCCTGCATTATCTGTCAGTTCTACAAACCTACCATTCACAATAGCCAAAACTTTGTTCTTTGCAAGTATAAGATCAATCTTAGTCTTCCAAGATTTCAAATTTGAAGTCCCTTCTAACTTGTTCTCCGATTTCATAAAAGAATCCATGGATATAGATCAACAAGAAGGACTCGTCAATAATGATCTCAATGTAAGGTTTCTTCCAAATGTGATCTCAGTGTCCCTTCCTTTACCAAGGCTCTGATATTGTTTATTTTTCATGTGTAATAGATACAAACAGAATATTTCTAATGATGTTGATCTTATTTTAATTTTTCTATGTTATCCTTTATTAAGCATACTTCATAAATTCTACCACATAAAACTAATAGGATAGTAGAGATCTTAATCTAGAAATAGAGCACAAGATTTACCCTGGGAAATCCCACTTGAGGGAAAACCCAACAACCATTTCAATAGAGAAATTCTTATTTTCAGCAATGGACACACCTAGACTTCTAGTTAATGACTAGGTCAAACTGGCCTTCAAAATATCCATGGTCAAGCTTGGTCAACATCCTCTAAGAGAAGCCTCCTATCTGATCCAACAACTCGGCCTTCTAATCTGCCCTAGGCTGAATTTCGATCTCCCAGTAAATGCCTAGAAACCCAAAATTTCATCCCTACAATTTCCCATAAAATTTTGGCCCAACAACTATAACTTCCCAATGAACTATGTGAACTAGAGATAGAGAAGTCTTCCATGCATGCGAGCTCGATAGAGAGAAAAAGAGACAAATTCATCCTTATTTTTCATCTTCCTAGTCCTTCTTGTCCTTCACTTGGATGCCCAAAATCTTCTTGCTTGAGAAATATCAAATTGTTGCCTTCAGGAGGAGCTCAAACGTATATATATATATATATATATATATATATATATATATATATGTGTGTGTGTGTATATATATATATACATATATATATATGTATGTATATATGTATATGTATATATGTATATATATATGTATATATATATATACACACATATACATATATATATGTACATATATATATATATATATATATATATATATATATATATATGTACACATATATATGTACATATATATATACATATCTATATATATATATATATATATATATATATATGTATGTATGTATGTATGTATGTATGTATGTATGTATGTATGTATGTATGTATGTATGTATATACCAAGGCTTTGATATTGTTTATTTTTCATGTGTAATAGATACAAACACAATATTTTTAATGATGTTGATCTTATTTTAATTTTTCTATGTTATCTTTTATTAAGCATACTTCATAAATTCTACCACATAAAACTAATAGGATAGTAGATGTTATGAAACCAACTCAAGAAAAGATAGAAAATATAGATCAACGCCTTAGAATTCATCCTCTTCGAGGGGGCAACCTCCTTTACATTACATAAATGAACAATTCTTTGATGATACAAATGACAAAACCTCCTTTCTATATATAGGAGTCTAAGGAGTCACAATATAATCCAGCCGACCTAACAATAATAATATAAAGCCACAAAAATAACAATAGAGGGATTCTATGGAGCACAGAAATAACAACATGGGGGTAATAGGGGCACAACAATATAAATAAGGGGTATAACTACAAAAGTAATGGGGTAATCACTAGTATTATAGGGAACCAACATGCCCCTCTCCTTCAAAAAAGTGTTGTCCTCAACGCTTGAGTAGTTCTGGATACTTCTGCATAAAATTCTCATCCTCCCATGTGGAATCTTCAGCGGATAAGTTCTTCCACTTGATAAGATACTCTGAAATTGATCGATTTCGTAGCTGTCGAGTTCTTGTTTCTGTGACTGCTTCCGGTTCCAATATAATTTTTCCTTCCTCATCAAGTTCTGGCAATATTGTTTGCACTGGGAGCTTGTCGCCTATAACCTTCTTTAAACATGAAACATGGAAAACTGGGTGCAATCGAGAAGCTGCAGGAAGCTCCAATTTGTATGCCATAGTACCAATCTTTTGCAACACCTTGTACAGACCATAATACTTTGGTGATAATTTATTATCCTTCTTAGCTTGCTTTAGGGACATTTGCTTATATGGTTGTAGCCGTAGGAATACCCAATCACCTACATCAAAACTTCTTTCACTGTGATGTTGATCTGCCTGTTGTTTCATTCTATTTTGTGCCAACACGAGGTTATCCTTTAAGAGTTGGAGGACTTGTTGTTGATGTTCGATGTGATGTTCCACTGCCTGAACCTTAGAATTTTCTCTTAAATATGATGTGATGGATGGTGGTTGATACCCATAAAGTGCCATAAATGGGGTCATTTTTGTTGTTGTATGGAAGGAAGTGTTATACCACCATTCAGCCAGAGGCAACCATTTGACCCATTGTGTCTGTTTATCAGATACAAAGCAACGAAGATATCCTTCCAAACATTTGTTTACTATCTCAGTTTTCCCATCAGATTGAGGATGATAAGATGAGCTATGAGCTAACTGAGTACCAAGACAAGAAAATAATTCTGTCCAAAAATTTCCAGTGAAAATGGGATCTCTGTCACTTACAATAATCTTTGGGTTTCCATGTAGCTTTTGAATTGTTTCCATAAATGCAGTAGAAACTGTACTGGCTTTAAATGGATGTGATAATGCACAAAAGTGTGCATACTTGGTAAGTCTGTCAACTACCACCATGATGACACTCTTTCCCTCAGACTTGGGTAAACCTGTGATAAAATCCATTGAAACCTCCTCCCAACGTTGGCTTGGAATGGATAAAGGTTGTAATAGACCCAGTGTCTTAATTGTTTCAACTTTATTTTGTTGGCAAACCAAACATTCCGCCACAAACTTTTGAATATCTGATTTAAGGCCATCCCAAAAAAATTCCTTCTTAACCCTGTGGTAAGTTTTTAAAAATCCTGAGTGCCCTCCTAAGGGAGAAGTGTGCAATTCCATAAGAATCTTTTGTTTTAGCTGGGAATTCTTACAGAGGTATAAGCGATCTTTGTACCATAATGAATCATTTTGCCAGCTAAATGTATCAGACGTACTGGAATCTTGTTGTAGCTTTCGAATAAGTGCCCACACTTCTTCATCATTCTTCCATTCCTCCCTTGCTTCGTTTATCCAATCTGGTTGGATAATAGAAATGGCGCACAACAATGCTTCCACATCCTCATCCTTTCTTGAGAGTGCATCTGCCACCACATTTTGCTTCCCTTTTTTGTAGATGATTTCAAAGTCATAACCCAACATCTTTGTGACCCACTTTTGTTGCTCTTCAGAGGATAATCTTTGTTCTAAAAAGTATTTAAGGCTATCATGATCCGTTTTTACCTTGAAGTGTCTTCCCATTAGGTAGGGTCGCCATTTCTTAAGTGCATGGAGTATTGCCAACATTTCCTTCTCATAAATAGCTTTGCTTAAAAACTTTCCCTTGATTGGACGACTTTCAAAAGCAATGGGTCTTTCATCTTGCATTAGAACAGCACCAATTCCATTTCCTGAAGCATCACATTCCACAATAAAGGTTTTTGTGAAGTCCGGTGTAGCTAAGACCGGTGCTTGGCACATTGCCTCTTTAAGATGTTCAAAGGCCTTTGTTGCTTCCGGAGTCCATGAAAATGCATCTTTCTTCAATAATGTTGTTAGAGGTGCTGCTATTCTCCCATAATTCTTAACAAACTTGCGATAATACCCTGTCAACCCAAGAAATCCTCGCAGATGCTTTATGGATGTGGGGATTTTCCATTCCTTAATGGCTTTAATTTTGCTAGGGTCTACCTTAACTCCTTCATGAGATACAATATGACCCAAATATTCCACCTCCTGGACTCCAAAGAAACATTTGGATCTTTTTGCATATAATTGTTTCTCCTCCAATAGTTGTAGCACCCTGTCAACATGTTCAACATGATCCTTCCAAGACTTGCTGTAGATTAGTATATCATCAAAAAATACTAACACAAATTTTCTAAGGAATGGTTTGAAAATTGAATTCATCAAACCTTGAAATGTTGAAGGTGCATTGGTAAGGCCAAAAGGCATGACCAAAAATTCATAATGACCCTCATGAGTTCTAAATGCCATTTTCGGAATGTCTTCAATCTTCATTCTGATTTGATGATATCCCGAACGAAGATCCAACTTGGTGAAGTAAATTGATCCATGCAATTCATCCAGTAATTCATCAATGACAGGAATGGGGAACTTATCTTTAATAGTGAGCTTGTTGAGCTCCCTATAATCCGGACACATGCGCCATGATCCATCCTTCTTGTGCACCAATACTACTGGAGCAGAGAAAGAACTTTGACTTGGTTGAATTATACCAGCCTCTAGCATTTCTGCAACCATACGTTCAATTTCACTTTTTTGGACATAGGGATATCTGTACGGCCTGATGTTTGGAGGAACACTTCCTGGAATCAGATGAATAGCATGATCATGATCACACATAGGTGGGAGACCTTTGGGAGTCTCAAATACCTTGGAATGATTGTCCAGGACTTTTTGGAGATCTGGAGAAATAGATGATTCCGATGTGGAAACATCTAGCGAACATAATTGTGCAATTACACCTCTTTGCTCTTTTTTAGAAGCTTTGTCATACCATTAGAGCTGATTATCTTTCCTGGTTTCCCTGCAATACCCCTTAATTCAACTTCCTTTCCTTCCGTAGAAAATTTGATGAAAAGTTCTTGAAAATTAAAAGCTATTGTACCCAAGGATTGTAGCCATTGGACTCCTAGTACAACATCAGCACCTCCCATTGGAATGGAAAGCATTGGGCTAGTCAATACATATTCTCCCATGGATAGCTTGATATTATGGCACTTTCCAGAGAAATTTATTGTTCCTCCATTTGCAATCATCACTTGACACTCTGGTGCTGGATATAGGAAGCAATTCAATTCTTTTGCTACCCTACAATGAATAAAATTGTGGGTGCTTCCTGAATCAATCAACACTATTACCTTTTTCTTCTTGATTTGTCCTTCTATCTTGATGGTTTGAGGAGTGGTAATTCCCGCCAATGCATTACAAGATATGGTCGGATTTATTTGTTCTTCATCTAGGCTTTGTTCCTGGAGTATATCTTCTTCTTTTGACCTTTCTTGCTCCTTTTCTTCTTCCTCTTCACAATCTATGTAGAATAATTTCTTCTCAGCACACTTATGACCTTTAGTGTATTTGCTATCACAACTGTAAAAAAGCCCTTTTGCTCTTTTTTCTTCCAATTGTTGTGGTGTCAACCTTATAGGTTGTGGAAGACTAGGGGCAACAACACTTCCGTCTTTATAGTTGTGAGTGGTATGCTTCCTGGTTGCCATAATTTTTCTTTCCATTTTTCTTGCTAACCTGAATGCCTTCTCTAATGAATCAGGTTCCCAAAGGCAAACATCATGTTGGATATTATCCTTTAAAGACCCTATGAACACATCAATCCTATGCTCCTCTGGAATATCTTTTACCCTTATGTTCAATTTTTGGAACTCCTCAATGTGCTCCATTACTGAACCCTTTTGTTTGAGACTTATCAATTGGCTAAAAAAAGTGTTGCTTTTTGTATCTTCATAATGTGCTATCAATTCTTCCGTAAAAATTGCCCAAGTGATAATTTTTTTACGAGAGCAAAGCCATTGATACCATACAAACTGATTTGGTTCCAAATATACAGTTGCCATACGTACCTTTTGTGTGTTTTGCACATTATTGAGATCGAAGAACTGCTCCATCTGTAATATCCATGTGGCGGGATCCTTGCCATCAAACTTCCTCATATCGATTTTTGGAATATGGTGGGTCTTCGATCCAACATTAGCGTCTATGGAATCATGATTAACATTTCTTTTGTTCACATCATGAGTTTCCTTTACAACCTTTTCACCATTAGTAAGTATTTCTTGTAGAAAATTTGTCAAATCTGTCTTCAAATCTGCCATGTCTGTCTTCAAATCTGTCCTCAAATCTGTCTTCAAATCATTTATCTTAGATTCCACACCATTT
Organism: Pinus tabuliformis; assembly: GCA_031772625.1. Taxonomy (NCBI): domain Eukaryota; kingdom Viridiplantae; phylum Streptophyta; class Pinopsida; order Pinales; family Pinaceae; genus Pinus; species Pinus tabuliformis. The sequence continues at coordinate 882,003,610 of CM062808.1, read as the reverse complement.
ATCTTAGATTCCACGCAACTTATCTTAACTTTTATTAGCTTTTGTGAGCGTGACATTTGTTGCACTTGTTCTTGTAATTTTGATATATCATGTAGCATTTCTTCCTCTTCTTCATGAGTCATGCTAGATCTTTCCGGTTACTTTATAGGTGTTTGCATTTTCTTTCCTCGGGGCATCAGTTACCGATAATAATGCTTTACTATGCCCTTTGAATTCCGTTAAACCAAGCTTACACAAAAATTTAAAAAAAACTACACACCGTTTTTCACTTTATAGAAGCCTGATATTGAATCTGATGTATCTCTGTAATTTCAGATCATCAAATTCTGAAATTCCGTCCTATAGTAGCCTTCTGCGTCCTCTTTCCAATTCCACAAGTCTGACCCAAATTGGATTCTCCAAGGAAGAGTTATGTGAAATCTCCCACAGTGACTTGCTTTTAGACTAGTTCAGTAGAGCGAACTTGTACGACGTGCCACGAGTCACTGTTTCAACCTTTGAATCTGAAACATGCATACAAGAAACTGCAGTCCGTCCTCTTTCTGTACCTTCTTACGAAATTTCAATCCGATCCCCAGAGAGAAAGTTATGATGATTTTCCCCAGGTCACCTATTTTGAATGTAATTCAGGAGTCTGCAAAAAGACCAACTTCCTCAGATCATATCTCCGCAAATATCATGCAAAAAGCTCTGAAATTCGGACCCAAGGTTCAGCACGATTTCTTATCAAATGGGTTTTTTTTGCGACTTTTGAAACATCACATAAAAAAACGTTATAGCAAAAATGCCACGATGACCTGTTTGGAGCAGCGAAACCCTAGAATCCAAAGCTCTGATACCAAATGTTATGAAACAAGCTCAAGAAAAGATAGAAAAGAAATATCAACGCCTTAGAATTCAGCCTCTTCGAGGGGGAAACCTCCTTTACATTACATAAATGAACAATTCTTTGATGATACAAATGACAAAACCTCCTTTCTATATATAGGAGTCTAAGGAGTCACAATATAATCAAGCCGACCTAACAATAATAATATAAAGCCACAAAAATAACAATAGAGGGATTCTATGGGGCACAGAAATAACAACATTGGGGTAATAGGGGCACAACAATATAAATAAGGGGTATAACTACAATAGTAATGGGGTAATCACTAGTATTATAGGGACCCAACAGTAGAGATCTTAATGCAGAAATAGAGCACAAGATTTACCCTGGGAAATCCCACTTGAGGGAAAACCCAACAACCATTTCAATAGCGAAATTCTTATTTTCAACAAGTGACACACCTAGACTTCTATTTAATGACTAGGTCAAAACTGCCTTCAAAAAATCCATGGTCAAGCTTGGTCAACACCCTCCAAGAGAAGCCTCCTATTTGATCCAACAACTCGGCCTTCTAATCTGCCCTAGGCTGAATTTCGATCTCCCAGTAAATGCCTAGAAACCCAAAATTTCATCCCTACAATTTCCCATAAAATTTTGGCCCAACAACTGTAACTTCCCAGAGAACTATGTGAACTAGAGATAGAGAAGTTTTCCATGCATGCGAGCTAGATAGAGAGAAAAAGAGACAAATTCATCCTTATTTTTCATCTTCCTAGTCCTTCTTGTCCGTCACTTGGATGCCCAAAATGTTCTTGCTTGAGAAATATCGAATTGTTGCTTTCAGGAGGAGCTCAATCGTGTATATATATATATATATATATATATATATATATATATATATATATATATGTATATATGTATATATGTATATGTATATGTATATGGCCCACGGGGCTTTGGATTGACGGTGAGTGGGTGCCTTGTTAAGGCACTCCTTGCGATAGGTCACCGGTTCAAATCCCCCCTGGGTACTTAGATTAGTCTTAACTTAGAAAAAAAATAAAAAAAATATGTATATGTATATGTATATGTATATATATATATATATATATATATATATCTATCTTACATATATATATATATACATATATATGTATATATATATATATATGTAAGATAGATATATATATATATATATATATATATATATATATATATATATATATATATATATATATATATATATATATATAGATATGTATGTATGTATGTATGTATGTATGTATGTATGTATATGTATATGTAGCAATCTTATGGGTTTAATGCGTGTGTCTTCTGCTTGGGCCCAATTGACTTGGAGGGGAGCTGACTTGACTAGTTTTTGGAGGCAAAAATTCAATTTCAAAAATTAAAAATTTTCTCTTTTAAAATTCCAAATGGACATGACACAAAAATATTTTTTTCTTTTGACTCTAGCATGAAGAACATGCTTTAAAATGATCAATAAAATACATCAAGGTCCAAAATATACATTATGATGACCGACCATAGTTACAAAAATTCAACATGTTTTTCTACAGGAGACAATCCAACAAACATGTAAACCATGGAAAATGTGGGTTTGAGAAGTAGGGAAGCCATGTAAATGTTAGAAAATAATAACATCAACTTGATCAAATATTTGAGACATCTTGGTGCAAATTTATCGTAGTAAAACGAAACTCTGTGTGTTTCCTATAGTTGCAAAAATAGTTACAAAACAAAGGAAAAGTATGAACAATAAAGTTGCAATAGTAAGAGAAATAAAGTGAAATGAGGATATGGAATGGTATTAACTAGTGCCACCACGATCATCGAATGCACACATAACCAAAAAAAAAGAGAATTTCATAAAATCTTCTATTTAGCCATGCATAAGAGTTATGAAAATGTATCTTTCAGAAATGATGAAAAAATGAATAAAAGCATAACACTAGCAAAAGTACAAGATGGATATGGAGCTCTTGGGGTGGGCCTAGGCCAAGGATGCTTAATTCCTTAAAGGAAATAAAAACTAAGAGATGAAATGTAACACTTCTTTCAATAATTGAGAAACTATTTACACATTACAAAATTACAAAGCTTGCATGGAAATACAAATCTAGTGTTTCCTCCTATTCTTCACATGCTTTTCTATGTCTCTACTAAGATACTGGATCCTTTTATTTATACAATGAGTGGGGAGAAACCTCCTTGAGAGGAGGATTGCATTTCCCTCCAAAAATTCCTATAAAAGGGGATCTTACTCCTAGTCCACCTCACAATAACAAGAAGGGGCATTAAATTCCCTCAACCATCTTGGTTAAGGCTCTCCTACTGTGTGGAACAAGTCCCAAGAATATCTCTAGTTCTAGATCTCTTGAAATATGTGCAATATCTCTTTAAATCCCACAAAATAAACATGTTAAGGAACATAAATATTAAAAACCTCATTGACTTTTCTAAGAACCCATTAAGCTAGGAAAATTTATCATTAAGTGCAAAAGATGGGTTCAATATAGTTTTTATGTTCTTAGGACTGAATTGATGGGACTTATAATTTACCTATTTTGGAGGCCCATCATACTCCCTTATTAGAATTGTTGATCACCCTTGATAAACTCACTCTTCTTCTCTTCTCTTTTCTTTTTCATTCATCTTCCTAATGAACTACTTGATATCCCATGCTAAGTTAATTATGGTTACCCCTACATTAAGGGAATTTTGAGGTCTAAAATGGGCCTCCTAAGAAAAATGTACAACAAAAATAAACTTTATAAGAACCAATAGGATTCAAGATAATGATGTCAACCATGGGGGGTGATTCACCATTTTTGGAGTAAAAAAGTAAAAAGATTAAAAAATAACAGCATAATAAAACTACGTTTTCAACTTGTATTTTTAACTTATCTCCCTAATATTTTACTTAAATTTCAAGCGAGAGTACTCATTGGATGCAAAATTCAAATCCTCATCCAATGAATACCCATGCTGCATACTTTCAATGGACCCTACTACACGAAAAATGAGAAATACATGAAAAAATGTGATTGCAATCAAGTTTTTCATGTATTTCTCATTTTTCATATAGCAGGGTCCATCGAAATTATGAAACATGGGTACTGCTTCAATCAGGAATCAAATTATGCATCCAACGAGTGTTGTCACTTGAAATTTGAGTAAACCCATAGGGATATAAGTTGAAAATACGAGTTGAAAAAATAGTTTTTTCTTTTTTCCCTCTAAAATTTGATGATGTAATCTTGTCTTATTTTATTATTTCCACTATTATTTTATAATTTCTTTAGGAGGCCTATTTTATACCTAAAAGATCCCCTAATTCTAGGTGGAATATTTCATTTCCATCTATAGAACTCCATTACCTGGATTCTTCTTCCCGGTCTTCATGTACTTGGAGCCCTAACAGTAAGGTTGTATTGAACCTAAGACCTATCCACTGAATTCCAAGTCTTTGGATGATCATTTTGTATAAGAAATTTCCTGCTAATGCTCCCTAAAACTAGTTAGAATAGTGGTACTCTTTTATCTTGATGCTATGGAGTAACTTTTTCCATATTCTTTGACAAGCTTGTGAGCTCTCCTCCCATAATAGTATGAAATTTTCTTTAAAATGGAGTATGGATTCACTTCTCTTTTCCAAATTTCCACTATCTCGGGGTCCTCTATAATGATGGAATGAGATGTGGTGGGTATGGAAGGATTCGCCTATTCAAGGCTGATCCATAGTGGTTATTTTAGTTCCCCACCCAATGTTTTCTTCACCTCTTGTACCTTTATTTCCTCATGTCTCAACCATGATGTTATTGCTAATAGTTGTGCATCCCCTAGGTATGGCTTTGGATCCCATAAGGGCATGCTGGTAAGCACAATATTATGGACATAGAATTCACCATCCTTATATTTTCCCTCCATACTATATTCAAGGAAAGAATCAATGAACTATTTACTATCTTGCAGCTGGATTGCCCCCCTTTGTGCTATATTCATTTATTTGGAACCTGCACCACCATTCCTTCAAAAATAGTGAATAATCCCTTGAAGGCTACCTATAACTAACAACTTACAAGGATAAGTGCGCCATAGTCCCCAAGGATGTTTTTAGTGATGAAATATGAGCATATTTTCCCTTTAAAAACTCTTATGCTTGTTGAAATTGGTCCCTTAGTTGTTGGTTTTATTTCTCAAGCTGCTTTCTTTTATTTTCCTAATCTATCTTGAAGAAATCCATCTCTAACCTCATTTTTCTCATTTCATCCTCCACCTTGGCAATGTCAGCAACTACTTTGTATTGTGTTATTCTTCTCCACATGTGTGTCTCTACTTTGGCCTTATCCACTTCAAGCATTAAATAGGGCACAAAGTGTGCAAGGAGAATTCTCCTTAATTTTCTTGTAGTAAGGGGATCAACCTCACAGGGGCTTCACTCATTGAACCTCAGACATATCACGTGCGTTCATGGCATATTAAACAATACCCTTAATTTGACTACATATTGGAAAATACCTCTAAAAATCACATTATTTAACCCCTTACCAATATGAACCCAATGCACCTTCCCAATTTCAATACCCCTAATTTCACTAGATATTGTAGGTATCCATTTTTTCATTAACATTTTTATACCCCTTTATATTTTTTGATTAACTTTGAGCTCCATTTTTATGCCTGTCAATATAAAAGCCCTTTACCCCCTATATACCCCAATATATTATGTCATTTTTTCCTCATATATATCCCCCAATATGAAACCACGTGTTATGGTATTTCTCCCCTAGTGAAGCCCCAATGATCAAGCTTTAGTGGCTAGGAGAAGAAGGAAGGTGGCTTCCTTGGGGCAAGCAATGCTGCAACGTTTTCTATCTCCTGTATCCTAGCAAGTTGTTCCTTTAGTTGTATAGGCTACTCCTATAGCTGGAAAATCTTCCTATGTAGATTGGACTAGTTACTTTGTAATGCAAGGTTACCCTCGCTTACACCCACAGTATGCATATACAATGCATAAGCACATCATTCCTAGGTATTTTAACTCCCCATCGAGTCGAAATCTTCAACCATCAATGGTTAAGGCCCCCTTAATAACTCAACGGAACCATTCATTACAATAGCCCAGTCTTTCATTTCCTTCTATCGGAACTCAATCACCCCTTATAAACCTTAGTTTAAGCCTTACCCATGCTTTAGGCCTTCATAGCATTGTTGCCGCATATATAATAAAACCCCTCTTTAAACCATGGTTAATGCGGACTTAACCACAAAACCCTCTATCGGTGCTTAACTCATTATAACCCCTTTATCCTTTATAATGGTGGACTTATATATGAAACTTCACATATTCACGCTTAATCCTTTATAACTCATTTACAAAGGAAATATGCGTAAAACATACCTTTCCGCCTTGGTACGGCCTCTGCACAGTTCTTGAGGTTTCCCCTTTATCACTGATCGCAATTGGGTATTGGCGCCTCTGCAGGTTTTCGTTAACACTGGCTCTATTGCATCTAATATGTGATAATGCACTATCGGATCTCAAATATTATTAATCGGGCCTCAATACTTTATCGAGTCTGCCTTTTCCATATGCCTTATTGCATTTCCTCCGAAATCTACATTACATAGGAAATACACGAAACCTCGCTCCAATGCTTAAGGCCGGAACTCAAATGGAAGTGAGTCCACCTTTATAAACTTTTGGGTCTGCGCCTTTCAACCATTTACAAAGTGCTACTCCTTCCTTCCGCCGGTCTCTGATTTAATCAGGATCGTAGATCTAGCTTCCAATCCGACAATTATGATTAAATTGCTATCGCTATTGCCATATTTAAAAGGGTCGTTCCAACCTCGTTCCAATAACTCCGATTAAATCTTGACCATTGATTTTGTGATTGATCCAACAATCAAGATCCTGCCCCGTTACAAAAGTCACTTGACGATCTTCCACCGTTGATCTACACTTAATAGATCCAATGGTCCACGGTGACTTCGAATAGACAACACGTATGAAGAATAACCGCCCAAAAAGTGGTTTTCCTTCCCTCCTTCGCTGCTACGTGTCACGATATGTATGGAATCAGGTGACTAGCCTTCAATACCACTTATGGTTTTGAGGCCACCCGAAATACCACTTCTACTGTTTAAACCCACCGATGCGATATCAATTCCTTTGTCTTTGCGATATGATCCTGTCCGTTGATTGTAACGATCCAACAGCTCCTTTGTATTGTCGCCTCGCTTCTCCGTTTGTCCCTTTTCTTATGTTTTACGCTATCTCTTCAACATTTTCTCTGTGGTTCAGGTTCTTCAAAAGGTTCTGGGTCTTCTGCTATTTCACTGTGCACTCTTCCTCCTGGGCTTAACTTCGCATGCTCCTTTGATCGATGTCACTTCAGAGCATTTCTTGATCCTTCAAGTGGATTCAATGATCCATTATGATTCCTCCGAATCATTCTTCTCCTCTGCGTAGTTCTTTAGAACTCTGCCTGCAACCTTTGTTACAGAACCTACGAATTCACACATAAATCAATCATTACATACTTATTTCACACATTACACAGTTCCCAAATGAACCTCTGTATATATAAATATGAACAATTGATTACATGTCGAGACTCTCTATCTCTCAGGCCTGATCTTCAATATTAGTGGCCTCCTCCCTCTTTTTACTCTGCCCGTAGGCTTACATTTATACCAGAAAAGGTTCTTTTGAACTAATTCTGGTTCAAATCCTAGATCTATTGAACTAACTCCCAAATGTCCTCTAAGTCAACTTCTAACTCTAATTAATCCCTAAGAACTCTCTCTAGTTTCTCGAATCATGAAACTGCCTTAAGAGTTATAATTGACTTCTAACTCTCTTGTCATTATTAACCACCCATGTTTTCCTTAATTCGAGAATTTACAACATCCTCACATTATCTAATTAATTCTTATCCTACTCACTCAAAAACCTAAATATTACATTAATTCATCACTTAGGAATCCAACTTCCTTAAAATACATCACCCCCTATGTCTACTAAAATACAATGATTTTCTCTTGAGTTGAATGCTCCTGCATCACTTTGTGACCTCAAGTAGGACAAACATTATTCTTTGTTGTGTCTCTAGCTCTAGTAATTCTTGAATTTCACCCTTCTATAGCTTCTCACCTTCTAAACTAGGCGTTTCTTCAATGGTGATGGCGGTATTAGATGGTGGTTTTTGTTTCCGTTGAACCTAATTATGGTACTTTTCTTCCTTGTATACACAATTGTTTTAGTTAGGCCTACTTTCCTTGGACTTGGTGGGAGTGCTAACACCTACCAATGTTGTTGCAATCTCCTTTTCCTCTTCTTCTAGGGTGCCTATCATTTTTTTCTTTGTAGGACTAGACACTACTTCCCCTTTCCTTTTCTTGGATGAGTCCTTCTATGGTTTATTAAGTTTTTATTGGGCCTCTAAGAATTCTTGCTACATTTATTCCCATGTGGTGATGTTATTTCCTTCTAATCTCATGAACCATTAGAAGGTTACATCCTTCAGGGTTGCAGGAAATAACTTGATCTTATGCTCACAAATGGTGTAATCATAAGTGTTGCATACCACAACAAACTCAAGCATGAAATTATTAGGATACTCTGTAATCAAACAATAGAATTGTGGGAGAACAGACGAGTTAACCTTTTTTTCATTCTAGCTTCTCCATCTATTTCTCTAATGGGAAATTTAAACACTTTTGGTTGTCTATCCTCAACCATAGTGTTGGTGGGGTGTGAAGGTATTTATCTTTCTGCAAGGTCCTCAAATATCCTTGTTTTATTACAAAAAAGGGTCGTTGTCTATCCTCAACCATAGTGTTGGTGGGGTGTGAAGGTATTTATCTTTCTGCAAGGTCCTCAAATATCCTTGTTTTATTACAAAAAAGGGCCTCAAAGGTTCCTGTGGAAAGGGTAGGAGGCTCATAGTCAATTGAAAATGGCTAGATGCTAGTAGAAGTGGGGATTCTTGGTAGATATTTTCTTGTCTTTTCCCAAATTATTTGAGGTAGAAAAGACAATTTTTTTGTATTTTTTGAAAATAAGATGCTAATATGTTTTGTTTTATTTTTGTAGGAGATTAAATCAAATAAAGAGAAAATGAACCAAAGAAAATGGTGGCACATACTTTGACATCTCCCAAAAAATGATGCCAAAAAGTGATGGCCCTAAATATTGCAACAACGATACTACAAATCCCAAAGGTCTCAACTTTAATTATCAACCCAGGGTTCATACAAACGTAAGAGGGGTTGACATTGTATGTGAAACATAGACTATCTCTTTCTCTTGATGATTTTTATACAAATGGAAGCATTGAAATGAAGGCTAGATGTGTTGACACCTAATCCTTAGGGATTGGGAAAATATTGTAAATATGAAAATAAGAAGATGAAGAGACATTGGAATATGAATTCCAAATGTCTCCCTATCTAGTGTATATATTAATGACTCTTCTTAATATAAATTTAATGTTCATGGATTTATCAATGCCTGGTTTGACATGGTATCAGAGCACAGGTCCTAAATTTGGTTCTCTTTGTCCCTATAACTCCTTTGCCTAAGGCCTATTGTTGTTGCAACTCATTTCCTAGTTATACCAGTTTGTTGTCATAATAACCTCTATCTAAATGTTTTTATTGAATGTATGTTGTTCATATGCACTGGTTGAATGTACGCTAGTTCATATACATTAATTTTTTTCTACATTGGAATCGTGAGTTGAATAGATTGTGCTTTGAGAAAATCATTAGTTCATGCAATTGAAGTGAATACAAAATGTTGAAGTTGTCACCATGCATATTCTTTGTGTGTTGATTAAAACTCATGGTATATGCATTGAAACTTCTATTTATATATGCGTTGTTTCATATTATGTATTGGTTCATGCTCTTTATATGTGGTGGTTCATATTAAATGTTGGAATGTGAGTTAAGTGTTGTATTGAATGTTGAATATTGAGCGGTGTGTTGAATGTTGAATAATTAATTTTAAGCGTCCTGTTGAATGTTGGAGCGTGAGTTTGAAGGTGCGTTAAATTGTTGAGAATTCATTTTTCTATGTTGAATAATCTCCAATAGATTTTGAGGGTCATTCCATTTATATCTCAGTTAGTTTATTCTATGTTATGCTACATTCTCTTAAGAGTCATTTCACTGATATGTTAAACCATTTTTATATGCATTGAGCATCGTGTGGTTTTCGTGTTTGACCATGTTGGCAACATTTGATGGAAATCTACATATCCATATAAAAATGTTGCCTTTTCTTATATAATGGAGCAATTGGTGTTGGTCGAATGTATCACATGAAACCAAATACAAATGTTATATATATATATATATATATATATATATATATATATATATATATATATATATATATATATATATATGATATCGAGAGGCAACATTTTTTTCGAGTTATTTTGGAGACAATTTTAGGCTATTATATGATGGGTCTTTATTATTTATAGATACATGTTATATTTTTTCTGCAAGTATTTAGTTCCCATCTCAAAATTTCATTTAATAATTCATTCACTCATTTCCATTGTTGGAGTAATTCTCACTGGAAATGATAACTAACATGAATGCTCCATAAATATAAAGAATACCATCATTTTCATTGAATTATGGAAAGATGTTTGTGAAGGAGAAGGTGGGAATCCACCATAGAACTATGGTCAAAGGTTGCCTAAATTTGATGGCACTGAACCCACTACAACATGTCAACAACACATAGAAAAAATGAATGACTTTGCAGATGTTCAAGAAGTTGATTTTGGTGATGTTAAGATGAGGCCTTTTGCCAAAATCCTGGCTGAAGAGGTCAAAAAATGGTACAGAGGACTAGCAGAAGGAAATATTTTTAATCTTCAACATTTGAGCACACTTTCCTTGATAGATGGGAGGTTAAAAATAACCCTTTCTAGATTATGCTTGAGTATAGGAATTTAGAGAGGAAATAGAGAGAATCAGTACAAGATTTCTCAACTAGATTCTATAAGGTTTACAATTCCATCCCAGCAGACATAAAGCCTCCCCCAGGATTGGCTTTACTTCACTATCCGTATGGATTTGATGCAGATACAACCTATCAATTAAGGGAAACAAACCTAGCAACTTTGGAAGAAACAAAGAAAAATGTTGTCGATATAGAAGCAAATATACTTATCAAAACGACCAAAATGGAAGATGAATGAAGAGGAGTGGTTAAGGAGGAGTTTTCTCCATCATCAGACAATAATCTAGTTGCATTATTGAAAATCATGCAGAGGTTTATGGAAAAAATCATTTTGCAAAAGATACTTATTGTTAGGGAGCAACAAAGAAGACCTCCTTTATAAGAAAAATTTGCAGAAGAAGGAGAAGTTATTGATTCATGTCACCATGAGCTACATATTGATTGTGTTATATATTCACTTGAAGATAGTAATGAAGAACATGAAGAAGATACTAAATTAGGTGAAGAAACTTTGCCCTTGTGTTTTGCTTGATTTCAATTACCGAAGGAGAACTTTCATAGTGTTATAAGTCAACAATCTCATAGTGTTGACATCAAACATGAGGAAAACAATGAGTTAGTTGATGGTAACCCTCTACCCTTATACTTTTCGTCATTTGAGCTATTGAAAGAAAAATATAATATTACTAATGAAGTAGGGAAGCAAGTGGACAATATCATAGATTGGAAGCAACCTTCTCATGTATTTGATGACCCTGTTATTTGTTATATGGAATATTCTTTAAGTTCAAAATCACAACCATTGAGTAACCATGAGATTGAAGATGTGGTTGGAGGATTGAAAAATGAAGAATATTGTGAATTAATTCAAGGTCATTCTGTGCCATTAAGTTTTGGTTCATTTGATTTCTTGAAGAAAAACATTAAAACTATCACTAGAAAAAATTATGGTGAGTTTAGAGTGGAGCCTATAGTCTCTTTGGAACAAATACACAATAAATTGCATTATCCCTTTTCAGTTTTTAATGATCCAATAGACTAATCTTTTGGATGGTTTATGCAGTTAAATTTCTCATCATTTAGTCAGTTGTGAACTTGAAAACAGGGGTGATGAAGACTTAGTTTTGGAAGCTAACATCATTGTTTTGTCTAGTAGTGGTTTCATTAGAAAAGTCACATGAAAATTTGTAGCCCTATAATGACAGCTATAAGTTGAAATTGCATAAAACCAAGAATGCATATAAAGGTTTATAATCCTAGTATGTAGACCACTTGGAGCAAAATTGTAATCTGTTAGATGAGATGAATTTCAGTGATCATTCATTTGAAGATCCTTTTACAAACCTGTTGGAATCATCATTCAAGGTAGATCTTATTTTGTTCGCAAGTGCAAAGATTGGATTCAGTTTGATATTTGAGTTGCCATTCTCTTTCTTCTTCTGTCTTCTCAAGGTAACTGTGAGAAGAACCTAGTCAAGTAGCCATTTTCTTGATTGGCTACATTGGAGAGAAGATATCACCTAGTGTATATATTTTCAGCAGGTGCGGACAACCATAATCAATGTTTGAAGCTCAAGGAGTAGGCACTAAGACCTTGTTGATGTCTTGTCAATATTTTTATTTCCTTTAAAATTTTCAGCTTTGTAATCAATTTTCAGTCATTTCAGTTTTAGTATTTCTTTTTTTATTCCATTGCCCAAGGGAGAAGGCTACTGATCTACGATGTTCTTGGCAGCTAATAGGGATGATGTTATCCCCATTGGAGCCAATATTAGGGTCATATAATTTAGGGTTGAAGTGTCTCCTTCCTGTTATTCATTTCGAGAATTTGATGGTCAATTTAGCCTATGTATCACTAAGGTGTCATAGCCTAAAGGTTTACTTGTCAAAGGAGCCATTTAGTTCTTGAAGTCTTGTGGTCAAGACAAGTCTAAAGGTTTAGGATATTTTTTGCATATAAAGTCTGGTTCAGATCATGTTTTAGGTGTTTTCATTGGAAATTTCTCAGAAGCATCTTTCCAATGGTATATTCGGTTCTTCAAACTGACTTTCGGATCAAAAGATAGATCAAGTTGAAGTTTTTCTCCTCAAAACTAGAAAACAAAAGAAAAACATAAAAAAATCTAAGTTTTGGGTATTTTCCTTCTGCCACATGTCAGCTTGGTGTGACATCACAAAATTTCCAATGTTTTCATATCAGAAGGATACGTAAGAGGCACATTGGAGCACACATATGATATTGACGATCGGAGGTCCAGGGGCAATCAACAATCATGCATATTGGAAGGTCCTAGCAATATCGATGATAAAGCACATAGACGATCGCATATCACATGTCGGAGGTACAAGGCATATGGCATATCGTTAATCGGCGATCGCCGAATTGCAAGTCCAGGGCATATCGACATTCAACGATCGACAAATTGCAAATAGTGCAAATTGCAATGTTTCTATATATAAATGTGTCGATATGCAATGTTGTGATATACAGAAGGGCCAATAGTGTTAAAATGTCAGGAAAAAGTGCCGATTGTGTTAAACTGTCGGGGAATGCCTAAACATATTAAGAAAAGAATTCATCAAAAAACTAGAGGTGCACGAGCCTTTTCTCTCTCCTCTAGCGGGACGCGTGGGGTGCAATATGATTGGGTCCGATGAGGGACACATGGTGAAATATGATTGGTTTTGATAAAGCTACGTGGCATCTGACGTCAGCATAGCATAGCGGTACGATGGACATGTGGCAGGAATTTTTGGCATTTTGAGGGGTCATAAGAGGGAAAATTGAGGTGACACATGTCACCACTCATGAGGTGTCACCTGGAAGTGATGATGTCATATCTAATATTGGCGTATCAAAGGTTGAGGATATCAATGTTTTTTAATACTTTCCAGTTGGGAAAGCTCTGATTGAAAAATTTCTGATGAGATGGGTCTCTGATATCAGGGCTGGCACATGATCATTAAGATTTAAAGAAATTAGGTGCTAAAAGCATTTAAAAAGGGAAATTTGCCCCCGGTAGTGAATAAAAGCCTTAGCACCTCAAGACTAGGTGGTATGGTCACAACCCTCGGTCTTATGGCAAAGAAATGTAGGAAGGGCTAAAACAAAAGGAGTTAGGAAAAATCAGAATTCTGTGTTAAGTTACGTTATATAAAGGGGCTCTGATAGCATTAAGTCAGCAATCACTTGGCCCTCTTATATAACAAAATAAAGGCCAAAGGAGCAAGCATAAGGGAATGAGGAGTATCAGTGAAACAATAAAGTGATATTTCTCCAATAATATCATACAAAGAGTTAGCATATGGATGGGTCAGTATCTATTGGAACGTAGGAAAAGGGGGGTTGGTAGTTTGGAATGGACACTCAACAAGCTTATATGAAAACAATTACATCCACTCCAAATTTAAAGGCAGAGGATCAACATTAATGAACCAATTTACATAGTTGAAGGTTGAAGATTTTCTAGCAGTTCTAAACTTCTTGTAGTTTTCGAGTGATTGTTTTTATTTTTAGTGTGTTGTTCAGTTATTTGTCCTACAATCACCAAAAATTTTCCTCTAAAGATTCAATAGAACAACCAAATTCGACTAGAGTTCCTATTTTCTAGTTTTGTTTCAAGAAATATATGTCTTTGTTAGATATTATTTTGTAATGATTTTTTATTTGAAGTTTGAATTTATTCGAGACAGTCTATAAATACGTTGTAATAAAACTTAGAAAAGGTTTGAATGTGTTGTATTATGTTGTAACTTGTATGAAGAAAAGAGTTGTAGATTGATGTAAGTCGTGGATTGTACTCAAAGTGATCAATTTACAGAAATACAAAGAAAGTTTGCTCCAATATTCTCATCTCAAACAATTGTTGATGTGTTCTTTCATGTAAAATTGTTTCTTTTCCTCAGTTTCCACAATTTTTTTCCCTCCTTATTGTTGCAAGAAGATTAAGGGCCGAATTTTCTTAAGTGTACTCTGTTATGGCTTGTTAACAATATCAATGTTTTCCTTTTGATATTAATTATAGAATTCATTTTTCTATGCATCTTATTCACACCACAAGCACTCTATAAGATCTAGGAGTTTGCCTACCCTGCCTTGTGACAGTTCTCTGTCATTGTTGTTATTGATTACCCATAATTTTATGACTCCATTTCCAATGGACTTTTCCAACATCTTTCAACCAAACCTTTAAAAAACCAAACTCGATCTTAATAGCTAGCCTAAAATATTAAAAACATTAATCTAAATCAGATAGAGAGATCCCTTTCTGAAGCTGGAAGGGCTAAATCCCAGCTTTAAAAGTGTTTTTTTGGTTACCTATGGGTTTCTCTCCACAACCTAGGGAAATTACAGAGTGATAACATTCTAACGACCATACTAGGGAAGGAAGGTTCCATATTCCATTGGAAAGATCCATAGAGTTTAGATTTTATTGTTGATGGTGGATAGTGATCAAACACAAGAAGGATGAAACATTCTCCTAGCGATTCCAATCATTGTTACATTTAGATTTAGAGACTCCACTAGAGAATGAAACTTGTTGACAGAAGAATGGAAGCACATCTCAGAAAAATCAGGTATCAGATATTCTTTCTCATTAGGTACCTTCTGTCCTTTCCTAAAAATGTCAAAAGGATTTTCCTTTACCTGCTGTATCCAAACAAAGATTACAAATCTGCACATAATTCTCCTTTTAAAATTGTATATCATTCCTTTGAAGTTGCAAATGCATCTCCTTATTGTATTAGTGATCCTGAACAAGATCCAAATGATAATCATAGTCAAATCAGTACAATTCCATCTCAAAAAACCACAGTCATGGTTGTTGCCCGATATGCTCCATTAGATCTACAAGCTCCTTTACATGATTTACCACAGAACTATGGTCAAAGGTTGCCTAAATTTGATGGCACTAGACCCACTACAACACAACAACACATAGACAAAATGAATGACTTTGTAGATGTTGAAGAAGTTGATTTTGATGATGTTAAGATGAGGCTTTTTGCCCAAAGCCTGGTTGGAGAGGTCAGAAAATGGTATGGAGGACTAACAGCAAGAAGTATTTTTAATCTTCAACAGTTTGAGCACACTTTCCTTAATAGATGGGAAGTTAAAAATAACCTTTTCCATATTATGGCTGAGTATAGGAATCTAGAGAGGAAATTGAGAGAATTAGTACAAGATTTCTCAACTAGATTCAATAAAGTTTACAATTCCATCCCAGCAAACATAAAACCTTCCTTGGGATTGGCTTTACTTCACTATCCAGATGGATTTGATGCAGAGATAGCCTATCAATTAAGGGAAAGAAACCTAGCAACTTTAAAAGAAATGCAAGAAAAATGTAGTTGACATAGAAGCATATATGTTGATCAAAACGACCAAAATGGAAGCTGAAAGAAGAGGAGTGGTTAAGGAGGAGTTTCCTCCATTATCATACAATAAGATGGATGCATTAGTGAAAATCGTGCAGAGGTTTATGGAAAAATTCACATTTCAAAACAAACTTATTGTTAAGGAGCAACAAAGAAGACCTCATTTCCAAGTAGATTTTGTAGAAGAAGGAGAAGTTATTGATTCATGTCACCATGAGCTATATATTGATTGTGTTATATATTCACTTGAAGGCATTAATGAAGAACATGAAGGAGATACTGAATCAAGTGAAGAAACTTTGCCCTTGTGTTTTTCTTCATTTCAATTACTGAAGGAGAACTTTCATAGTGCTATAATTCAACAACCTCATAGTATTGACATCGAACATGAGGAAAACAATGAGTTACATGATGGTAAACCTCTACCCTTATCTTTTGCTTCATTTGAACTATTGAAAGAAAACTATAAGATTACTAATGAAACAAGGAAGAAATTCGACAATAGCATAGATTGGCAGCAACCTTCTCATGTATTTGATGACCCTGTTATTTGTTATATGGATGATTATTTTAATTCGAAATCATAGCCATTGAGTAACCAAGAGATTGAAGACGTGGTTGGAGGGTTGAAACATGAAGAACATTGTGAATTAATTCATGGTGGTTCTGTGCCATTAAGTTTTGGTTCATTTGAGTTCTTGAAGAAAAATGTTAAAACTATCACTGGAGCAAAGGATGGTGAGCTTAGAGAGGGGCCTATAGTCTCTTTGGAACCAATACACAATAAATTACATCAACCCTTTTCACTTTTCAATGATCAAATAGCCAATCTTTTGGATTGTTTCTACAATCAAAATTCTCCTCATTTAGTCAGTTGTGAACTTCAAAACAGGGGTGATGAATACTTAGTTTGGCAGCCAACATCATTTTTTTTTCCAATAGTGGTTTCATTACAAAAGTCACATGAAAATTTGCAGCCCTATCATGAAAGCTATAAGTTGAAATTGCATAAAAGCAAGAATGCATATAAATTTTTGTAGTCCTGGTATGTAAACCACCTGGAGAAAAATTGTAATTTGTCAAATGAGATGAATTTCAATGATCATTCATTTGAAGATCCTTTTACAATACTGTTGGAATCATCAGTCAAGGTAGATATTGTTTTGTTCACCAGTGCAAAGATTGGATTCAGTTTGAGATTTAGTTTCCATTCACTTTCTTCTTCTGTTTTCTCAAGGCAACTGTGAGCATAACTCAGTCAAGTAGCCATTTTCTTGAGTGGCTACATTGGAGAGAAGAGATCACCTAATGTATATACTTTCAGCGGGTGTGGACAACCATCATCAACGTTTGAAGCATGAGGAGAAGGCCCTAGGACTTTGGTGATGTGTTGTCAAATTTTTTATGTCCTTTAAAGCTTTCAGCTTTGTAATCAGTTTTTAGTCCGTTGATTTTTAGTCTTTTTTTTTATTCCATTGCCCGAGTGATAAGGCTACTGATCTACGATGTTCTTGGCACCTTATAGGGAGGATTCCAACCCCATTGGAGCCAATGTCAGGGTCATATAATTTAAGGTTGAAGTGTCTACTTCTTGTTATTAATTTCAAAAATTTGATGGTCAATTTAGCCTATGTATCACTAAGGTGTCATAGCCTAAAGGTTTACTTGTCAAAGGAGCCATTTAGTTCTTGAAGTCTTGTGGTCAAGACAAGTCTGAAAGTTTGGGAGATTTTTTGCATATAAATTATGGTTCAAATCATGTTGCAGGTGTTCTCATTGGAAAGTGCTTAGAAGCAGCTTTCCAATGGTATATCTATTTCTTCAAACTGACTTCTAGATCAAAAGATAGATCAAGTTGAAGTTTTGCTCCTCAAAACCAGAAAACAAAGAAAAACATAAAAAAAATTCTAAGTTTTGGGTATTTTCCTTCTGCCACGTGTCAGCTCGGTGTGACATCACAGAATTTCCGATGTTTTCATATTAGAAGGATATGTAAGAGGCACATCAGAGCACACATATGATATCAGCGATCAAAGGTATAGGGGCACTCGTCGATCAGGCATATTAGAAGGTCCAAGGCATATCAATGATAAAGCACATTGGTGATCACATATCACATGTTGGAGGTACATGACATATGACATATCGACAATTAGTGGTCGGCGAATTGCAAGTCCATAGCATATCGACGTTCGGCGTTTGGCGAATTGCAAATAGTGTGAATTGCAATGTTGTGATACATAAATGTGATGATATGCAATGTTGCGATATACAAAAGGGTCGATAATGCTAAAATTATGGGAAAAAGAGTCGATAATGTTAAATCACTAGGGAACGCCTAAACAAATTAACAAAGGAATTCATCGAAAAACTAGAGGTGCATGGGCTTTTTCTCTCTCCTCTAGCAGGACACATGGCACAATATGATTGGTTTTTTTATAAGGAACACGTGGCAGAATACGATTGGTTCTGATAAAGCTATGTGGCATCTGATGTCAGCATAACTTGGCAGTACAAAGGACACATGGAAGGAATTTTTGGTGTTTTGAGGGGTCATAAGGGGGAAAATTGAGGTGACATGTGTCACCACTCACGAGATTCCACGTGGTAGTGATGACGTCATATCGGAGATCGACGTATCAGAGGTTGAGGATATTAGCGTTTTGTAATAATTGCCACTTGGAAAAGTTCCAATTGAAAATTTTCAGATGAGAGTGGTCTCCGATATAGGGGTTGGTGCATGATCATTAAGATTTAAAGAAATGAGGTTGTAAAAGCATTTAACAAAGGAAAATGGACCCCGGCAACAAATCAAATCCTTAGGACCTCAAAGCTAGGAGGTATGGCCACAACCCTTGGTCTTATGGTGAAGAAATGCAGGAAGGGCTAAAACAAAAGGAGCGAGGAAAAATTAGAATTGTGCGTTAAGTTACGTTATATAAAGGGGCTCCGATAGCATTAAGTTGACAATCACTTGGCTCGCTTATATAACAAAATAAAGGCAAAAGAAGCAAGTGCAATGGGCTGAGGAGTATCATTGAAACAATAAAGCAAGATTCTTCCAATAAGATCATACAGAGAGTTAATAGGTGGATGGGTCAGAAGTTGTTGAAATGCAGGAAAAAGGGGGTTGGTAGTTTGGAATGGACAACCAACAAGCTTGTGTGAAAATAATTACATCCACTCCAAATTTAAAGGCAGAGGATCAACATTAATGAACCAATTTACAGATTTGAAGGTTGAAGATTTCCCAGCAGTTCTAAATTTCTTGCAGTTTTCCAGTGATTGTTTTTATCTTTAGTGTATTTTTCAATTATTTTTCCTACCATCAGCAACATTTTTCCTCTAAAGATTCAACAGAACAACCAAATTTGACCAGAGTTCCTATTTTCTAGTTTTGTTTCAAGAAATATCTATGTCTTTGTTAGATATTATTTTGTAATGAGTTTTGATTTGAAGTCCGAATTTATTCAAGACAATCTATAAATATTTTGTAATAAAACTTAGAAAGGGTTGGAATGTGTTGGATTATGTTGGAATTTGTATGAAGAAAAGAGTTGTACATTGATGTAAGCCGTGGATTGTACTCAAAGTGATCAATTTATAGAAATACAGAGAAAGTTTGTTCTAGGATTCCCATGTCAAGCAATTGGTGATGTGTTCTTTCATGTAAAATTGTTTCTTTTCCTCAGTTTCCATATTTTTTTTTCCCTCCTTATTGTTGCAAGAAGATTAAGGGCCGAATTTTCTTAAGTGTATTATGCTCTGGATTGTTAACAATATCAATGTTTTCTTTCTGATATTAAGTATATAATTCATCTTTGTATGCTCTATATTTAATTGAACTTAAATATAATTCATCTTATTCACACCACAAGCAGTCTATAAGATCCAGGAGTTTGCCTACCCTGCCCTGTTACAATTCCTCTATCATTTTTTCTATTGATTACTCATAATTTTATGACTCCATGTTCAATATAATTTTCCATCATCTTTCAACCAAACCTTTGAAAAACCTAACTCAAACTTAATAGCTAGCCTAAAATCTTAAAAACAGAAATCTAAATCTGATAGAGCAATCCCTCTCTGAATCTAGAAGGGTTAGACCCCAGCTTTAAAAGTGGTTTTTTGGTTACCTCTGAGTTTCTCTCCTCAACCTAGGGAAGTTACAAAGTGATAACATACTCAAAATAACTCTTAAAATTATCCCTAAAAGATTTTCTAAATTCATAATGAGTGGATAAACTACAAGTTGTAGAAGATATATTGGTGAACCCTTTTAGTGCTTTAAAAGTTACTTCTCCCATTAAAAATAACATGTTGAAAACTAAGGTTCAACACATAGTTTCACTTCGAGTGTCCATCCTATGTTGTAATGATGATAATGAGATGGATGAAGTGATATTAATATGTGTTCACGATATTATGCCAAACCCTTCACTTCCAATGGCCATCTTAGGTTGTGATGATCATGAGGAGATGGATGAAGTGGAATTTATTTGTGTTCAAGAGATAATGCCAAACCCTTTAAACATAGTATTCAATTCTCTTGTTATTTACTTTCAGTTGGACACCATTGGCACATTTTTTTATTTTTTTTAAATTTAAATATTAAATGTATTTGATAAAATTGACTTTATTTGATTATCCTAACTCTTTTTAAAATCATGATTTGAAATTAACATTATTGACAATGAAGGAAAATGAAAGTGTGACAAGATGAATATCATATATTTAGAAATCTAGAGGGGTTATTTAGAATATGCCAACATTTTTCTTAGCTAGTCTCCACCTTCTAATGACTAAACCTACACTCCCAAGAATATAAGAGAGTTTTGCAATTAAGTAAAAAACCCAAGATAGGGGATTGGTTGTTTTACAAAAACCACATAGTTATAGGAATTTGTGGATTTGAAGAATAATCCTTTTACTTACCAACCTTCATTACTCCTTGGATCTTTGTATTTAAGATGGCTAGACAAATACTTGCAATGGCTAATGGATAATGCTCATTTGATGTCAAAATTAAAAAAAAAATGTTTATTTTATCTCATAAATTTTCTCTCTTTTTATTAAAAGAGAAGTGCATGTGATCTATTTGAAAGGGATATTTTATGTTTAAAATGGCAGGAAATATTTATGTGGAAGTATGATCCTTCCCCATCATTTTTGAACAAACAAAAAAAATTGGGCTTTCCACTTATCAAGATTTTAACAATCATGTTATTAAAATGCAAGCTAACCTTAATAAATTGTACTTTCCCCCTATCAAGATTTTAACAATCATGCTATTGAAATGCAAGCTAACCATGGTTCATGGATAGAAGACAGGAATAATATCACTTTGCAGGAAAAGTCAGACAGGACAACGTTGAAGGTAGAAGACACAAGCCATCTTGTAACTAATTTAGAAGGGAAGAATTAGAGAATAACATAGTAGCATCTAACCCAATGTCCATTTATGTTACGATATATTTTTAACTCAATTACACCTTGAGAATTATAATGTTTATGGATTCATATGTAGGGTATAACATTTCATGTTGATCAATACAATTTTGATTTAACAACTCATCTTATATTTTTCATGTATTTTGTGTAATTGACGTGTTTATTGAAGTTTTGACCTTGATTAAGGCTGGTTTTACAGGATTTTTTTTAAGATTTTATTTTATTAATTTTTTATACACTTATATATAAAAAAATATTAATTAAATGAATTTAATTTTTTAATGTTTATAGATATTTATTATTGGTGTTTTAGTGTTCAATTAATTTGTAATATTAGTAAAACTATATAAATTAAATAATTGATAAATAACAATAAAAATCAATTCATGATAAATATCAAAATACTTAGATATGATATATTTCATGTTCTTAAAATTAATAAAATTATAAAAATAAACTAAATTATAATTTTATGTTAAATAATAATAATAATAATTATTATTATTATTATTATTATTATTATTATTTTTCCGTGGAAAATAGAGTTCGTAATTTCTATTAAAAAGTTGTTAATAGATATTACATGTTGTAGATGCCGAGGCGTATGCTGAAGGGTGGCCAGAGCCACGTTACAAAGTAGAAGCTAGATATAAATATCCAGAATGAGTCTAGGTGATTACATGAGCTGTATATCACCAGTAATACAGATTCCCCAAAATTTCAAAAAAATAAAGCCCCAAGGCCATATAGGAAATAGTACATCCATATGTCCATACAATATATATCCGATTAAGAAGATTCCTGCTATACAAAAAGAAGCTCCCAAGTAGCAGCTACAAAAAGAACTAGTGAGGGGGAGAACCCCCTATCAGAAGGCCGTCGATGTAGGGACGATGATAGAACCTGTGTATCCCAGCTGGTGTGTGTTCATCAATCTGTCAGTCTCCTAGAGGCCGATCCGCCGCCTCTTTCGAAAGCTGGTCAGCAATCGCATTTCTTTCCCTGTAGATATGAGAAACAGTGATATGGTCAAAATGTGTTTTTAGAAAAACAATTTCTTCCAAGATATGTTCCAAAGAATATGCATGACAGATAGATTTATTGTTTATCCAATCAATCACTATCTTTGAGTCCCCAAAAATTTGAATTTGTCTGCAATGTTTAGTGAGGGAAAAATAGAGAAGGTGTCTCAAAGTGATAAGCTCCGCAAAATTATTTGATCCCGACCCCAGTCCCAGTCTCAGGTGAAAAAAATGTGTCTCAGATAGGAAAAAAGCAATCCCTCCACCACATCCTTGTGGCGGAGCTGCCCCGTCAAAATATGCCCAAGGCATATCCTTATTTATGTTTTCAGGCTGAATAAGTCTAGGTCGGATGGGTGTGCTCTCAAAAGGAATTTCATTATATGCAGCACAGATGGAAGCCGAGAGAAGCTGATTGTTGACTCTACGGTTCTCAAAAATATAGGCGTTCCTGCTCTGCCATATGAAGCTCGAAATCACTGCTGGGAGATTTAGGGCCTTTTCTGTGGCAAACGCTGCCCACCAATATGTCCATGCAGTCGGTATGTCCTCGCCCTGCCAATTCGATCTGATATTCAGTACCTGTGTGACCTGTTGCCATATTCCTTTAGTCGTCTCACAGTGGAGGAAAAGGTGGTTCGAGGATTCTTCATTACTTTGGCAAAGTACGCACCAAGATGGTCCTGCAATGGCCCGCTTCTTGAGGGCATCCCCTGTAGGCAATTTGTTTGCAATTATGTTCCACAGGAGCAGCCTGTTTCTGGGCTGCACCTGTAACTTCCACACAATTTTCCACCAGCCTAGCAAATTTACAGGTTTTCTGGCTTCCATAAGCCTGATATATCCTAGCTTGGGTGAGTATGTCCCGGATTTAGCAGGGGCCCATATAAGCTGATCTTCATCTTCCCGAAGTTTAATATGAGATTCAATTAGTGCTCGTATATATCCATTCCACTGTTCTGTCCATGCCTCCGGGATCTGTCCATGCCTGTCATTGATCCAAGCTTGGGAAAATATAGTGGAGCGCTCCCGATCTCCGATCTGAGCTAAAAATTTGATGCCCCTGTGATTGAGGTGTTGAATCAGTTCTCTGGGCAGTATGTGAGCATTCGCCGAACCAGGCCAAGGGTCGAGTCCAATGTGAACCTGGGCCCCATTGCCCAACCTCCAGAGTAGATTATCTCTAATAAGGGGCATCGCCTTGAGAGTGGCACGCCAGATCGCTGAAATACCCTGTTGATTCCAAGAAGGTCTGCGAAGCCACTCCGTGAAGCAGGATGGCCATATGTATTTGTGGTGAATAACCTTAGCCCATAGACTGTCCATCTTGGTGAGAGACCAGCCCTGCTTGGCCGTGAGGGCAAGTGCAAATTCCTGTAGGGACTTTAATCCCCAACCACCCCATTGCTTTGGCAGTGCAACGGTAGACCATCTGGTCCAGGCAAATACCCTGCCTTTTTTGTTTCCATTCCAAAGAAAGCGGGTGCAAATTTGTTGGATCCTGTTCAAAATGCCTTTAGGGATCCAAGTCAGAGACATCCAATAAACAGGGGTGGCCTCCAGGACTGTCTTGATCAGTAGGAGTCTGCCAGCTTTAGACAATAGACGGTGCTGCCAGCCTGTAATCCTTCTTTCAATTTTGTTAATAAGCCAAAACCAGTGAGTATTTTTATACCCATCCGACTTCAATCTAAATCCCAGATATTTGAAACCATCCATCAACTGGCATTCTAAGAATGGGAAGAACTGGCCAGCTAGAAGAGCTTCCTGCTGTGAGCAATTCATCATGGACCTGGTGGACTTCTGTTCGTTTATTTCCATGCCCGTGGCTTTACAAAAGAGGAGTAGGATGTCATTAAGGGCAACGCTGTCCCTGATACTGCCATTCAGGAAAATTAATATATCATCCACAAACAATAGGTGGGTAAGTACAAACTGCTCCGTAATTTTGAGACCACTTATGTCTCCCGTCCTTCTAGCTTCCGCAATAAGCCTGCTCAAACCTTCCATAACAATGAGGAAAAGTAATGGGGATAGTGGACATCCTTGCCTGATCCCCCTGGAGATATGAAAGCGTTCCGAAGCCGCACCATTGATGAGTATAGCAAAAGATACCGAAGTAACACAGCCCATGATCCAATTAATGAGAATATGAGGGAAACCTAAATGAGTAAGTATCATCTTCAAATATAGCCAATTAACTTTATCAAAAGCCTTGGCAAGGTCAATTTTTAAGGAGATGCCTTTCAGGTTCTTTTGCTTGATAGAGTGTAAAGCTTCTTGGGCAGTGCCAATAGCCTCTTGAATATGTCGGTTCCTGAGGAAGGCAAATTGCTCAGCTGAGATATGAGAGGATAGGATTGGCTTTATGCGGTTGGCGATGATTTTGGCTATGATTTTATAGAGACAGTTGCAGAGGGAAATAGGCTGAAAGTCATGGAAGGATGAGGGCTCGTCAGATTTGGGGATCAAGGCAATGAAGGTCTGGTTCATGGGTGGGTGGATGTGACCCGAGATCCTGCTTTCCTCCACCACCGCCAATAGGTCATCCTTCATCATCTCATAGAAAGCCAGGTAGAATTCCACAGGCCATCCGTCTGGTCCTGGGCTCTTATCCTTTTTGAACCACTTAAGCGTGCTTTCAAGCTCTTGTACGCTGACTGGTTGGCAGAGATCCTCAAAGTCCTCCTGTAACACAAACCTTGGAAACTTGCCAGCAAGTCTGATAATCTCTGGGAGGTTAACTGAATTTGGGGCCGTATAGAGACCCTTGAAGTGAGTGATCCCCAGTCTAGCCAACTGTTGATGGGTGGTTGCCCAACCATCAGGCTCCATTGGAAGCTTCCATATAGTGTTAGCGGCCTTCCTGCCATTGGCAATATTATGAAAAAATTTGGTATTGTTGTCCCCTGCTCTAAGCCAGATGGCTCGGCTCTTCAGACGCCAGAGTTCTTCTCTTTCCTTTAAGATCTTCGATTTTTCCTCTATCAGATGGCAGAGTTCAGCTTTTGTTCCATCCGATTGATAACCTATTCCCCTTTCGTCTGTTAATTGGCCAATTCTATCTTCCTTATCCTTCAGGTTCTGTTCCTCTCTGCTTCGCTTCCGACGAGCCCAGGTTTCTGACATTTTGTTGAGCTTTTTAAGCCTGTCACAGAAGTCCGATGCTTTCCTCCCTTCTGTCAACTGGGGCTGAGTGGTCCAGAAATCCGTGACCAACTTGTTGTATTCTGGGTCTTGAAGATGGCCAGCAAAGAATTTGTAAGGGGAGCGCGGTTTTGGAATGTTGCCACTAATTTGTAGTAAGATGGGGTGATGATCAGACAAACCCCCGATGCTGACCTACTGTCTATATAATGGGAATTTCTGTATCAGCGCCTCATGCATCATGTACCTGTCCAGCCTCCTTCCTAAAGCCGCCTCTCCAGTACGCTGATTGTGCCAAGTAGGTAGTTTTTTATTCATGAGTATGTCCACAAGCTGCTGGGCTTCGAGGAGCATGGACATTTGTTCCGCGATAGGATCCCCTTGAGATGATGTCCCCCATGTCTCCCCAGATCCCAATGAGAAATTAAAATCACCCCCAATAATAGTGCTCTGTGTAATATGTCCTTCTGAAAGAAAGTTTTGCCAAAAGTCGAGCCTGTTCTGATTGGGTCCATAGATGTTGAGAATTCTGATGGGTAAGCCCAATTCACCCATAGTGATGTCCATACCAAGGAATCCTCTTCCTCCCCAAACCGAAAGAGGTCTGTGTATTCTAGGATTGATACCAATGAGTAGACCACCAGATCTACCACAGGCATCCACCCCATGCAGGAACCATCCAGGGAGGAAAGAGTGTAGACATCGAACTGCTAGTTCAGAGGAGCATAGGGTTTCCTGAAGAAAAATGATATCACATCTGGATTCAAGTACCAGTCTCTTGAGAGCCAAACGTTTTTTAGGGCTGGCTAAACCCCTACAGTTGAAGGAGAGGAAAATCATGGGGTCACCCTGTTCTGGGGCTCATTCGCTCTAAGTGCCCTCTCAATAGTGATCTGTCGACCCGAAGCCACATCTGCCACCGCAGATAATTTCGTAGAAGAAATTTGGGATGGCCGGCCTCGCTTTTGTTTACGATGCCTACCTGGGGAGGATCCCAGCCCAAGTATTTTAGGCCGAGTTCTGGAACGCAAAAGATAATGGTGCCCACCAGATACCTTCGTGGAGGGAGGGGAATCCGGGTCACCATTCTCCGGGAAATAGGAAGGGGGGGTAGTTGAGAAAGTGGGGAGGGGGGGATCGATGGGGCAATGGATGGTGGGTAAGGATACACTTTCAGAAAGGGAGGTTCTGAATGCAGAGTGCATATTGGATTGCAATTCATTCAAAATAGAAGGTTGACAAAAAGGAGTGGAGTTAGCACCTGAATGTGAAGATGTCGTCTCCATCGGCTTTGCTGCGGCTTCAGCTGTCTTGGATCTGGTACGCGGCGGCTCAGTTGAAGGCACAGCAAATTTCCTGGATGTTCTCTTTTTCCCCCCTTCGCCCAGCCCCTTTGCTGGCGTTTCCTGTTGCCTCGGGTCATTCTCCATAGCATTGACATCTACCTTTGGAGTGACAGGAGGTTGATTTCTGGGACCATGCATGCTCTCCTTGCCCCCCCCTGTAATCAATGGGCAGTCCTTATAGAGATGTCCAGTCTTGTGGCATCTGTGGCAACGAAAGGGTACTCCTTCATAGTCCAGTATCTGCTTCCTGGTGACATGGTTGTGATAGATTTCGATAATCTCCTCCAGTCCCGGTCTAGTATCCATGTGAACCAAAATTCGAGCCATGGAGCGTTTACCCGACTTCTCGTATGAGCGATCATGCTCCAGGTAGGTGCCTAGGGTGTCGCCTATCTTCTTGAATACATAGGGACTCCAAAATTGCCATGGCAAGCCTGGTAAGCGCACCCAGATAGGGCCAGCTCCAAGTTGTTCGCGCTCAGGATCAAATAAGGGATCCCAGCGTTTAAGGAGTACAGGCATAAGCTCAATGTGCCAATATTTGCCCAGAATCCATTCAGCGAATTGTTGGTGGCAGAAGTGCAGAGCGAACCATCCTTTGGAAAGAACCATCACCTCCGGTAATTCTTTAAGCAGCGGTCCCCATATCTCCTCCACCCACGACTTAAGCCTCTCCGCCGTGTAATTTCGTCCACGTACACGGCCAACAAGAACCTTTCGCGCGACATCCATAATGTCCGGCAGCGGAGCTTCAGGTCCCAAGTTTACCTTAAAACCAGAATTATTAGCTTTAAGGCATCTTCCTTTTGTAAACTTCTCCGAGCGTTTTCCCGCGAGTGTCTCTCGGAGTAACCTGCGACACGGGTCCGAGGAGCTTTGCTGAGCTGAATGTACCGACTGTGCAGGGGTAGGCGTAGTAAAGCATCCAGAACGAATAGGGGAGCGAGGGGCCGAGGAACCGATACCCTGTAGGTTCGGGCCGGAAGTAGGGGGGGGCAAACGCTGATTCAGCGGCATAAATGAGACCGAGAGGGAGTGAGAGCTAGATGGAGGGGGAGGGGTCGGGGGAGTAGGGAGGGGAGGTCGGATGGGTTGATGGAGAGGAGCATCCAGAGATGGCGAAGCTGGGAAACATGGACCCAAGAGCTGAAGAGTCGCCGGAGAGAGAGGTGGGCAGTCAAGAGCGACGTCCAGTGGAGGATATTCCGGTCCCTTGCCTTTCCCAGTCAGCAGCTGTTGCTGAGGCCGTGCGGAAGTGCCAGCCGTTACCCCAAGAGCAACGCTTCGCGGTATCATCAACGGTCTGGTGGAATGTGCCCATATTTCTTGGTTGGGCATGGGGTCCTCCCCATAATCTAACAGGTCCTCCTCGAGCATATTTAACTGTCGGTGGGAGCATAGTAGGACTCGTGACTGGAGCCGTCGGATGCGGGAAACAGAAAGTGGCGTTGGTGGGTTCGATACCGGGTCGGCAGCAACAGAACCGGATGGCGACGGCAAGTGATGGCGAGGAGGGAGGGAACCCCGGGGGAGAAGGTAGTAAACGCCCAAAACGAAGCCGCGTATCACGAGCAAACGAGCAAAGTAAAATGTCAAGCGGCAGGCGGTCAGCCCTGCCCTATGGCAGTGGCCCCATCTGTAATACCTTGGAGGGCCCAAGTGTCAGCTTCCAATGTCGTCTAGCGCGCCAGCAGAATGGGGTCTGCAGATCCCGAGCTAGGGTTCCGCCATCGCCGTTGCAGAGCCATCTCATCGTGGTGCCATCTATTATTATTATTATTATTATTTATAAAATGATATTAATATACCACTTAAACATATTTACATTTAAAAGCATGGAACAAGATTCTTAATTATGAAGATTTACCTCATTTTACCAACGAAATTCTTTATCTATAAATAGGCTTTGTTACAATATTATGGACCAATACCATGGCTTATCAATATCACATGCCCAAAAAAATCATAGGTAAGTTCATATGATACTTGTTCATATGACATTTTCTTTTTAATTAATAAAGGGAAAAAGGGCAAAATTACTTTGGAGATAAATCTCAACTTTTTTTTTTTTTGTATATTATTAAGAATATTTTAGAATATTCTATGTAGCTTAAATCTCCATCATCCACCTAATAATTATTGGTAATTAAATTAAAATTATGGAATCCCTATTCGGAAATAGACATTTCTATAGACATAACTAACACATTTATGTAACTTTTTATTTTCTTTGTTTTACAATTTACTTTTTTCATTTATTTAATTACCAAACTAAAGCCCTTTTTTTTATTTTTTATGTGTTTATATATTATCTAATATCTCACAAAATTGTTTGATAAAATTTTTCGTTCTAATGTGATTGCTATTAGATGTGAAATTGATGCTTGATATGATAGGTTATTTTCTATAATTAGAGTGGGTTAGACTAATTTATTTCTTACATTGAGCTATTTAATTGTTATGTATTTCAACAATTACTGGAATATAGCTTTAATTTATTATTATTATTATTATTGTTATTATTAATGCTTTATTGTTTGTGTCACTGGTAAATCTAATCTTATATTGAAGGTTATCCCTTTAGGTTTAAGGTTCAACTTAAACAACCTGGCCAATTTTCCCTAACCTCGGTAGGGTGCCTTGGCATTGATCCAATTGTGGTTAGGTTTTCTTAACCTCCATAGGATGGCTTGGCATTAATCCCTAGCAGAGATCAGCCTAAAGGACAACACCTCATAAGATACTCCTAGAGGCATGGCTGGGGAATTATATTCCTACCCCTAGTCATACCATCTAGTGGAGATTGTTCGTTTGCCAACCAATATAGGGGCCCATCCAGGTTCAAGACTTGGTTCACCCACATAGTGTGCTTGTGGTAAGTAGCATTAGGTTTAGGAGTATAGCGATAGTCCATCCTACTAGACTCTAGGTTTGAATTAAAAAAGGAAAAGAGAGCTAGAATTAGTATTGCAACAAATACTTTATGTAAAGTTCTAGCTCTCAAACTAGTTCACATGATGGCTCAAGAAAAATAAATTACAAAAATTAAAATTTTTGGAGATTTATTTTTAGTCATTCAATAAATGAAAGAATAATTCACCTTGAAAAATATCATTCAATGAATGAACAATTCACCTTGAAAAATATCACTTTGCAGTAATTATTTTTTGATATAAAAAATATACAATCAATGCTCATTCATCTTTCTTTTAATCACTTTTCATGATCTCTAAATTTAATTTCTTCACTTTATCTAATATTATGGAATAATGATCTGAAAATTTCTTCACTTTATCTGATATTATAGAACAAAGATCCATGAAATATTCAAGCTAAATTATAAAATAATGATCCATAAAATACTCAATCTGGTTTTTTTTTTTGAATTATAGACTTTAAATTATATTGGAGAATTTAAACTAGTGATTTTTGCAAGTGAGTACTTTAACTTTACACCCTTTCACTCCATTTAAATCCCACCTTTAATGAAATATTATATTATAAATATTTTTCAAATAAAATTATATTGCATAACTATAAATTTACATTGCCTAAGTCAATTTATTGATGAAATATTATATTATAAATATTTTTCAAATAAAATTATAGTGCATAACTATAAATTTACATAGCCTAAGTCAATTTATTGATGTAGAGTTTAGTGTAGGTCAGAGTAGATACCCCACAAGTGACTTTGAATTTGCATTGAAACACGTACCCTATTGTTTTCAGTAAAAGATTGCATGGACAAACTCAAAAACTAAGATATAAAGGAATGGATACATTGCCCTTTCGTTCAACGACTACAATTGTGATTGTAGATTGTGAGATGAATACTACACTCTTACTGCATCTTGCAAAAGGGGCTGCCTAATGTCAATGCTGCACCAATATCAACACAGTTTCAAACCAAAGTATTTATTAAGTGGGCAGATAACAGAGGAGGAATATACATTTACAGACTCTCACAGAGTAGACAATGCTGAGAAGTTGAATGTCCCACTTTAGCCTCCATGCAGAGGCCCTAGGCTCAAAGATTAAAGCCACCAAAATGGACCGTAGTGCTCCTTGGGATAACATGATTGCTGTTGATGATAGTGTAGCTGGATATGTCCTGGCCACTGGAGCCTGTAATCAAAATAATACCAAATATGTATATGATAGATATATTAGGTTCATGTCCTGGCCACTGGAGCCTGTAATCAAAATAATAAAAAATGTGTATATGATAGATATATTAGGTTCAGTGTTCAATGTATTGCATATTCAAAAAACTAAAGTTAATGGTTGATTTTGCTACATGTACATAGTAGATATTCAAATCTGCAATCTACATAAACTCAGAAATGGTAATTCTTTTATTTATGTGTGTGTTAAAGAGTTTTGTTGATTTTACTCAATATACTAAATTATAGATATTGAAATCTTAAATCGAGAGAAATGGTGGTTCTTCTATCTATCTGGACATTCAACGGTTGAGTAGGGTAAATCCCTGAAAAGTAACCCATCCGGACCGAAACAAGCAACCCACAAACAGCATTAAGGCCCCCAGCATCCAGCATCCATGTGTCGAGTGTAAGCCCATTAGGCCTTGCAAGAAGTACAGGGCCCTTGTAGAAAGTCATAATCATTCCACCACCAACGCACACAATGGTACCCACAACTTTCGCTTGCCCATACATGCTAGTCATATCAGCTTTCCCCCTTCTGAACAATTTATCATATGCATAAAACAATTGAAAACTGATTGCTCATAAAAATTTACGAACCCCTATATTTATAGCATGAGATATCATTAGTAGGAGTACCCAGAAGCTGTGGCCATGAGGAATATGAAAACAGGAATGATATTTGACATTGCAAAGCAAATATGGCGGAAGTGTCTATGAGGCCTGCAAAGTAAATATTCTCAAATACGGTGATCCTGCCCCAATATCATTGGAAATATTCAATACTTTATTAATCTAATAATATTATAATTATTAATGAAATTCTAAATTTAATTGATAATAGTTATGTTATGAAATATTATGTAAAAGTTTCATATATTTCGGGATTCGAAAGTCATCATCGATCACATACAGTCTAAATATATCATTACAAATATACACCTCTCAACATATCATAACAAATATACACCTCTGAGGATAGCTGAACAGGGTTGTGGCTATGTGGAGCACTAGGAAGAACTGCACTATTTCCCACATTGCCAAGGATAAAAACCAGAGGGCAGATGCTTTATCAAAACAGGGTCTATCATCTCCACAGGGTATATGGAGGATGCAATTAACAGTGGACAACATCTCTCATCAGATCCAAGACTTTTCCATGCTGGGTACATAATTTTCTATATTGTGATCTCTATCTGGTACGACTATCTTTTCTTCCTAAGCTTTTGACTCCTATGTTGTTTTTTGTTCCATAAATATCTTTGGCATATGGGACCGACAATTGAACTAACATTCTATGCATAGGTGCTACTAGCAATATTTCTCTATACGTCCTATCTTTTCCAGATCTGATATGGCTCCTTAAATCCATTC
This sequence comes from Pinus tabuliformis, assembly GCA_031772625.1. Lineage (NCBI taxonomy): Eukaryota > Viridiplantae > Streptophyta > Pinopsida > Pinales > Pinaceae > Pinus > Pinus tabuliformis. The sequence goes on along the minus strand of CM062808.1, from coordinate 881,970,878 downwards.
TCTCCATGTGGATATGATCCTCTATACAGCCATTTCTGATGAGGCATTTATCGCTCATCCATCATATGGATAAGTGATTTATTGCTGTACTTTTTTGTTGGATGCATATAATATAATCATAAAGCTTTTTTTCCTGCTGGAAAAAAAAGTAATTCAAACAAATCCAATCTTTATAAATCAATCCCACTCAAAAAAAATGATAATGAAATTACCATTTCAGTATGTACTTACCCACAAAGTGCAAGCAAAAATATCTAGCAAAATATGGGGCAGGTCATTGCAGGACGTTTGTTTCTGCAAAAACATGAAAATAGCATAATTTCAAAAGTTTAATAGATTAGAAATCATCAACATGTTTTGTTCCAGTTTAGACAAGATTTTCCAACTGTTAAAAACCATGTATCATATACTATACTTTTCTAGAAAATAAGCAAAAGGACTGATCACCATTGTTGCAGCAGCTTCTGTGTAAGCTAAATAGACAAAATGGTTCATTCCACTTTACAGAGCAATTTTGGTAATGATATTCATTCCTGCAATGCATGTCTGAGCTGCAAGAATAGCTATATGAGGCTTGAATGAGGCCAACCAACTACCCATTTTTTCGGAGTCCAGCCCGGAAGAACTTAACCAATCAAATTTAACGTTTTCAATTCTTTGGAAAACTATTATGTAAGGGGATTTAATTCAAGTTAATTTCATTTTCTTCAAATGTCATTTAATGAGGATAGAAATAAGTAGGTGAAGAATCAAGACTGTTAGGTGATAAAAGATGAATTTTACTATTTTGTCCTCGGTTCAATAATGTTGCTTGGTACATCTCGATGACTCTGCAACTCTTCGCATATACTAATTATGTAACTGATTCCTTTTTATAATACAAAAATTATGTGACTGATTCCTTTTTATAATGCAAAATACCTTGATGTGGAATAATAAATCTCTCGACAGGGTGCATCAAAATTGTTCAAATGAGAGTATGCCCATATTTAAACAGCATAATCACATCCAAAACCAATCACCAAAACTGTTTAGCGCCTCTCCGATTAAAAATTATTTCTTCAATCACAATCAAAATCAAGTACCAAGCACCATAGTCGAAGGGCACAATCATATCTCAAGTGGAAATATATATATATATATTTTAATTTTAACTTTAACTTTCGATGAGGTATTTATTTGTTTGTTTTTTTATTTTTTTTCAAAGCTGAAAAATATATTAGAATTCTATTTTGAAAAGGAGAGACATTTAAGTTTATATTTAATTTTTTAATAATTTTATATATTTTAAAATTTTATGTTATTATCAAGTAAGATGAAATTTAATAGTGATTTATTTGACAAATATAGTTAAAAATTTTATAAATTATTGAGATTTTTTCTTGAAACATTAAAGGAGTAAGGGAAGTGTGAAAATTTTCAAATTTAATAAATGAATCTGTTTGGAAATTCCAATTCTAAATATGAAATATAAAATTAAATTATTATTTTATCCATTTTATATTATATAAAAAATATTTTAAATATAATTTACAATTTTATTTTCAAAGTATTTCAAATTACAAAATAATAATTATTTATGTGATTATTTATTTATTATTTAATTTTTTATTATTATTAAAAATATCATACAAATTTGAAAATGTTAAACTCATATGCCATTGGATAGAGGATTCCTTCATGAATTCAACATGATCACAAATTTTGCCCTAAGTTTGCTAGGGTAAAAAATGGTGTTGCAAAAAACTTTGGAGAAGGGGTGCTAAAATTGTTGACTTTAGGACCTCAAAAGCTCGATTGAGTGCTTAAATTTTAAATTCAAATAGCTCGATCGAGGGATTCCTAAACTCTCCATGGATCCATTTACGTAGTTAAAGAGGGATCGATCCATTTACTAGTTAACGAGGGGCTCGATCAGCCTCTAAAAAAATTCAAATCCCTATGTGAACAACATTAGAATATGATTTATGTTATTGCTCCAAGAGGGGCATTCAAGGTGTAAGTATGTTTGTTTGTGCTCCAAATATAACTTATCATATACGTTGAATTTGAATGGATCATAAATTTACTTTCCACAAAAAAAATTACCACATTAAAATTCCAAATTTTATTATAAATTTTGTTATCATGTTATGTAAAAACATTATTAAATCTAATATTAATATTAAAAAATATTATTACTATTAATATTAAATTATGAAATATGATATTAATATTAAAAATTTAATATCAATATATCTTAATATTAATATTATTACATTTATTAATTTTGGATTAATATAATATTAACTTTGATATAATATAAAAATTGTTATAGTCTGTCTAGGATAGCTCAAGTGGCGATGGTCGTGGAAATGAAGTCTCATCGAACCAAAGATCTTGGTTTTGAATTTTGTGCTACCCTCCCCCATAGTGGGGTTGAATAATGGACATGTAAACATGAAAAATCACAGAGTCCTACCACGCTTACAATATATATATATATATATATATATATATATATATATATATAATTTGTTCTAAGATAATATATATTAATATATTAGGATGTATATTAGCTCCAAATATATACGGGAGGGAAGAAAAAAGACCTAGAGTGATAGAGGTGGAGACATAGAGGGAGCGACAAGGGAGAGATTGAGATAAAGTGATGGAGAGAGAAGAGGAGTGAAGAAAAAGAAGAGGAGAGGAGAGAGAGAGGGGAAGAGAAGGGCAAAAGGGGATAGGAAGATGGAGAGGATGAGAGAGTGGAGGAGAAAAGAAGGGGAGAGAGACGGAGTTAGGGGAAAAGATAAGGAGGGATGAAGAAAAACATATAGAGAGAAAGGTGGAGAGAGAGAGTGGGAGTGACAAGGCATAGATGGAGAGAGAGTGTGTATTGTTCAGGGTGAGATAGAAAGACAAAGGAGGAGAGATAGAGAGCTTGGGGAGAGAGAATGATAGAGGGAGGTAGATAGTGACAAAGTTGGAGGAGAGAGAGAGATGAGGGGGAGAGATAGAGGGAGGTGGGAGAGAAAGGGAGAGAGATGAAGGAAGAGAGAGAGGACTTGAGAAGGAGAGAAAGAGAGAGAGATTGAGTTGGAGGGGGAGAGAGAGGACTTGAGAAGGAGAGAAAGAGAGAGAGAGAGATTGAGTTGGAGGGGGAGAGAGAGGGAGGTAAGAAGAAAGACATGGAGAGAAAGGTGGAGAGAGAGAGAGGGAGTGACAAGGGAGATGGAGAGAGGGAAAAATGAGAGTAGGAGGGAATAGATATAGAAGGGGAAACAAAGGGAGATAAGGGGAAGAGAGAGAGAGAGAGTGATAGAGAGAAGGAGAGAAGAGGAAGAGTGAGAGGGAGGGAGAGGGAGAAGGAGGGAGAAATGGATAGATATGGAGAAACAATGTGTATGTTTGCGGGGTGATATAGAGAGACGAAGAAGGAGAGACAAAAGGAGATAGAGATATAGATGGAAGGGGGAGAGAGGGAAGAAGAGAGAGACAGAAAGAGGGAGGGAGGGAGAGATAGATATATATATGAAGAGAGAGTGTGTGTGTGTGTTTGGGGCTGTGAGATAGAGAGACAAAGAAGAAGAGAAAGGGAAGAAAATTGCTTGCACTAGATGCATTGATTTCAATGTAGATGTTGATTTCTAATCCTATTTGATTTCTTGCATTATATGCATTGATTTTATGTGTAGATGTTGATTTTTAATTCTATTTGATAGTTTGCATTAGATGCATAATGCATTGATTTCATTAATTTCAATGTTAATTTCTAATCCTATTTGATTGCTTGCATTAGATGTGTTGGTTTCAATGCATTGATTTTAGTGTATATGTTGATTCCTAATCCTATTTCATTGCTTGCATTAAGTGCATTGGTTTCAATGCATTGATTTGAGTGTAGATGTTGATTCCTAATCCTATTTCATTGCTAGCACTAGATGTATTGATTTCAGTGTAGATGTTGATTTCTAATCCTATTTGATTGCTTGCATTAGATGCATTGATTTTAGTATACATGTTGATTTCTAATTATATTTGATTGTTTGCATTAGATGCATTGATTTCAGTGTAAATGTTGATTTCTCATCTTATTTATTTTCTTACATTAGTGTTACAGGGAAAAGTGTCTATATAGAACTGCTCTATCGCACTAAGGTGTGACAGCTGCCTTAGAAACAAACAGAGAAAAGCTACTTTCGTTTTTCCTTTATGAATTATAGATAGAGAGGAAAAGAAAGACCAACCTCTGTCTTGCGCTAATCTCCTGATTTGATTCCTCTCTTCTTTGATAGTCTTTAGTTACCTGCTCCCTCGCACGCCCAACTTCACAAAGTACCTGTAAGATCACAGTAGCATAGCACTATACAAAGACATGGATCTATAATCATAAACAATTTAGGATCAGATGTAAATTGACCATATAAATGTAGCAAACATCAATGACACAAGAGCATGGAGGAAAACTTGAACAACTTTTATTGATAAACAAGAAAGATCCAAGAGGAGTTACAACCAGTTGTTCTGACCCAGCATCAACCTCCCAGCAAAGAAGCCCCTCTTCACCTCAAACAAAGCTTAGATCACCCAACAATCTGATGTTTGTCTCAAGAAACCAACAGCAATTCCTTATAATATGCAAAATTCCAGCCTCTGGATCTCTGGGATGAGGGATCCATATATAGATATCTGTAATGGAGATGAGTCAACTTATGATTTGATTAGTGTCTTCCCTCTGATAGTTCTTTCTTCCACTTGGAGATTGATGATCTCTTACTCATCCTTGGTCGAATTCAGTGAGGCAAGTGTCACAGGAGAAGATTCTGGAAGCTTCCATTGCCTCTCCACCTCACGGAATGACACTACCATTTGTCATTTCTCGCCCATCGCACCCCATAGAAGGGCTTTTTGAAATGCAACGCACCTACACAGTGTATTTAGGTGAGATGCAACACACTTGGCCAGTGGAGCAGCTGAAATGATCCTGTTTTGACCAATTCTGAGCAGTTTTTCATGGAGAACTTCTGGGAGAAGCTGTAATCTGTCGACCTTGTTCCTTTAGGGGTTAGAACAACGCTTTTAGGGACTTAGGAGCCCTTGGTTTATGGACATTTCATGCTTGGGGTTGTAGTGCCCAAAAATGTCTATAACAGTTGCCCCCTAAAGCATGAGGTCGTTAATCTTTTGATGTCGGGTGAAATGCTTTATTATGAGGATCCGAAGTTCTTTCAAGCTGGGAGGAGACCTGTAATAAGATACAATACAATACATTATCTTCATAATATTTTCATGATCTAGATGAGGCGGGCATTCCCATGCTCAGCTCTATAAATTCATTTTCATGTACATAGGACAGACAATCGTCTGAGTGTAGACTGATGATTCTGATAGAGCCATCATCCTTTTGATTGGATGATTATCTGTGCGGCAATGATGTACATTTGATGTCTTTATTTCCCTGAATATATATCGCAGCCCGGATGGATGAAACTAGATCCGGGGTCTTCAATCTCGTTCGATCTTCACTCGAAGTACAAGTCGATCCATGTGAGAAATGTTCTGAAGTCGAACATGGAAAGACATCGCTTGATTACCAGCCAATGATGTAAACTGTTAACAAGTGCGAGAGGAATCACCGATAATGATAATGACCCTCAAGGTACTGCAATACAATTCACGTGGTGTGAATAAAGGACTTGGCGTCAAACACCATGCAAAATCTTTCGGTCGAAGGCCATCGATGTAAACCTGTCGCCGGAAGTGAGAAACTTGCCATTGAGGCATGCAAGCTTCAAAGTACTGAATGGGGTGTTCCTAGATCAACTTCAGGATAATGAGCTAATGTCGACAAGAAGCGATCCGTCACAGGAGGGCCTTAATGAATCCCACATCAATGACACGGAACGGAGCAAATGATTTTAATGGAGGTGAAAACGATCTGATGATATAAGGTTCAGGGTGGCGGTCATCAAAGAATGGAGTTTAAATGTATGGTAGTGGGTGAGACACAGGTGAATTATCTGAATGACTTCTCTTGAACATATCGGCGACACTGATGTGATGGATTGGTAGCATTAACCCCAAATGTAGATGGTATGATGGGACCATGGTGATATGACCAGTGAATGAAACAACCCAACCCGACTCGGACGCGGAGTGGAAGTGTCATGTTCAAGAGCGACTTGCTACCAACAAAGTTTCTTCAAGTTTTCTTCCCAATTTTCCCTAGTCATTGCTGACCAGTACCTCTTTATTTTTGTCAAGCTTGAGGAGGATAACATATGCTTGTTCTATAATTTTCCCTTCGGGAAAACCCATCACTATGTTTTACCGAGCCTAGTTACAGTGAAACTCGTTCTCGTCTATAGACAAGTTTGTCGCTATTAAACTTTTAACGAGTTTAACGACAAAGATAACTTGGTCCTTTTCAATTTTAGAGAGTCTGAAAAGGAACGTAAAGGTAACTCCAAAATTCCTTTTTCGTCATCTAATCCCTTAAGTTCCAAAAAGTATAAAACAATACAGAAGGGATGAATTTTCGATACTTTTAACGAGCCGAACAAGACAAGCACTCGATCTTTTTGTGTAATAATCTCTCAGGTCCAAAAAGATTAAAATTTAGAGGAGAGATAGCACTTCCGGTCCCTTTAACGAGCTGGAGAGGCCAATGGCTTGGCAATCTTTTCATATTTTAGGAGTCAATTGAAAAGAGCTTAAAGGAGACTCGTCTTTTGAGGAACAAGTGATAAAATGGATAGCAACTGATTTCAGGTAAGGTTTGGAATTTTCCAATCACGGCAGTGTTACAAGGATGGCTAGTGAAATCACTCTTCGCAGCTGTTCCTCAAAATGGGTAAACAATCAAATGGAGGTGAATGATCAGCCAATGCAAAAGTGGAGGTGGTGGTGCAAACACGACCAAGGCTTTAAATGGCTGAAGTACTACATTCACGATGGTTATTTACCGGTGAATAGTTCATTTTTTAATGAGCTTAAATGCGAGGGGAAACATTTGCTCATGTCTTGTGTTTATTTTTTAACGAGCTTGAACTATGTGCTAAAACTGCTCGATTGAATGGTCTCTTTTTGACTTTACCATAAATAGCTTTGTTCTTTCAAAGATCGTACTGTATTTTCAAATGCTTATCAAACTAGTCAGAAATGAACAATATATGCTTGAAAAACGAGTTAGAACACTAATATTTTACTTTGAACTACGTAAAAGTAATGAAAAAGTGTTTTTACCTCTCATTTTACCATTTCATTTGAACTTTGGTTTGTTGGAGCTTTGGAGGTGCTTTCCCCCTTTGATTTTCATCAGCTGATTTCGGGAGATTCTGTGGACAATTCTCGGCGTTGTTTGGACCAGGTAGGAGCTAAACTTGAGCTCTTTCATTTCATGCTTTCCATTTTGCATTCTGAGGTTGATTCCTAGTTTTTCTGAGCCTCTGGAGTTTGAAAAACTCGTTCTGCCTTCAGCGCACCCTCTGTGTATCGAAAGGTGCGTTGGATGTTGGCCTGTCTAATGGCCATCTGACATGCAATGCACCCAGAGCACTACTGTAGGTGTGATGGGCGCAAAGAAGGAATTTTATGCACAGTTTTTGATGGAAATTTTGCCTGTTTCTTACCAAAATCAGGATCTAACTCTTCTCTTGTTTGTTTTTCAGAGATCTTTGGAGTAAGATGACCATTACATGGCGAGAATGTGAGCATGAAGAAGAGGACATGCTTGCCCTACATGATCCGGTTACAGTAAACGCACTGTGGAACTGTGGCTTACTGAAGTTTTTCCTCATTTCTAGCATGAGACAATAGATCAACTTACTACAGTGTTTGCTCGATGCTTGGGATCCTACCAACCAGATGTTCCAGATCAGGGGCAAATATATCCCCTTGACTGTAGTAGACATCTATTTCTTGACTGGCTTGTCGAGGCAGGGTGCCCCCATCTCTTTATCAGGTTCGGCCCGAGGAGGTGACTCTGTGAGAGATTATGTTCGCCGGTATTGCAGAGAGGGATCTCAGCCGAGTAAAGACGGCAAAATCATCATCCATGATGTCACTGAAAAGTCCCTCAGGACTATTCTGTTTACTTTTGGTAGGATGGCTGGTGGTGCGGCTCTTCATGTAGCCAACCGATCTTATATGCAGTATGCCTTGGAATGCTTCCAATCGAAGGTGTTCAACTGGTGCGACGCAATACTTCTTGTGATGAAAGAACAGTTGACCAAGATAAAGAGCGGGAGGTTGAATAACTTTGTGTATGGTTCTATTTTGACCGCCTTTGCCTTGGAGAAGGTACCACTGATGCAGCCGCAGTATATTGCACTCGATTTACCTTCACCTACTGAACCACGTATGTAGAGATGGGTTGACCATATGTCTAGGCATGCTGGTCAGTATCAGATTTCATTTTCTGATACCTTCTTCAGGTGGTTTGATCGTCAGGAGATGGTTTATTCCGAGTATCCATATGCTGGCATGGACTTCCGGGGTGATCCAGATTTAGTACTGCCGGATGGCGAACAATGGGGCGCCATTGGTAAATCCTTTGACCATATTCCTGTTTATCGTTTTTTATTTATAATGTCCTTGTGCTTTATTCTATCAAGACTTTAATCAAACTCATGTGTACATGCAGATGTTGGTCCTGTTCGGCCCGTAGCACGCCTGAGAGTGCCAGCTGCTGCCCCAGCAGGAGAGGCTGTTGGAAGGGCTATCCTTCGTGACCTCGATGTGGCCGAGACTCTCACAGCATTACAGGAGCAGGTTGAGGGCCTCACTCTTGGTATTCTAGATGTGAGGACTGACGAGCTGCCCTTGAGGTTGCAGCGGCATACTACTGGTGTGCCAAGACGATGGACTCGTCTCTTACGCATGATCGCACAGGCTGTGACTTGCTATCACGAGCATCATTAGACTAGGGTGCCCCCTAGCATTTTGAGTTTTTGGTCAATTGACCGATTTTGTCTTGGTTACAGAACATTATGTGTAAACCATAAACAGTTATATATATTTTTGATCTTCGGGGTTTTATTTTGGTTAAGTTACGTAATCCAAATGCAAACATTGATGGTATGTTTCTTTTTATAAATGTTGCAAATGTCTATCTAACACATAATTTGCCAATGAGTCGGTTAATTTGTTTAAGTTTCTAGAAATATGTTGATATTGAATAAAATCAAATTGTCTTTCCAAAATCTTAACCCTCAGGAACATGCGATAAATAGCTAGATTTCAGACAGAATAGATACTAGTGAGTTGTAGTATTACGAGTTGTGAGTCTAGCCTGACAATCAGTCGGCGTATACCATGTGTGATGGCATTAGAGAGAATTTCTATCAACGCACTATATTCAACGATGTTATTTGTTGATCGACCAATACATACCCCTCTGAAACTTACTAACTCGCCGCTTGGATCAAAAATGGCCCAGGCTGCGGAACATAGGTTCCGCGAACTACAACTCGGTCCGTCGGCATATCCAACACATGACTCCAATAGGTTTGACATCTGCAACAAATGTAAAAAGTGGATTACTTGACAAAAATAAACACTTTAGCGAAAAAAAAAAAACATAACAAAAGCATACAGGTTACCATTACGCATAGTAACGCTTGAGGTACAACCCATTACGAGGTTGCACCAGTGGAATTTCGTCATAATCCATTAACTCGTAGGCTCCTTTTGCTAACACCCACTTAACAATATAGGGGCCCATCCATAAAGACTTAAATTTACCTGCTCCCAATTTATCGGATTCTTGGTCGTAAAGCAAGACCAAGTCACCCTCTGAGAAGACACGAGGTTTGACATTTTTGTCGAACTGTGCTTTGACTCGTTTCTTATGGGCTTCGTTAGCCAAAGCAGCATCACAACGGGTTTCATCCAATTGGATTAGTTCCACGAAACGAGCTTCTTCTTCTGAAGTTCCGGGGAGGAGATCAATTACGAGTTTGAGGGATGAGATTTCGCACTGGATTGGTAAGACTGCTTCCAGGCCATATACCAGTTGGAAAGGTGTAAACCCGGTTGCATTCCTTACCGATGTTCGGTAAGCCCACAAAGCTGAGTACAGGATTAGGTTCCATCTTCTTTTGTGAACTCCAATCATCCTTTGCAGCATGCGTTTCAGGACCTTGTTGATTGCTTCAACTTGTCCGTTGGCTTGCGGGTAATATGGAGTAGAGCTATCGTGAGACAACCCTAGTTTGGCAGCTAATTCAACCATCATGTGATTGCGAAAATGCGATCCATGATCTGTGACTATAGCTTGTGGTACGCCGAATCTGGCGACTACATGATTGAAAAAGAAGAGGGCAGTTGTTTCACCAGTATTATCTAATGTAGGCATCGCCTCGGCCCATTTGGTAAAATAGTCAACTGCGACTATGATATACCCATGCCCCTCGGTCGAGGTGGGGTTACATGTCATGAAATCGATGCCCCATTTGGCGAATGGCCCGACAGCAACTATTGGCTGCAGAGGTGCGGGTGGTCTTCTGGTTTTGCTATCGAAAATTTGACAAGCATGGCAACTTCTGACTGCGTTTATGCAATCTTTAAACATTGTTGGCCAGAAGTATCCTGCTCGTAAGATTTTTTGCATTGTAGCATAACCGGATTGATGCCCCCCACACGTGCCTGAATGACAATAATTCAGGACTTTTTCGGCCTCCTCATGCGTGAGGCACCTTCTCAATACTATATCAATACTGCGACGGTAAAGTGTATCACCAACGATCATGTAGTCTTTTGCTTGGTATCAGATACGTTTTTGTTCGGAGCGGGAGGTGTTTGGCCTATATTTTTGGGTTTGGAGATAAATTATTATATCTCCATATCATTCATTGCTTGAAGATATCAGAAACAAACTTTCATCCACGATTGTTTCTTCGGATGTTTCATCGTTGGACGACGATGGGAGATCGCATAATAATTCTGCGAAAACCAGAGCTTTCTTTGACTTGGATTTTACAAATTCCAGATCAAACTCTTGTAGGATTGCTATCCATTTTGAATATTTTCCCCCCAGTAACTGTCGCGACAATATATAAGTCATGGGGTTGCAATCTAACAGAATGGTAGTTTTTCGAAAGAGGACATAGTGTCGAAATCTCTGTATCGCTTGATCAGCTGCGAGCACTAGCTTTTCAACATAAGAATATTTGCTTTCTGTATCATTTAAGTTTTTACTTAAATAATATATAAGATGTTCGATTCCGTTGTCTTCTTGAACTAAGACCATTGCGATGGTCGTATCCACTGCAGCCAGATACAGGTTAAAATCTTTTTGATAATCAGGAGCGTACATTAATGATGCTTTCATTAGGGATTCTTTTAAAGCATCAAAGGAAGCTTGCGCAACCTGATCCCAGACAAAGGGTACTCCATTTTTCAAAAGACGCGTATAACCTTTAGCAAGTTCGGCGTAATTTGGAATGAACCTCCTCAGAAAGTTTGCTTTCCCTTGGAGTTTCTAAATCTGAAGCAAATTCGAAGGTGGAGGCAAATTTATGATTGCCTGGACCTTACATGGGTCGAGACGAATCCCGTCCTTTGAGACTACAAAGCCAAGCAAACGACCAGAACTGACGCAAAATACACATTTGTGTGGATTGAGTCGTATCTTGTAGTGTCGGCAACGTAGAAATATCGCTCTTAAATGTTGCGGGTGATCAGTCCGCTTTCGCGAATGAGCCGGAAGGTCGTCGAGGTATGGTTGAACGATGTTTTTGATGTCATGGAAGGCATAATTCATTGCCCTCTGAAACGTCACCCCTGCGTTCTTTAAACCAAAGGGTAATTTTCGATATGCGAATGTGCCCCATGGACAAATAAATGCAGTCTTTGATTGGTCCTGTGGGCGGATATTTATTTGATTATACCCGGAGAATCCATCCATGAATGAAAAGATTTCGCATCCGGCGCATTCATCAATTATCTGGTCGATGAAGGGTGTAGGGTAGTTGTCTTTTGGACAAGTTTGATTTACATCCCTATAATCGACGCACACTCTAATTGTTCCTTGTTTTTTCATAACAGGGACAATATTCGATACCCAATCGGTTAGAGGAACCGGGTAAATGAAACCAGCATGGAGAAGTTTCTCAACTTCTGCCTTAATGGCAGCGGCTTTCTTGGGGTGCACCTGCCGTAGCCGTTGTCATACTGGTTTGACATCTGGATACATCTTAATTTCGTGTTCAACGATACTCGAGTCAATGCCTGGAATTTCACTATATGACCAAGCAAACACATCTCTGAATTCGTGAAAAAGAGCATTATATATTCCCAGTTCTGAAGGAGAACAACATTTGCCAACATAAATATTCTCTACAACATCTGTTTTGGTCGAGATATTTATGGCGATAGTCTCTTCAATGTTGGACAAGTTTCGCTCAGAATCCACCGTGTTTACAGTATTTGATAGAAAACAAAAAACTGAAGGATGATAAATGTCATCAGGGGTATATTCTCCACAATCCGGAAGAAGGGAACGATGGTGGGAATCATTCCATGGTGCTCCTTCAATTACCATTGATTGAACAATTCCTTCGTCGGTGACATGCACTCGCGACCAAGGATCTAAAGGGGTACCATATTCTTCAGACCTATCTATCCAAACGCTTGATGAGCGTTGATTTGGGTTTGCCATCCAGGCTAGGAACATTGTTTGCTACAATATTTCCTTTGGGCTTGGGGGCAAAACCATTGCATGATCCATGCTGATATTGTTTTCTGAGATCTTTTTAGAAGATATCATATTGCAGGTTCCTACCGACACTACTTCCGCCAGATTGATTGGAGGCGGAAGGGCGAAAGCTCCCATTAATATAGGGTCTTTTAGTAGGCCTACTCCGATATTTTGAAGCGAATGGGGGCTTCCATGGATCATGGGAATGCTTCCTGTAACTTGAGAACCATTGGGGAGGAAGTTTTGTTGATCGACGACTGTAATCCCTCCTTGGAAGGGAAATGCAATCTTTCTAAAATAGGTCGATACAACGACAGCCATAGCATATATCCATGGTCTTCCTAGTAGGATGTTGTAATCGAGATTTCTATCGATTACTTCAACATCTATTTCTACTGTTTTCCCTCCTAGTTCAACTTTCAAGTTACTTAGAATACCATATGGGGTATATGTCCTTCCGTCGAATGATTTTAATGTCGTTGAAGATCGCGAAAAGGTTGGAGATCCTAAAGTTTTCCAGCAACTCATCGACATAATGCATGTAGATTCCCCCTCATCAATAATTGTTCGATGAACAGTTTTGTTGAGGGCTTTCACTTGAACAAGGAAAGCTAGTTGAGCTGGTAATTGAGGATCGTATCCTTTATGATCGAAGGATACAAGATTGGAATCCTTTGGGTCTATCCCACCAATGGCTGATAATAAACCCTGCTTTTGGGATGGGCAATTTTGTAGTACTTCAAGAGTCGACATAGCGGATGGCGATTGGGCCAAATCTTCCACTATATTATAATGTTGTGCCGCTCTAGCGCGGGGATTAAACGTTGACTTGTGTACTACTCCCTTCGGCAGTTTTATTGTCAATTCAGGAATGATGGGCGGTGCAACTTCTGTCGAAGTTGTTGTCGAACTACTAGGTTGATCTTTATCCTTGTTGTTTGACAGTTGTGGATTCCCATAATCTTTGTTCCTTGTCGATATCAAAGCATCATTTTGCTGTTTTGAAACCGACAACATTAGCACTTGAGACGGGGAAGCATTTCCACTTTCAACCAGATTTGTTCCTGGATTTGGAAACGGATCAGTTAACACTGCGGAGGTTTTGAATTCTTGAAGAATTTTTTAAGCTCAGCTCTGTGTGGACAATTTGCGGTCCAATGATCCTCATCGCATATAAAGCATGGATTTTTTGGTTTCCTATCTCCAGGAGGGTTTGCAGAAGATTTTTTAGGTGATGATTCTTCCTGTTTCTTCTTCTTCCCTTTGCCTTTCTTCTTGCCCCCTGGTTGTTTGGTTTCTTTGCCTTTATCTGTCGATACGGCATTTACTTCCGAGGAAAGAAGTTCATCTTTTGCATTTTGACCTGAAATCTTACGGGCCTTTTTGGATGTAGCCTTTGTCGATTTTGTGTCTGTTGTGCCAATCACGCCATCGCCGGCATGAGAGTCATTGTTCGATTTAGGAGGAGGAGGAACTGAGAATTCTGGTCTAGGGGCGTCAGGTACTTTATCATAGAGCGTGCCGGACTGAGTGTAAATCAAGTCCAAATATTGCGCACGAGCGATAAATTGCTCTTCTGTTATGACTCCCCCCTTTGCCACATCTTCCATGATGGAAGGTAGTAATGACTTGATAAACCATTCAGCTAAGAGCTGATCAGGAACATACGTTTTTACCATTCTACGACGACGTTGCCACTCATGTATATGATCATATATGTGAGTGGCCATCGTCTGTTTGAAGTTGGTAAGGAGTTCTGTTCTCGTTTCGTACCTTATTGGTAATTGAAAATGGGTTAAAAAGGTTGTGGCTAAGGTACTGAAGTTGTCGAATGAAGCTCTAGGCAATTCGATGTACCATTTTGCCGCTGGACCAGTTAACGTCCTCTGAAAAAGGCGAAGCCTTATCGAATCATCATTTAGGGTGTTTGATGAACACCACAGATGAAAGGTCATCACATGATTTGATGGATCTTCACCCGGATTTCCATTAAATTTAGGAATATCTGATGGAAGTTTATGCAGAATCGCTGGCCACCAAGGGGCGTAAGCGATTGGATCGTTTGTTAACCGATTTAAATCAGGTAACTCTAAAGTTGCCACAAAGGGTAACTGCTGATTCAGGTTAGGTGAAGCATACCCAGGATAAGATGGGATTGCCTGAGCAGTTGGTCTTTGCATACCGGCATAATGCATTTGATGCTGGTAACTTTAGTAAGGTTGGTGGGCATGAACATTGTGAAATGGTTGATTTTGACTGTTTTGAATATATGGCTGCCCACTATTTGTAAAGATTTGTTGCTCAAAACCTTGATATACTTGTTGGAATTGCGGTTGTTGGTATTGTACTAGCCATGGTTGTGAAGCCATGTGCTGTTGCCCGATACTAACAGTTTGACCAAGATGAGGGGTAATTGTACCCGTCTGAACCTGTGTCGTTCCACCAGTCGGTGATTGTGGTTGAGTCGCAGGGTCAAGGGGCTGTTGCATCACAACCTGAGAAACCTGAGGTTGACATACAACAGGCAGTGCTTGAACTTGCGACACCGTCACAATAGCTGGCGTTGTCGGTATATTTGACATAGGTAAGCATTGTTGCATCGAGTATACAACTCTTGGTTGTTGAGGTAGTATCGGTACCCAACCGCTAGAGGTAATTCCAACATAACCCGAATTTTGTTGTGAACTCCCGTATGGTTGTCCTCCTTGAGGGGATAATGAAAGGGCATAGTGCCCCCCATACGGTGGTAATCCAGAACTCAAAGGAATGGTTTGCCCTTGAGGGCCGGACTGCCCAAATTGACCTCCAAATGGCACAATTTGTTGAGACTCAACATAAGAGTTTCCGGATATAATTCCAGCTGAACAAACAGGAACATACCATATTGTTGAAACGGCCTCTAAGTGGGCTCCTTCTAGCGGTTGTGAGCTATTTGGGACAGATGGTATACCGACGAACATTGTTGGAGTGATAGCAGGGAGTTCTGCCGTCGCTGTGTCAGATGACACAGTCTTAGATGTTGACGGTTGTTCAGACGTTTCTAGTCTATCCAAAATATTACCTAGCGATTCTACATGAGCTTCCGCTGGCGGTAGACTAACTTCTGATGAAGAAGGATATAGAGTGATCCCGACTCCAAATTGCGATGGAGTAGTAGTTGGAGGATCTTCCACAATCTCTTCTATGGCAATCAGACCAGGTGGAAGGGGGAGACCGTCAGGTCTGTAGAATATTTCTGGTGTCGAAGAAGGTATGGAATCGGCAGCGACAGATGTTTGAGGAGTAAGACTCTCCGAACCGGTTGTAAATGGAACTGGTTCGGTAACACAAGTGTTTACTCTCAGACTAGGATCAGTACTACTGTCCTTCTGTGGCTGCTGAACTTCTTCTGTAGAGGCAGGGATTCCAGAAATGTTTGGAGTAACCGGAGTCTCTGATGTTGTTGTAACACTTGTTCTAACTTTAATAGGAGATTTGGAACCGGTTAAACAAGTTCGCTTTGTCCGTACTATCTTCAATTCTGGAGACAAAGACGGTTGACTCGTAAGCCTCCGCGAATGACGGGGTTTCAATTAACTTTCTTCCACGATTGCGGATTACTCGATCAACTAAAATAAAGGGGAAGTATGTTTCCGAATTAAATGAATTTTAAACACTTTGACACAACTTGTTTTTTCAATTTTTAAGAGTCGAGAAAAAACAAAAGATGGCTCTAGTCTCCTTCGATTTTTAATGAGCCTGAAGTGACAAGTGCTCAGATGGACCTTTTCCGTTAAGGAGTCTGAAAAGGAACGAAAGGGACTGCTCTGGAAATCTAGGTAGAGGGATTACCAAACCAATCGCAAAACTGTAGAATACTTTTTATGGTACGGCAGTCAATCTTCCCAAATGCTGTGTTCAGTGCATTGCGATCGATAGGGCGGCAGACACGGCTTCCTATGGATAAAGGATTAAGCCTATTGGGGTCTCCCAAAATATACTCGACGGTACATGGGAGCACAAGTCCGTACTGGCACTTATCGTCTCAAAGTGGAGGAATCACCCAACCATCAGTGAGAACAACAGTTACCAGGCTTTACGACGCCGGAATACGTCTCTAGCCTAGACTTCTAAATGTTGTGCGTTAAGTTCCAAAGCATTGTTAGATTCATTGAATTTATTTTAACTTGATCTTGTTTATGAAGTTTGCCTTTCAGGTTCACCGCGAGATGTAAATGTAATTCCTAAAATGCAATCTAAGATGATAAACAAACTTTTTATCCTCTTTTTGCAATGAAAATCCTAGCTACTAAGGAAAAAAAGACAGAATCCTTTCACAAAGAGAAAAGAGCACACTCTAAATGCACTTCCCTAAATCAAGCCAATTAGACTGTCTATATGAAAATGCACATGCATGTATTTGTTTTCGACTTTCTTAGTATATGAATGCTAAAAAGAAAGTTGATGCACAAATCTGAATTTCTTTTCAAGTGACAAATATCAACAAGTTTCCTTTCGAAATAAAAAATGGAGACGATCACAACACCTTACAATTTTGAAATGAATACTTGTTCTTGACACTAGAAAATTACAAATTCAGACCAATAACAACAGTAATAGGATAACCGACCATCAACAGCAATCAAACTCTTTCCTACGATTGAAATCGACACTTGCGACAGTTTCAAATCAAAGGACGACAGTACGATTATGCTACTTTTGCAAAGGAGAACTGAAAATGACTCAACAAACACACAAAAACATCTACAGTTATTTTGTACAAAGGAGGCGGAATAACAGCAAGGAAAAGGGGTTTCAAACAGATATTTACTGATCACAGGTAGCAAAATTCAGGAATAGAACTGGAAAGAATGAATCACAGAAACCAAAATTGCATAGAGCCTAGTCTGATCAGCGCACCTGTAACATAGAGAATTTGAAATGCAGCGCACCTTGTCCACTCGGGAAGTGCGCTAAAGTTCAGATTCTCTGAACAGTACCTGCGCTAGGCCAGAAACGAGATTCTGTTTGGGTTCCGGGTCACAGTTTACAGTTCAGTTCTTGGGTTTTGGCCGAGCAAAAAGCAATCAGTAATGCAACAATCAGGGGTAGATCTAAGGAGGATCTAAGAGCTATCACAAGGGCAATCAGATAGTTTGTGAATTAGTTGTTTAAATCATAAACAGATCCTGTATATGGATTGAAGTAGCATTTATCTACTTTGCATTTGTTATGGCAAATGCAGTTCGAATGCTACCTGTAAGTTTATGAAACAGACAACAAAGAATGATAAACAAACAAACTAATTTCTCCCTAGCGGAGTCGCCATTTTGTTACAGGGAAAAGTGTCTATATAGAACTGCTCTATCCCATTAAGGTGTGACAGCTGCCTTAGAAACAAACAGAGAAAAGCTACTTTCGTTTTTCCTTTATGAATTATAGATAGAGAGGAACAGAAAGACCAACCTCTGTCTTGCACTAATCTCCTGATTTGATTCCTCTCTTCTTTGATAGTTTTTAGCTACCTGCTCCCTTGCACGCCCAGCTTCACAAAGTACCTGTAAGATCACAGTAGCATAGCACTATACAAAGACATGGATCTATAATCATAAACAATTTAGGATCAGATGTAAATTGACCATACAAATGTAGCAAACATCAATGACACAAGAGCATGGAGGAAAACTTGAATAGCTTTTATTGATAAACAAGAAAGAGCGAAGAGGAGTTACAACCAGTTGTTCTGATCCAGCATCAACCTCCCAGCAAAGAAGCCCCTCTTCACCTCAAACAAAGCTTAGATCACCCAACAATCTGATGTTTGTCTCAAGAAACCAACAGCAATTCCTTACAATATGCAAAATTCCAGCCTCTGGATCTCTGGGATGAGGGATCCATATATAGATATCTGTAATGGAGATGAGTCAGCTCATGATTTGATTAGTGTCTTCCCTCTAATAGTTCTTGCTTCCACTTGGAGATTGATGATCTCTTACTCATCCTTGGTCAAATTCAGTGAGGCAAGTGTCACGAGAGAAGATTCTGGAAGCTTGCATTGCCTCTCCACCTCGCGGAATGACACTGCCATTTGTTATTTCTCGCCCATCGCACCCCACAGAAGGGATTTTTGAAATGCAACGCACCTACACAGTGTATTTAGGTGAGATGCAACGCACTTGGCCAGTGGAGCAGCTGAAATGATCTTGTTTTGACCAATTCTGAGCAGTTTTTCATGGAGAACTTCTGGGAGAAGCTGTAATCTGTTGACCTTGTTCCTTTAGGGGTTAGAACAACACTTTTAGGGACTTAGGAGCCCTTGGTTTATGGACATTTCATGCTTGGGGTTGTAGTGCCCAAAAATGTCTATAACAATTAGATGCATTGATTTGAGTGAAAATGTTGATTTCTAATTTGATATAACTAGATATACATTAATTTCAAGGTAATTAGATTAACATTGTGCGTTGATTTCAATGTAAGCATAAAAACAATATTAATGATGTGTATTGATTTATATATTATAATAATCTAACTTCATTTCAAATAAAATGTTCGTTAAAATGTTTATTTTTGAAACTGTAAATTATTTGTACATATTGAATTGTAAAAGGTGCAACAAAAATAAATATCTGGATGTGAAATAATAAATCTCTCGACATGGTTTATCAAAATTGTTCAATTGCGAATCTGCTCATATTTAAACCGGATAAACACAATCCAAGCCCAATCACCAGAAGTGTTTAGCGCCTCTCCGATTAGAACTTATTTAGTTTGTCACATCCAAGTACTAGTGTCAAAGGGCACAATCATATTTAAGTGGAAAGGTATTTATTTTAGTTGAACTTTCTTTGAAGTGGGAAGGCACTTATTCGTTTAGTTTAACTTTTTATTTTAACAAAGTTAAAATAACTTTGAATTTGAGTTTTATTTGAAAAGAAAAGAGAGGAGGAAAGATAATTAAATTTTTCATTTAAGTTTATATTTCATTTTTTAAATACTTTTATATAGTTTAAAACTTTATGTTATTATAAAATAAATATGAAATTAAATTATTATTTTACCCAGGTTAAATTATATAAATGTATTTCAAATATAATTTAGGTTTTTTTTAATAATTCAAATTATAATATTAATAATAAAAAATCACGAGGAAGAATAATTTTTATTTATTTTTGTTTTAATGTATTTTTACGGTTGTTTGAAAATAATTATATGTACTATTTAGATTTATTAGAAGTAAACATTTTTTTACCTTAAGAGTGTTAACATTGTGATATTTTAATAACAAAGATGCTTTGAAGATGAGAATTTGACTAATTGAGCTAACTCTTGGTGTTGCACTATTTTTTTAATTTTCGTGTACTATTAATTATATATTCTATTTAATAACACATATTAATAACCTTTCACCAACTTAGTTTTAAATTAGTAATTCCTATAATAATGTTATGACAATAAAATAATGATCCCAAAAGCAACTTATCAATGTCTTTTTGCACACAAGTCTAGTGAACATGAGCCAAGTACTCTACTAATGAGGAATCTTCTCTTGTAATATGAAAATGAGTTCATTTTTTATGAAGTATTATTGATAAAAAAAACTTTAATATTATTGATTTTCTATCAAAATCTTCTAAGCAGGTTTTATATTTAATATAATATTTGTTGTTATATTTAAGAAATTAGTACAAAATATATTTTGATGCATATTCACATATGAAAAATTCAAAATAAAGTCAACAAAAAAAACTTATTAATTAGTGATTAGTGATTACTATAATAATGTTGTGACAATAAAATAATAATTTATTTATTTATTTTTATTTTTTTAAGTTGGTAAGACATTACTTATTACATATATTTACATTATTCATCTAAGAAGTAATTAAATTCGAAATTTCGATCATATGACCATGAAATAATAATGATTATATGACTTAAAATTATTTATCAATATATTAATGCACACAATTCTAATAAATATGACACAAGTGATTTGCTAATGAGAAATATTCTTTTATATGTGAATATAAATTTATGTTTATGAAATATTATTAAATAAAAAATTAGTATTATTGATATTTTATTAATAAAACAAATACTAAAAAATAAAAATAATATTGATATATATCTATATTAAAAAAAAAAACAAAACAAAATGAAACCAACTTAACAAATGCCAATCATATTAATTTCCATTAATATAATTGCCATCTTATATTAATACGACCCATCTTTAGGTACATTGCCATCTTCCTGCATGTTGTCGTCGTTGAATACGACCCTAGCCATCTCCCCCTGAAGGACACTATCATCCTGAGACTGAGACATGGTGGTGTGGGCCGAGCTGCTGGGCTTATCCTCCTCCTCAGCAAGGATTACAGTGATGCTGGCTGACAACACGGGCTTATTGAGCCTGCTATGGAATTTGAAGCGGGTTGTTTGAAAGGAGTTGTGCGGGAGAGGCCTAGCATGGCCAGAAGGCGGAGAGGACGGGGAGGCAGAAGCGATAGGGACAATGTTCTGGGGAGCAAAATGAGAGGCCCGGCCTCGATTACCAGTGGTGCCTCCACGGCGAGAGACTCCACGACGACGAACCATTTTCGAATTATCAGAGAGACCAGGGAAGGGAAATTGGCAGAGCCGAAGGGGAAAGGGCTGAGCGCAGGTGGACCAGGCCAGACTTAGAATCCAGATGAGCTTCCAAGCAACCTGAACGAAGCAGGGGTGCGGGAAGAATAGCGGGCGGAGGTAGAAAGAGCCGAGGGCAATTGCATAAACCAGACACCAGGCCATGGATAAATCACCGCGCATAGTCTCTCGAGCCGAGCGCGCATTGAATACCAACTGTGTGACCATTATTCTGTACCCTGGCGAATTCATATCGCATGCTATGGGATTGTGGGATCCGCGTCCGCGAGCCAGGTGCAGGGACAGCTGCCTGCGAGGAGTAAATCCTCATAAATGCTCAGCAGTGACACCCGCATCCGGGTGAGTTTAAAACTTTATGTTATTATAAAATAAATATGAAATTAAATTATTATTTTAGCCAGTTTAAATTATATAAATGTATTTCAAATATAATTTAGGTTT
The DNA here is from genome assembly GCA_031772625.1 of Pinus tabuliformis. Lineage (NCBI taxonomy): Eukaryota > Viridiplantae > Streptophyta > Pinopsida > Pinales > Pinaceae > Pinus > Pinus tabuliformis. Next base: position 881,949,124 of record CM062808.1, on the reverse strand, counting down.
TTTTTTTAATAATTCAAATTATAATATTAATAATAAAAAATCATGAGAAAGAATAATTTTTATTTATCTTTGTTTTAATGTATTTTTATGGCTGTTTGAAAATAATTATTTGTACTATTTAGATTTATTAGAAATAAACATTTTTTTTACCTTAAGAGTGTTAACATTGTGATATCTTAATAACAAAGATGCTTTAAAGATGAGAATTTGACTAATTGAGCTAACTCTTGGTGTTACACTATTTTTTTTAATTTTCGCGTACTATTAATTACATGTTTTATTTAATAACACATATTTTTTTTTTTTTTGTAAACTGAGGCAAGATTCTATTACTAAAAAGAAATATTACATACACAGGCAGGTCTCCACCCGCCCAGAAGGGAAACCGAGTGACCATCGGAAGTTTTTAACAGCCATCCAAAAAAAGTATATGTCCAGTCTATCTAACCATGCTAAAAACCCCTCTATTCTTACTACAAACAGACTTTTCTTAACTGGAAGCAGGACCATCGAATATTTCAAAAAGACAAAAAAAGAAGTATAGAAAAACCTCCTATAACAAAGATGCTTTAATAACAAAGATGCTTTAAAGATGAGAATTTGACTAATTGAGCTAACTCTTGGTGTTACACTATTTTTTTAATTTTCGCGTACTATTAATTACATGTTCTATTTAATAACACATATTTTTTTTTTTTGTAAACTGAGGCAAGATTCTATTACTAAAAAGAAATATTACATACACAGGCAGGTCTCCACCCGCCCAGAAGGGAAACCGGGTGACCATCGGAAGTTTTTAACAGCCATCCAAAAAAAGTATATGTCCAGTCTATCTAACCATGCTAAAAACCCCTCTATTCTTACTACAAACAGACTTTTCTTAACTGGAAGCAGGACCATCTAATATTTCAAAAAGACAAAAAAAGAAGTATAGAAAAACCTCCTATCAGCATCTGCATATTCTACTGTTTCATTGCATCTGGCTTGGCCTCACTTTCTACCTTGACCTCTATTCCACTTGCTTTAAACATCTGCACCAGCTTGTCCATCTTTCTATCCTGCATGAGAAGAGTTACTTGGATATTCTTCAGCTCCCTTTTAAGGGTGGGCATTCCTTGAGCCAGCTCCACCATTTCCATGGCCACTTGTTCCATTTAATAACACATATTAATAACCTTTCACCAACTTAGTTTTAAATTAGTAATTCCTATAATAATGTTATGACAATAAAATAATGATTGTGATCCCAAAAGCAACTTATCAATGTCTTTTTGCACACAAGTCTAGTGAACATGAGCCAAGTACTCTACTAATGAGGAATCTTCTCTTGTAATATAAAAATGAGTTCATTTTTTATGAAGTATTATTGATAAAAAAACTTTAATATTATTGATTTTCTATCAAAATCTTCTAAGCAGGTTTTATATTTAATATAATATTTGTTATTATATTTAAGAAATTAGTACAAAATATATTCTGATGCATATTCACATACGAAAAATTCAAAATAAAGTTAACAAAAAAAACTTATTATACTAAGGAATTACTAAATTAATTTCACAATTGATATATTATACTAAGGAATTACTAAATTAATTCGTCAATAATATATTATGCCACTCCTCAATTGAGGACGACTTTTGGTGTGACTTCAAGTCTTGATTCCTAATAAGTAGACATTGAAAATTAATATATTTGATTTAGTTTTATGAAAAAGATATGGGATGATCCGGGATGATTCAGTGATTCTCACTTTATGATTAACAAGTCACTTTAGGAAAATAATTTGTTATTTTCATGAAAGAGATGAAGATTTATACTTAACAGATAAATATGATTATAGTATTTATAATGATCATAGCTTATACTCATATAAGCATGAGTGCATGATGGACCTTTAAATGTAGTCTAATATGCAAGAAAATCATTCACATTATAAAACTTTATGAGGTAAATGTGTTTGAAAAAAACTTGATTTAAGAAAGCGTAAAATTGATAGCTCAATTAAGATATAGGTGAGGTAAATATAGTGCATACACATTATCATACAATACACATTTTTTAATAAAACAAAATGTGAATTTATTTCAATTAGGTAAAGTTATAATTTTTTAGTTGAATATAATTTATGTATTTTTTTTTCCCTGTATTATAATAAAATATCTATTTTATTTTGAACATAATATGTTTTCTTCATTTTTTTTACTATTAACACAATAAAACACTCCTGCTTGAACATAATATATTTTCTTCATTTAGACAATAAAACACTCATGCTTTTGGGAGAGGATTCCCCATACTTAAAATTGGTGGTTGATTTTTTTGATTTATAGATTTTGAGAGAAAATTATTCTAGTTGAACGGCAATAATCTTTGTTTTTTATTTATTGTATGTAAATTTCACTATAATATGTTTATTTATGCCCATTTAAATTGTTTTATAAAATTATATCATTTATTTCTCAAACTTCTATATTCCAAATCCAAAAAAATATAAACATAAACTCTAATGCAATATTGGAAGTTCCTTATCTACACCCCAAGGAAATGCCTCTATCAATAAACCAAAATGCTAAAATCCTAAGGAAAATGGTCAACCTAGAATTACTGAGAGATATATTAAGGGTTGTAAACCCACTTTCACACTCACTTGCTAAGAATATAGATGCAATTATTAATGAAATTACATAAATAAATGGGGTGTTGTTTAATATAGAGTCTCATAAAAAAAAATTGTAAGGAATATTCACATGGTGGAGATCATGGAGTAATTAAAAACTAAATAATGGAAAATAATATATGTTTTTCTTTATTATAAACATTTATAAAGGTGAAATCATAAACACTAGAAAATATCACATTTATATTAAGTGGTGCACTTCCCACCATCTATTAATAATTAGATAGATGGTTGGTAAATGGTCTTCGGAAATGACATTATATGTTTTGAGGAGCATGTATGTATCATTTTTTAGGAAAACATGTTATCTATTTTCACCATTTAACATTTTAAGGGGTTGGTTTGCCAATGCCAAAAAACTGATCAAATGTGAGGCACTGAGATGAAAGATACACAATCCTTTTAATTCGTAATTATGATTACTAGGCCACAATTCTCACCTACAACTATGTAAACATAGGAACCATTTCTCTAGTTGAAATTGATGTTGATTTTTAATGGCACCATTATAGAGGGTATTAACCTATTGGGACAATCATTTACTAGTCATGAAAATCCATGGTCTCCTAGTGGGGTAAGACAATTATCCATCTAGGAGTGAAGGAAAGCCATCATCTAGCAACGGTCCCACTTGGTATTCACATCTTTGCATATTTTGTGGCCATAATTTTCATAGTCATTTGAAATATCATTCTGGTTATGGATTTTTCTATGAGGTAAGCATGATGATATGTTTCACTTTTTTGGATTTATACATGAGTTAATTCATTTCACGTTGTTTTTCTGTTAATGTGTGTGTGTGTGTGCATGTGCGCGTGCGTGCATGTGTTTGTGCATGCGAGTGCGCCCGCGCGTGTGTGTGTGTAATTTGTTAACTCGGTGTCCACCAACCCCAAAGTGTCCATGTGTCCAATATCTCCCCCCTACTACCGTTGATATAATCATTGAGTTAAATTCCCGATCTATTGGTCAAATCCATTTATTCTCAATATATAATTGTAATAATAGATTATGATTGTTTATATGTAGTTGATTCACCTATTATAGAATTAAATTCCCACTATTGACAACATTATGAGTGTAAGGGTATCCATGGAAACTTATCAAGAAATCCTAAGTTTTGTATAACCTACTCATTTTTGTTTATTAATTCATTGCACACATATTTTTTAATTGTTTAACCATGCATGTTTGCAACACTCAACTTGAGAGACAATTATTCCTTCCTAGCCACCCATCTTATTAAATTAGCTATTCATGTCTCCTTATAGGGAAATAAGTGATGTGGAATGCTAATGTACATTCTAGAGAAGAACATGCCCACAATGACACACAAATATGAGGAGCATCCTTCCACTATTTCCAATAAATTTTATCATTTATTTGATATGTGAGCATCATGTTTACTCAATTACCCCTTCCCATCCTCTAACATATATCCATTAGATTTTATTATTATTATTCATAACCATTGGGTTGTGTGCATCATTGTGTAGATCCATTGTAAAACTATATAAGACCATTAGCTTAAGTGGATAAGATTAAATCATTTTACCTTGATGATTTTGTTTTTATTGTTCTTTATCTCTTAGTTTTGGGTTATATTGTTTCATATTGCATGCACAGTTGTATGGATCTATTGTCAATCTATATAATTCTATTAGATAGGATGAATAAGTTTAAACCATTTTTCTTCCAGTCTCTTCATAATTATTATTCTTTCTATTTTGTTTCTAGGTTATATTGTTTCAAGATTTGTACCTCCATTCTTAAGCTACATTGTTTTAGCTTGAGAGGCCACAACTCTCATCATTTGGTATCAAATCTTGCAAGTTGGGCCTATCTCTCTTCTAGAATTGGAATATGAGGCTTTCATCCATCCCACACACTTGCTTCTTTTAGATCTAGTTATTTTCCATAGAACACCATCACATCTAAATCTCATTTTGACACAAAACCTATATGGTATTATTCCTAGGGTTTTTCTAAATAAGTTGACTTAAATATACTCAATCCAGTTCTATTTTGGATTACATCCTCCCACATAGAACATTTTCTTTAGAGAAAACCCTAAATGAATTGTTTCTAGGGCTTTTCCTATCTTCATCTCAGGATTTTTGGGGCTCAAACATCTATCCATCATGCACATGTTCAATAGTTTTAATTTTTTTGGAGTCCACTCACCCATCTCAAAATCTCATGCCTGGTTGTGAACCATCTTTCCAACACAATATTTTCACAAAATGAATATTCACAAGGATGATTCCTCAAATGAGGAAGAATCTTGTATATCTAACAATGCCTTATATTTTTCCAATGTTCTCATTGAGGACCTAAGATGCAAATCTAGGGCTCTTTTTCTAATTATTAGCTATATACCTACATATCATTATCAAAATATGGTGGGAAAATGCAAGTTCATTACTAGACTCATGGATCCATAACTGAGTTTCATATTTCAATACTTGTCTAGAGATGAATGAAGATAAAAGTTCAATTATCATACAAAATTATTTAGAAGGTGTAGCAGAAGTATGGTGATAGTCACATTCTAAAGCTATAGCCTTGGACATTGAAATTAGTGAAGGAACATCAACTAGATCTTACTTTAGGCCAATCACAACAAGGGGGCTTTTCTATATTTCCTTAAGATAGTGCTTTTACCCTCTTGGATACCTACATATTTTGATCTCTATATGGTTTCATCTAGAGTAGGCCCTAAGACAAAGCATATGGAAATGTATAAAGGTTTCTACAAACCTCCATATCTAACTCTAGATCATATATTCCAAAGAGGTAAAAATTATTAAATTTAATTTTGGTTTCCTAGTGATTGTTCAATATGACGTAGATTTGTTTGAGGGAAACACTTTAAATTAAGCATTCCTCCATGCATAGTGGGCATATTCCATTATTATGGACACATTACCTTCACTATCCACTTTTGTTCCTCCCTAGGTACTCCATAAAATCATCCTTAATATCATTACAATAGATAAATCTAAGTAAATAAATATAATGCTAATGGGCAACATGAATAATGCTAAGATGAACTCCACTAATTAAGAGACACGATAACCATTTTTTCTACATGGATAAGCTATAAATTCCCATGTTTTCACAAATAAGCTTTGTCACCCTAAAATATATGCCAATGCATTGAACCCAATTTGTTATTATGGAAAAATGGTACAATCATTTGTACATAGTAGATGAAACTCGAAGTCACTAAGCATCATGTATTGATGGCACATTTCTAGCTGAAATTATTATGAAGGACAAAAGTTAAAAGGTTCTCCTAAAGTTATTAAAAAATATCAACCCTCTCAAGTGCCCCAAAGATAATTTGACACACCCTCACGAGGTTTTATTTGATAGATGCGAGGGTCACAAAAAGCATAATCATCATCTTGGGGGATGCATTGCATGAAGGAAACTCCATCCCCTAACATGGTAGGGCTGAATAACCAAACCTTAAGGATTAAGAAGCCTTAATTGAAGGATGGTGGTAGCTCCCAAGTGGCCCTCTTGTCTCTAAATTTCATCCATGAGCCAAAGGAGGGAAGGAGTGGTTCAAAATTTCTATAAATATAGGGGCATGGAGATCCAAAAACAAGAAGAAGTTGTGCATTGTTATCCTACCAAAATTTCTCCAAGCAATCAAGCATTCCAATGCTAAGAGGATTCCACCATTGAAAGAGTTTCTTCTTTGATTCTTTGAGAGAGCAAGAGCTTGCAAAAGAGATTGAGAAAAGGAAATACCTGCTAAGATCCATTGAGAACCATTGCGAAAATATCTCTTCAACAATATTTAAAGTTTATTTGTAGCTCTTCCACTACTAGTAATCAATAAAGAGGGCCCTTTTCCCATTACTTTGTTGATTTGTTTTATCTCATTTTTTTGTTTCAAGTTGTTTATTTTAGTTTTCATGCATTGATTCCATCTAATTCAATTCTTTGTTTGGATCACATTTGATCACTAACATCATCCAATATTTGTATATCTTCTTGTACGATTCAACAAGTTACAAGATAAGATAATTTGGGACACTCGTGCTATCAAATTCAACACACAAATTGGAAACTCCACTTGCTTTCCTTTTTTGATCTAACTGGCTGATTGCAAGCCTTTGTTCAATATTTTTTCCATTTAATTTAGTCACTTATTATTTTTCTCATCTTTGCAGGTCTCCCTTAGACCTTCCCATGGCCTTAAAGCCTTTATTTTTAATTTTTTAGGTCGATCTCGTGGATTTTGTAAAAACAATCCTCAAGTCTCACAACTATGAAAACCATAACCCACGAGACTCATAGAGAACCACTTTTATCGTTGAAATATCCTTATCCTAAGTGTTTGGCAGCCTTTAGTGACTTTCCTACACTCCTACAATTTTTTACATATTAGATAGGATTTAATGTTACTTTTCTAACCATTATAGTAGGGTAATTTTGCTTATGTGTTTCTTTAGAAAGTTTGTAGTTTGGGACTAGGTCTAGTGTGATTAAGAACAAGAGTAGGCTTTCCCTCTGTTGCACCATTTTGGTGAACATGTGGGGGGACTTGAAAATGTTCTACAATACTACCTATCGTCTCCCTCTTAATTGGAAATTCACACATGGCTTAACAAGGAAGGAAGGAAGTGCCCCCTTATCCACACATCTTTTCTTGTTTTGCAAAATAATTTCAATTTTGGGACTAGGAGTTGGTTTTATTAGGAAAGAAAGTAGGCTCTACCCCCTTGCAACATTTGAAAAATGTGTGGGGATTCGAAAAGTTTCCCAAAGAATCACATTTCCGTCTCCCTATATTCTCACATAACATAATTAGGAAAAGTAAGTGGCCCATTATTTGCACATCTTTTTCTTTTGGAAAGGAACAACATAACATAGGGTAAATAGGGGGATTTGTAATGGATCACCACATATCCACATTGTTGAAATTAAAACACTTTGTATGTTCACCATTCACCTTGCACACACAATCACATATTCATTTAAACTTTGTACAAAGGGTATGCTATTTTGCAATCTTTGTGCTCAGTTTATTTGAATTTTCATTTGGCATACCCTAAGAAAAGTAAGACTCTTTAAAAGAAACCTTAACTTGAACCATCTATATTCCCCATAGGAGTCACAAAATAATTTATAGTTCAGGTTAGGACCATGGGGGTAAGCATCCCAATAATCTACCATGGTTGTTTACATTGAAACATAGAAAGTTGTATTTTTAGGGAGCTTTAAATCCTACACAACCCAATGGAAAAAATGGTGATGAGAAGAAACCTATGAAGGGGCAAGGCCTAGATGGAGTATTATGATGACCCCCCTTATATATCTTGATGCTTGATAGGGGCTCTGCATCCAAAATTGACAACCATATGCTGATATTCTCTCATCTCGACTAGGTGTAGGTAACTTAGTGACTAAATCTTAGGGAAACTTTCCCTATAGGTGGTGGATGTGGGAGAACTTTCACTTGGAGGCGATCTCATTCAGGCTATTAGAAGTATCACCAGTTTCTTCAGGATGTGGCCCTAGTACCCCTCGTTAGTTAACCCTCTTCCATATCTTGGTTGGCTTTTTGGTTGTTGGAAACATTGCCAGTACATTCAGGACGTGGCCCAAGTACCCTTGTAAAAGCCTTCACAAGGCCCAATTACTAATTGAACAAAAGGATGTTAGGTCTTTTAGGATTTTTTAACCTCACAAACCTTTTTGTTGATTGTTTCACACACTTAAGATTTTAAAGGGAAAATTAACCATTTATTTTTTGCTTTGTCTTATGTATGTGAATAATTTGGTTTGATAAAAATCCCCGCTCATAGTAATTTTCACACACCTACTAGGGTGCCATAGGGAACCTAAGGTTTATCACCGATCTATGTGCCTATAAGACCTCCCACCTATACTAGGAGGAGTACCTAGTTTCTCACCATCTCACTGTAGATGACAATGCCCAACTATTTTAATAGGTAGATCCATCCTTGGTGCTACTTGTTAGGAACTAGTTCCTCTAAAGGTGCCACTACCACCAACCCTAAGGATAACACTAATACGACTCCACAGAGTTACACTACCAACATTGCACCACAAGTACATACTACAATGGCTAACACCAACCCTCCACCACCCTCCCCACCACCACCACCACCACCACCACATACCTAACCAAGGATATTACCATTTGTAGCTTCATTGAACCTCCCAGATCTTTCAAAAATTATAAATGGCCCCATTGCTCATGATCCTCAATGGCTAGCAATGCAGACCAAGTTACCATCAAACATTCAACGCATTCAAAGATAAATAGGGGGATGACTCAACCAACCATGTTATGACCTTTTATTAATGGTGTTCATCCAAGAGCATCATTGAGTACCCAATTTGACTAAGATTATTTCAACCCACCTTCACTAGCCCTACTATAGAATGGTATGTTAGTGATGCCTCAAGATCTGATGGAACCTTTGAGTCTTTAGCTAAATATTTCCTTACCTTCTTCCAAATTCTATTTCATCGTGACACAATGTTGGAGTTTTTAACCCATTTTCGATAGACTACCTCCACAAACATCTCAGACCATGCCCATGAATGGTGTAAGCATCGTAGCCTTTGTAAAGTGGATGTTTCCCCTACCCTTTTTTGGATTTCTTTTTGAAATCACTTTTTCCCATCATTGCAAAATATGTCACAACCACTTTTCTGAAAATTGAAAAAAAATGCTACCAATAAGGCTCAACAGTTTGAGCTCATAGTCAGGTTACCTCTACTCTATTATTCCCGATGGTGCCTGGTTGCAGTACTTCACTTAAGATAAACCAGGGGGCATCAAATTCTACCAATGGGTTGATTGGGAACCTTACCCAAACTCAACCTAGAAACCCTCTTCCATATCCTGGGAATACCTATGGTCCCTCACCATCATTCCCATCATATGCTAGTACATTAGCAGCACTAGTGCCGTATATTGTTGGATATTAGACCAACCAACCCACACCCTCTCCTAACCCTCCCATGCAAGGCAATTAGTACCCAACACACACTTGGTAAGGCATGTCAACCTCCCAATCTACTTAAATGAACCCTAGTCAAAGGAATCCTTACTTTCTTTTCCCAAGAGCACGACAGAATAATCAACCATCACTATAGAATGCAGGGGTTAATTTTGTTTAGCCTTCATTTCTTCGACGACAATAGTCATTTGAGAAAATTCAACATTGCAAGCCCATCCAACGCTAATAAAAAACAATGGAAGAACAAACATAAAGGATACCAAGGACAAGGAGGGAACCCACCATAGAAACAACAATCGAATGCACTGATTGGGGTAAATCCACCCAGTCGAAACCAAAACTAGAACTCAGTTACTAATAATCTACAAATACAAAACAAGAATGCTAGTCTTCAAACTAATCACAGTTGTGAAATTTGCAAAGAGTACATACATTATACTCATCGTTGCTCTCAACTCCCAGAGTTGAAACATTTGAGAGAGGCTAAGGGGCAGGGAGAACCAACCAAAAACCTGCCATACTACGAAATCCATTTCCCCATTAGGGAGTTGTAGCTACTTAGCATGAGGTTGGTCTTCCCATCTACCCACATCAAATTGGGAGGGATTCTAATGATGCTACTAGTCATGATATCTATATGCAAGCGAGATATGTATTGTTTTAGACATGCTATTGTGATTATGGAACCCCTCCAAAACCTAACCATTTGGCTTCAGAAGCAATTCCTAGCATAGCAACTATGCCACCTTTGTCCATACCATGACGCTCCCATTGAAGCAGTTTCTAAAATTGTCAAGGTACCATTACATCGCATTGCCCATAATTCAAAGGTGGCAAACAATTATAAGATTGTAGATGACCTTACACAATCTCCATTAGCCATGTTCTCTTTGTAGGTTTTTCAAACCTATCCAACTCAATGGATAGCCTTGCTTTCTGCATTTGGCGCTATTAATCCCTCAAATTTACACCTAATCACCTTTGATTTGGACAACTCAGAACTGCCATTACCATCAATAGTCACATCTCAACTACCAGTGACCATCTGAAATATCACTATTCACCGATGCATTATTAATGAGGGGGAATCGACTTGTATAATGTCAAATTTAGTTTGGTAGAAATTAGGCTCCCCCAAACTCACTACTTCCTCCATTACATTGAGGAAATATGACGGTTTCCCATCATCACTTATTGGACTCTTTCGAAATGTCTCGCTTGAAGTTTCCAGAAAGATAGTTCTCATCGATATTGAAGTCATTAATGCCCATCTCTGTTATAACATCTTTTTTGGACGAAGTTACATGTATTCCATGAAGGTTGTGGCATCATTAGTTTTTTGCACCATGAACTTCCCACATAATGGGAAAATCATTACCATTAACCAATTGACACATTATGAGACGAGGACCTCCTCGTCCTTACATGGTGTGTTACCCTTTGTAGGGTCCCAAAAAGAATTGGTCCCTTCCTTGATTTTCAAAAATTCCACTCTCCTCTGGACATACCTAGGAGACCCACCCATCGTCACACCTATTTCAGCAACCACTGTATGCATGGTGACCACATCAAATGGTGACCAACATTAATGCCCCCAGTATCCATGTGTTTAATCTAAACTCATTAGGGATTGTGAGGAGTACTTGGCCCTTCTAGAAATTCATAATCATTGCATTGCCAACGCACACATTGGTACCCACAACTTTAGCTTACCCATACATGCTATTCATATAAAATTTCTCCATTATGAAAAAATTCATCATATGCATAAAATTGTCTAGAAAATTGCACAAAAAATTGTACGAATTTTTATATTTATAGCGAGATATAACATTAGTAGGAGATCCCATGTTATCATATGGAAATTGCACACTCATCTATACATAGTAAGAGACACTCAAATTCATTTATCAGCACATACACGGGTGACTTTTTCAGCTAGAAGCACCATAGGCACCAAAAATCAAAAGCATTCCTAAGGTTGAAGTTAAAAAATTGGTTTGCGTGGGCACACCATTACTGGAAATTAGTAGTTGCATGGTTGTTTCTTCGATATCCATGTGGTCGTTGAAACGTCTAGTCAATGCCTCAAGCCGTGAACATGCTTGAACAACACTCCAAATCTTGATATGATAGGGCTGACAAATTCGAGCCTTGAGCCCCAAGAAGCCTTAAAGGCAAGGAAGTGGTAGCTATCATCTAATTTATGAAGTGAAAGACCACATTGATGAGCCAAGGAGAGGAGGAATATCCAAAAAATTCTATAAGTACAAGTTCAAGGAGAGCTAGAAAAAGAAGAAGAAGCCAAACATTGGTATGCTACCAAAATTGCTCCCTAAGAAATCAAGCATTTCATTGAGAAAATGATTTCACCATAGAGAGAGTCTTCATACTTCTTTGAGAGAGAGAGGAAGCTTGCAAAGAGATTGAGGAAATGAACCTCCTTGCTGAGGATTTTTGAGCATCATTGCTCAAACAATTCTCTCCAAGTGTTTTGGATTGATCTATTGTATTACTTCTACCTTCAGTAATCAATAAAGGGAACCCTTTTCCATTACTTTTTTTATGTGTTTGCTCCATTGAGCTTGGTTTATGTGTTTATTTCTTAGTTCTTAGTTTTTGTTAATATATGCATTGTTCTCCTTACTTTCAATGCTTTGTTTACTTATGCTTGTCCACTAACAACAACCAATTCTCTGTGGTTTCCTTGTAGGGAACAACCAACTCCAAGGAGGGTGTATTTGGTACTCCATAGTGACAAAAGCACTACCACAACTAGAAGTGGTGGAGTGGTGGCTGTGGCGAATATGAAAATAAAAATGATGTTTGAGATTGCTAAAGCAAATATGGTGGAAGTGCCTGTTAGCACCTAAATCTACCGTAGGCTTAAGGAAGGAAAAATTCAGGGTAACCACAAACCACGCTCAGTTTGGTAGCTAGCCCTACCAGAACAGGAGAGGTCTCTCTCCGAGTCATGCTCAGTGAATAGATAAGAAAAAATGGTCTGAGGTGACTTACAGTGGAATATTGATCTTAGGCTAGTAAGTGAATATGGATATAAGAAACAATTTTTATGAATGATCGATTCTGGGATGGTATGGGACCAACGGTTAGCAAAGAACGGAGAATTTAATACAAAGGCACAGATTACTTCATGAGGCAAGGCAAGCGGAAAGTGTAGCAATTTAATTTTGGAATAACGTGGAATGGAGAGATTGCCGAGGAGTGTGAAAAGGGAATAGGAACATGAATCCTTTTCAACAGAAGAAGAACACTGAACATGAAATTTTCCCACAGGCAGAGCAATAAAATTGAATTCTACCTAATCTCACTTAGAAAATTTCACTGGAAATAAACATGAATTGAATTATGAAACATAACGAAATACATATGAAAACATAAGATACGCATTTTCTACACTCACAACCACAAGAATCTCATGAAACAAAGCTGTTGCCTTTCATTAATTCTCTATAAAAAATATACAGTGAAGAAACAAAGTTTCTTTCCCACAGTCTCCTAGAAGTTACAAGCCAACCAACCCTTTTCAATAGCTTGCATACAATATATAGAATGTGCCATGAAGAGGTAGAATGCCCAAGGGTTGGGGAGTTACTCGAATCATTACAAAATGGAGGTGAAGAGCCAACCATTAGCTACAAGTGCAGCGTTACAAACATGACAAATGGCTTGGGTGACCATTTTCCTTCCTTTGCCACTTGGATAGAATCCAATCTAGAGAGAAAATACTTTAAATGCCACCTTAGGGGCCAAAAAACCGAAATGTAAATGAGCAGGCCCACTTGGAGAAGGTGCGAATCGAAATTTCGCGAAACGGAAGCAAATTTGGCAATTTTTCCTGTGTGTGCCATGCCATTTTCTCTGTGCGCCGCACTATTTTGGAACCTGATTTGAGGCACTTGCAAGTGTCCAAAATGTGCCCAAGTGTGCTTGTTGGAAAGCTTGTCCTGTCTACTTTCTAACCCAATTAGAATTTCTAAATTTGGTGCTCATTTTCCCCTCCAAATATTCATTCTCCCAATACTACTTCCTGTGTATCAAAAAAGGGGCAGAGACGCCATTTTTTGGGTGTTTTTGACCTCCTGGAGACTCAGATCTTGCCCAAATTTCTTGTTCAAGCACCAGTAGTCGTGATTTTCCATGTTGAATCCAAAAATGCAAACCATTCTTCATTTGTAGCTCCCAATTTTTAGCGCCGCACCACAGAGGGAGAAAAAACCTGTGTTTTGCCCAAAAATTTGTCATGTGACTAAAATTTCCCCAAATTCCTTGAAATATGGGCTGGAGGTTCTCTATGGGGTGCTATGTTGTGCCAAAGAAGCCTCAGCCAAGATTCGAAGCTGATCTTGCTCTTTTGCCTCTTTTGCCTCTCTTGTTGCTTTGCTCAATTTTTCCTTCAAACTCTTTATTCGGGCCTTTGCACTCATGTTTCATGCCCTGTAATGGAAAGCCATGTGTCTTAGTAAGGCAAGGTCCTGATTGGCCTTTTCCAGCAGCCTCTCCAAGTGCATGTTCATGCTCTTGAGATGGGCCTCCTGATCCTCATTGATCTCTTGCTCTAATGATGTGAGCTCAACTCTTCTCCTTTGAGCAGCTTGGTGATGCTCACGAATGTTTTGCAGCTCCATAATCACCCGTTGATCCTCTAGCTATTTGTTTCTTTGCTCCAGGTACTTCATGTTCCAATTATCCCTCTCCAAGTCAATGGATAAGGCCTCAATCACTGATTTCTGCTCCTGGATGATCTCTCCAAGCTCTGCATTTGTAGGTTTTGTATCTGTCTCATCATCATGAAGGAGAACGAATTCTGTCTCTCGTTCACCTGATGGCTCACCTGAAGGCCCCTGATCATGCATGGGCTCCTTACCTTTGTCCTGTTCCTATGTCATCGATGTAGGAAGCGAGGCCCCTTCCACCCCGGGTGGAGATAACACTCGCTTTAACACTGCAAACAAATGTCTACTGCCTCTATGATAGGTGATGAATACTGGCATAGTAGCAGTCTCATGGCGCTCATATTGATGTGAAGAACCACCTGTCTCATGCTCTGCCTTTGATACTACCTATGGAGCACTGAAGAAGTCACGAGAGATGAAGTCCTCCCAAGAAATGCCCCGCAATCCCAACTGATGATCCACCAAAATCCGAATAAGAGCAAAGTGATAAACATTGTTGAGTTGCTGCTGAGGGGTCTTATGCTGCATGAAATTTTTCATCCTCTCTATGTTCCCGCAAATGAAAAATGGGAGGTTCATCATCCACACCCTGGTAAAGTGCATGAGCAACCTGATGTGATAGGCATATAGGCGAGAAAACCTCCCCTCACAATTGAAGTAATTCATGATCAATTTCATGAGAGGAGCATACTCATCTTTCAAAAATCTGAATGGGAAGACTTTGGTGAGATGCCTCAAACAACTGGCCTTAATGTAAGGCTCATAATGATGCCTATCCACCTTCTTTTTCTTATGCCACTGTTCTCCAACATTTGGTATGCCTGTTGCCACTGAGATAGTTTCAGGTGTCAATTTGAAGGTGACCTCGACCAAGATAGACTGACCTCCACGTAGGTTAAGCACAAAAAGACGGGTCAACTCATGATGAACTCTAACATTTGCCACCCTTTGAAAAAATTCAAAACATGCTAGGTGCTGGAAACATGACATAGCAAGAGGGCATGCCCGCAACTCAGTGAGGGTGTTTGGCTCATCCCTAACATGTTTGCCACTCCTATGATGTCTCCAGGGAGCCTATTCTCCTGAAGCTATATCACTGTGGGTCTCCACCTCATACTATGATGAACCCTCAGATGCCATGACTGCTGTTTATAAACTGTATTTAGGCTGCCCCTTTGATGATGGTGAAGCTAGGTGTTGTTTGTGATGTCTGCCACCAAGGGGAACAATGAAACAAAGGGAGTATTAGGAGGGGAGTAATGTAATGGGAATAGAGGTTATAGGGAGAATTTTGATAGGTTAGGGTTTGGGGTTTTTATTGAGCAATAAGAGGAGGGGAAAGGGAATATGAGTTTGGTAGTGTTAGGGTAGTGATAATAGGGAAAATGACATAGGGGAATAAGGAACAGGGGTAGGGTAGGGAAAATAAAACCTTGGCAGCAACAACACAATGGCCCAACCCTAGCAAGATGGTTTCTTGGTGTCTTTTTGTGGTTTCTTTAAGAGTTTTGTTTCATTTCAATCATGGGCATAAAAACCACCATATCTTTATCCAATTTGATGAACAAGTGAGTTTGAGAGCCTACCTTGCAATTAGAGGGGCTTCACCAAAGATTTGAGGGAGTTTTGGCACGTTCTGGGCGCTTTGTCTCTGTGCGTCGCATGCAAAGCCTAATGCGCCGCGTGTTGTGTATGCGCTGTGCTGGTTAGAAATTAACACTGCGGGCAGGCTCTGTGTGCGCCGCGCCCTGTGTGTGCGCTGCGCCCCTACCTGTGTGCGCCGCGCACCCTGAAACTTCCTCCAACTGCTCCAAATCGTGCGATTTCACACTCCACGACCTTGCAATGCTTCTCTAAGCTCTTTGATTGCACAATGACTTGGATTTATGATGGAAACTTGTGTATATAGGCTTGGAGGTCATGTTTTAAATTTTCTTTTTGAAAAAAAACCCACCTTTCTAATGTCCTGTTTGACACTTTTTCACTGACTTTAATACAACCCTGATTTTCACTTTTTCTCTGAATTTTGGCTCAAATGATGAAATTTTCGACACTTTTTGCGGGGATTGCATGACAGAGCATTTGGCCACGGAAACCATGACTACACCTGTAGAAATCAACCGAAGAATCTTTTTGAAAATTTTGTCATCATTCACACTGTTTGACTTTTCTTCAAAACAGAGTTTTGAAGAACAGTCGAAGTTTATCAATATGACGATGAAACTCTGCGAATCATTACTTTGCAAGGTCATCACTCTGGCCTGCATGGCTTTACTAGACATATTAAAGACCAAATTGTTTAATTCCTAGACCAAATGACCAAAAATGACCTTTGTCCGTTGAATGACCAGACCTTGACTGTCATGGACTTTGGTGATTATTGACACAAGATCACCTGTCTTCTTTCGTATGGGCACCAAGTTAGAGATCCAATGGCACCAAGTTAGAGATCAAATCCGAAAATCTGATGGGCACAATGATACCTGACTTGTACAACCTGTTTACCTCCTTTTCAATAGATGGCAACAACTTTGGATTTATCCTTCTCAACTTTTGTCTGAATGGTTTTTGATTGGGCTTGATGGTTATCGTGTGCTGAATTATATTGGTATCATAGGTCTTTAAATAAGAATAATCCCAAGCAAACACATCTGCAAATGAAGCCAACAAACTAATGTATTTGTCCTTGATCTTTGGCGGCAATGCTTTGGACAATTTTACTAACTTAGGATTGGCAGCTGTTCCGACGTTGACCTCTTCTACACCCTTCTCTGTTGGCTGTAATGTTGGCTTGCGGGCTACATCATCTTGATCAAAAAGTTCTTCTAAAGTTATCAAGCCTTTAGGAATAATATTATTCTTCAGCTGTAGCACGTCCATTTCATTGATCTGCGCTTCATCTGTACCATTCTTTTACCATCGTCATTTTCTACATCAATTGAGGTTTCTTTGAACTGTCCTTTGTTTTGCAGAAAATCATTAATCTCCTCATCATCTTGAAACACTTTCCAATATCTCTGATTGTCTGGAATGGTTAGATGATGCTTGACATGGATTTCAAATTTATTGCTAGAATTCATTGGGATCTTCAAACTACTTGCTGCCTTGGCAAGAGCATCAACAATACTATTTTGTATACGAGGCACACATGTCAAGGTGTATTCTGAAAATAATTTTAGAATGTATAGAACTGCATTACGGTAGGCCCGCATCCTATGATGCTTTGCTTGATACTCGCCTCTGAGAGTCGCCATATATGGAAATCCTCTTAGCATTCAACTTTCTTAAAATCTTCAGGCCAGCAATCAGAGTTTCATATTCAGCTTCATTGTTTGAACACTCAAAAGCCAACTTGTAAGAGCATACCCGCATGCTACTAAGCACTTTGTTTGGGGCGGAGAAAGGACTGTGTACCCAGATTCCAATTCCTGCGCCATCATTTCCCACTGCTCCATCAAAATCCATGGTCTACAAACCTTCTTCATCCTCTTGCAAGTGCTGGAAATCTATTTGTTGTGCCTTGTCTGCTTGCTGTCCATTACTTTCAGCTGATTGCCCAACATTTTTCTATTGTTCTTGTCCTTCTTTCTTTAAAATTTCTCTAAAATTTTATGTTATTTCCAGAATATCATATGCTTCTACTAACTGACTATCTATATCATTTAAACTATCTGAATACAAAACAAAAGACTCTAAATCTGTATGTACATAGTTAATTGGATGATTTATTGGTTTCTCCTTGCTTGTGATCATATATTTCATTTTTTGTTCCCGACACAATTTCCTCATTTGTCCAAACACCGGAATCGTTGCGTAGGAGAAATCTAGCTGTAGTGTCCCTTTCAATTTCGCTACCCAAGACCTGGAAAGAAACATCCCAAACCTTGGAGGAATATCTGCTACCACCACATCCATCAAAACATTTTTCATGGGAAGCTGATCCAAACTCACAACCAAGTCTTTGATGAGTCCTATACATCTTACTCTGCTGGAATCAAATGAATAGAAATCGTGGTATTGCCAGGTGATGTCCAGACCGAGCTTATCCATGATATGCTTGGGCATGAGATTGTGAGAAGCTCCAGAATCGAACATGGCATTGTTTAACACAAAATCATGCAATCTTAAATTGATGTAAAAGGGTGGCACATCACTATCAGGAGACTCACCATTCGATGCTGGCCCAAAAATCATTTCAGGGTGATCATATTCAACACTTACCATGTTGGACATTGGGTCCAAATTCAACATCTTAGATATTTGTCCTCTATAACTGTTGTTCTTCATTATTTCAGTCAAGGGGATGGATACCTTTAACTTAGAAATCTCATTCTCTAGATTAAAAGCGGGACTCTTTTCTACCTCTTTGACTGGGATTTCTTTCCTTTCCTTTTCTTTTGATGCGGCTTGCTGATGTGATTGTTCTGTTGATGTTGATTTACTGCTCTCCGAACCAACTGCCTCGTTTCCTTTCTTTTGTGTAGTTGATGAATCATTCTTTGATGCCTCAACATCCTTCCTTTTCTGAATTTGTTTGGCCGGCACATCTCTGTTTCTAAGTGAATATCGCTGCTGCTGTGCGGATAGAGCATTCATATATCCCCTTTGATACTCCTCTGATTCTTCTTGTAAAACAATGTCACTTGCTAGAATGAAATCTGCATCTTTGTGTGTAGCTGAGCTCACCGCACACTCCTCTTCTTCGGTAATGTAAGTAGGCAGCTCATCTGGAGTAAAGAGGTGGTTTTCTTCACCTATTACATTTCTGTCCTCATCTGACTCTGGTCCATGCATAAAAATTTGCTGCAAAGGTGTCTGTACTGGCTGTTGTGTTGTCTGCTCTTGGGCGCGCTGATCTCTTTGTCTTATTCTATATTGTGGCTGCTGCTGCTGGCCACGGAAGTTAGGATTTCTAACTTGTGGCTCAGGTTTGTCGAGCTTCACCCTTTCAAGCATCTACTCTACCTTTTTGAGTAATTGATCCATTGAAGAAGACTCTTCCTTAACAGTGACTTTATTTTCTACTTTCACTCTAGCTCTCTTGGACAACAGATTCGCTTCAACGTTGACCGCGATTTTCTGCATGTCTTCCATTGTGGCCAGTTCTCTCTCTCTTAATTGGTAGGCCATATCAGCGTCAAAACCATCCGGAAATTTCATCATAGCCAGCCCCACAGGTGGCTTTAGATGATATTGAATCTAACACAATAATCTTGGACCGACTCACCAACGTTTCGTTTGATTTGTTCATATTCAGCCAGAATTTGAAGGGGATTCTTTTTCACTTCCCATCGATTTAAAAATTGTCTTTGTAGTTCAGCCAAGGTAGCGATACGTGCTGTCGGCAAACCTTTGAACCACTTCCTTACTTCACCTGCAGATGTCTGTACAAAGAGTCTCATTGCCACGTTCTCCACATCGATCTCATGAAGTTCATAGAAGTCTGCCATTTTGTCCACATGTTGCTGGGCAGTAATGGTATTAGGAGTGCCATCAAAAAACGGGATTTTACTTTGATAATCTGTGGGCATGTCATCTAGAACTTGAGGCAGAACAAGGGGTGCAAAACGGGTAGCCATCACTTGTGGTGGATTTGCCCTCGAAGGTGTTGGAGGAGTTTGCACAGTTTGTAAGGGGCTAGAAATTGGAGTTTGAGGCTGTGTCGCAATATAATTATCAATTAACCGATCAACTCTTTCGGTTTCTAAATCTACAAGAAATTGCGGAGTTGGGACAGTATAGTCAACAACCCTTTCGGATTTAGACTCAAACAACGATATTTCAAATCGCTCGTCAAACTCAAGCTCTTCAAGATACTCAAAAATATCAGGACATGAATGAGACTTGAACACGGGAGTTATGGTGCTTTCTTGGCGAAGGAGTCTAGGAATCAAATTGGGATTTTCGTAGATATGAGGAGGATCTGGGTCTGGATTGGCTTTGGTATATCGTCTCAAAGCCAGTGTGCTATTGAGAAAAACCACAGGACACAACCAACTTACTCAGCCTATCCAATCCTAAACTTATCATCTGGAAGCTTAGGATTATTAAGAAATAAGGGGATTTGATTTCAGTTCCCCAGTATGGTCGCCACTATGTTAGCACCTAAATCTGCCCTAGGCTGAAGGAAGGAAAAATTCAGGGTAACCACAAACCACACTCAGTCTGGTAGCTAGTCCTACCAGAACAGGAGAGGGCTCTCTCTGAGTCACGCTCAGTGAATAGATAAGCAAAAATGGTCTGAGGTGACTTACAGTGGAATATTGATCTTAGGTTAGTAAGTGAATATGGATACAAGAAAAAATATTTATGAATGACCGAGCTTTTGGGATGGTATGGGACCAACGGTCAGTAAAGAACAGAGAATTTAATACAAAGACACAGATTACTTCGTGAGGCAAGGCAGGCGGAAAGTGTAGCAATTTAATTTTGGAATAACGCGGAATGGAGAGATTGCTGAGGTGTGAAAAGGGCATAGGAACATGAATCCTTTTCAACAGAAGAAGAACACTGAACATGAAATTTTCCCACAGGTAGAGCAATAAAATTGAATTCTACTTAATCTCACTCAGAAAATTTCACTGGAAATAAACATGAATTGAATTATGAAGCATAATGAAATACAGATGAAAACATAAGATACACATTTGATACACTCACAACCACAAGAATCTCATGAAACAGAGCCGCTGCCTTTCATTAATTCTCTGTCAAAAATATACAGTGAAGAAACAGAGTTTCTTTCTCACAGTCTCCCAGAAGTTACAAGCCAACCAACCCTTTGCAAATAACTTGCATACAATATATAGTATGTGCCATGAAGAGATAGAATGCCCATGGGTTGGGGAGTTACTCGAATCATTACAAAATGGAGGTGAAGAGCCAACCATCAGCTACAAGTGCAGCGTTACAAACATGACAAATGGCTTGGGTGACCGTTTGCCTTCCTTCGCCACTTGGATAGAAGCCAATATGGAGAGAAAATACTTTAAATGCCACCTTAGGTGTCAAAAAACCGAAATGTAGATGAGCGGGCCCACTTGGAGAAGTCGCGAATCGAAATTTCGCGAAACAGAAGCAAATTTGGCAATTTTTCCTGTGTGCGTCGCGCCATTTTCTCTGTGCGCTGCGCTACTTTGGAGCCTAATTTGAGGCACTTGCAAGTGTCCAAAATATGCCCAAGTGTGCTTGTTGGAAAGCTTGTCCTGACTACTTTCTAACCCAACTAGAATTTCTAAATTTGGTGCTCATTTGCCCCTCCAAATCTTTATTCTCCCAAGACTGCTTTCTGTGTGTCAAAAAAGGGGCAGAGAGGCCATTTTTGGGTGTTTTTGACCTCCTGGAGACTCAAATCTTGCCCAAATTTTTTGTCCAAGCACCAGTAGTTGTGATTTTCCATGTTGAATCCAAAAATGCAAACCATTCTTCATTTGGAGCTCCCAATTTTTAGTGTCGCGCCGCACAAGGAGAAAAAACCTGTGTTTTGCCCAAAAATTTGTCATGTGACCAAAATTTCCCCAAATTCCTTGAAACTTGGGCTGTGCTATGCTGTGCCAAATAAGCCTCAGCCAAGATTCGAAGCCAATCTTGCTCTTTTTTCTCTTTTGCCTCTTTTTTTGCTTTGCTCAATTTCGCCTTCAAACTCTTTATTCGGGCCTTTGCACTCATGTTTCGTGCCCTGTAATGGAAAGCCATGTGTCTCAGTAAGGTAAGGTCCTAATCGGCCTTGTCCAGCAGCCTCTCCAAGTGCATGTTCATGCTCTCGAGATGGGCCTCCCGATCCTCATTGATCTCTTGCTCCAATGATGTGAGCTCAACTCTTCTCCTTTGAGCAACTTGGCGATGCTCACGAATGTTTTGCAGCTCCATAATCGCCCGCTGATCCTCTAGCTGTTTGTTTCTCTGCTCCAGGTACTTCATGTTCCACTTAGCCCTCTCCAAGTCAAGGGATAAGGCCTCAATCACTGATTGCTGCTCCTGGATGATCTCTCCAAGCTCTGCATTTGTAGGTTCTGTATCTGTCTCATCATCATGAAGGAGAACGAATTCTGTCTCTCGTTCACCTGATGGCTTACCTGAAGGCCCCTCATCATGCACGGGCTCCTTACCTTTGTCCTGTTCTTGTGTCGTCAATGTAGGAAACGAGGCCCCTTCCACCTCAGGTGGAGATAACACTTGCTTTGCCGCTGCAAACAAATGTCTACTACCTCTCTGATAGGTGATGAATACTGGCATAGTAGCAGTTTCATGGCGCTCATACTGATGTGAAGGACCACCTATCTCATGCTCTGCCTCTGATACTACCTGTGGAGCGCTGAAGAAGTCACGAGAGATGAAGTCCTCCTAAGAAATGCCCTGCAATCCCAATTGATGATCCACCAAAATCCGGATAAGAGCAAAGTGATAAGCACTGTTGAGCTACTGCTGAGGGGTCTTATGTTGCATGAAATTTTTCATCCTCTCTATGTTCTCGCAAATGAAAAATGGGAGGTTCATCATCCGCATCCTGGTAAAGTTCATGAGCAACCTAATGTGATAGGCATATAGGCGAGAAAACCTCCCCTCACAACTGAAGTACTTCATGATCAATTTCATGAGCAGAGCATACTCATCTTTCACAAATCTGAATGGGAAGACTCTGGTGAGATGCCTCAAACAACTGGCCTTAATGTAAGGCTCATAATGATGCCTATCCACCTTCTTTTTCTTATGCCACTGTTCTCCAACATTTGGTATGCCTGTTGCCACTGAGATAGTTTTGGGTGTTAATGTGAAGGTGACCCTGGCCAGGATAGACTGACCTCCATGTAGGTGAAGCACAAAAAGACGGGCCAATTCATGATGAACTCTAACATTTGCCACCCTTTGACAAAATTCAAAACATGCTAGGTGCTGGAAACATGACATAGCAAGAGGGCATGCCTGCAACTCAGTGAGGGTGTTTGGCTCATCCCTAACATGTTTGCCACTCCTATGATGTCCCTGGGGAGCCTGTTCTCCTGAAGTTGTATCACTGTGGGTCTCCACCTCATACTTTGATGAACCCTCAGATGCCATGACTGCGGTTTATAAACTGTATTTAGGCTGCCCTTTTGATGATGGTGAAGCTGGGTGTTGTTTGTGATGTCTGCCACCAAGGGGAACAATGAAACAAAGGGAGTATTAGGAGGGGAGTAATGTAATGGGAATAGGGGTTATAGGGAGTATTTTGATAGGTTAGGGTTTGGGGTGTTAATAAGGTAGGGTTCGGGGTTTTTATTGAGCAATAGGAGAAGGGGAAAGGGAATATGAGTTTGGTAGTGTTAGGGTAGTGATAATAGGAAAAATGACATAGGGGAATAAGGAACAAGGGTAGGGTAGAGAAAATAAAACCTTGGCAGCAACAACACAATGGCCCAACCCTAGCAAGATGGTTTCATGGTGTCTTTTTGTGGTTTCTTTAAGAGTTTTGTTTCATTTCAATCATGGGCATAAAAAGCACCATATCTTTATCCAATTTGATGAACAAGTGAGTTTGAGAGCTTACCTTGCAATTAGAGGGGCTTCACCAAAGATTTGAGGGAGTTTTGGCACGTTCTGGGCACTTTGTCTCTGTGCGTCGTGCACCCTGAAACTTCCTCCAACTGCTCCAAATCACGCGATTTCACACTCCACGACCTTGCAATGCTTCTCTAAGCTCTTTGATTGCACAATGACTTGGATTTATGATGGAAACTTGTGTATATAGGCTTGGAGGTCATGTTTTAAATTTGCTTTTTCAAAAAACCCACCTTTCTAATGTCCTGTTTGACACTTTTTCACTGACTTTAATACAACCCTGATTTTCACTTTTTCTCTGAATTTTGGCTCAAATGATGAAATTTTCGACACTTTTTGCGGGGATTGCATGACAGAGCATTTGGCCACGGAAACCATGACTGCACCTATAGAAATCAACTGAAGACTCTTTTTGAAAATTTTGTCATCAATAGCACTGTTTGACTTTTCTTCAAAACAGAGTTTTGAAGAATAGTCGAAGTTTATCAATATGACGATGAAACTCTGCGGATCATTACTTTGCAAGGTCATCACTCTGGCCTGCATGGCTTTACTGGACATATTAAAGACCAAATTTTTTAATTCCTAGACCAAATGACCAAAAATGACCTTTGTCCGTTGAAGGACCAAACCTTGACTGTCATGGACTTTGGTGATTATTGACACAAGACCTAAGCGAGCAGGAGCCAGACATGAGGGGAGATGACTAGCATGACCTTCTTCGTCAGATTATGGCATGCCCCTGGCGAAATGCAGCGGAATGAATGGAGCGGGACACCTAAAAATGAAATGCATAAAGAGTTTTGATCTCTGACAGAGGACTGACCAGACCGACTCTAACAATGCCTATGAAGCCCGCAAAGCAGAAATTCTCAAATACAATGATCCTGCAATTATATAGTTAGAAATATCCAATATCACCATTAGTCTAATAATAAATAAATGATGAAAAGCTAAGTCTACTATTGCAACTTAATTAGTGATCACTATGTTATCAATTATTATACCAACCATAATATAGTCGAGCCAACCAAAACCAAAAATAAAAATAATAAAATCTAAAATTTGGAGTTGGACACGATGATTTGGTTATATAATTACCCACAAAGTGCAAGCAAAAAAATCTGGCAGAAATGTGGCAAGTCATTGGAGGATATTTGTTTTTACAAAACGGGAATTTAGATCCATAATTTCAAACGTTTCATAGATTAGAAACCATCAACACGTTGTGTTCCAGTGCAGACAAAATTTTCCAGTTGTTGAAAACTATTTATGAAACCATCAGCACGTTCAGACAAGAAATTCCAGCAAATAAGCATAAGTAGGTGAGGATAGGAATAAGTAGGTGAAAATAGAAGTGTTACTCTTACAAAGATGTTTTTGTCAATAATTTTGGTTAGTACATGCATGATGACTCTGCAACTCTTTCATGTACGAATTATGTGACCGGTTATTTTTATAATGCAAAATACCTTGCTGTGGAATAATAAATCTCTTAACAGGGTGCATCAAAATTGTTCAACTCAGAATATGCCCATATTTAAACCGAACAAGTACAACCCTAAGACCAATCACCAAAAGTGTTTAGCACATCTCTGATAGTCACATACTAGAGTCAAGGGGCACAATCATATTTCAAATGGAAAAATATATATATATATATATATATTCTTTTCACTCTTTGTATATGTATATATATAAGAGTTTAATTTTTACCTGTAATATGTTTGAATTTATAATATATTTTTGTATATTTAAGGATAAACGGTGGGAGAGATATTAAGGAAAATTTATGTTTCACAAGAAAAAAAGGAATGTTATTCAAAAATTTGATCTAAATTCAATAAACATAATTTTATATTAATAAAGTTGTAAATATCAGAATCATTGTACAATCTGATTGTATTAAGGACATTTGAAGGCACTAAATCTATTATTACATTAGAAATAATAATTTCATCATTTCAAACTTGAAATTTTGTGAAAATTTACCTAAACCAAAATACGATTTTATTAAGAAATAAATTGTAAAAAATAAAAAAATAAAATAAATAGTTCTCTTCTTTATTTAAACACAACCATAATTATCTAGCAAAAAATATTGCAATTTTATTGGGACAAGAGGCACATTCTATAACAGAGTATGACAACCATGTGTAAGTATATCACGTCCTCAAAAAAATAATAAAAATATTCTTTACTAATATCGGTCAACACATTAGCTTGAATCTTAAATTATGTATAACTTTTTAATCTTATCAATGGACTAAGATTAATTATTAAAATATAACTATGTATTATTATATATAATTTGAATGGATAATAAATTATATCATGCATTTAATAGTTCCTTTATCATATACGTGAATTTGAATGGATCATAAATTTACTTTTAACAAAAAAAACTTACCACATTAAAATTCCAATTTAGGTAAAATATTAAATATCCTTACTTATATTTAATAAAACTAATAGCATCTCTTAATTAAGAGAAAAAGGTCAATTCAACACAAAATATTGAAAATCCTCCAAAATTTTTAATATTTCTTTTCATTAACTATTTGAAAAATGAATATTTAAAAGGAAAAACCATATCCTATAGATATATTAAAGTCTTAAAAGAATAAATATTTCCATATCAAAGTTCTAATATATGAAAGTATTAATTTGATGTAGTTTTATTATAAAATTTGTTATCATACCATAAAAAAGCTATTAAATATATTATTATTATTAAATTTAGTAACTTTGGATTAATACAATATTAAATTTAATATGATATTCAATTTGTTATATGATAATATATATTAATATATTATGATATATATTAACTCTAGATATGGAGATAAAATGAAGAAGAAAGACATAGAGAGAGAGGAGTGGAGAGAGAGAGAGAGAGTGTTACAAGGGAGAGATGGAGAGAGAGAGTGTATGTTTTGGGGTGAGATAGACAGAAAAAGAAGGAGAGATGGAACGAATGGAAAGAGAAGGAGAGAGAATGAGAGAGGGAGGGAGATAGTGACAAGGTTTGAGGGTGAAGAGAGAGAGAGATGGGGGAGAGAGACAAATGGAGGTGAGAGAGAAAGGGAGAGAGAGGAAGGAAGAGAGAGAGAACTAAGAGAGAGAAAGAGAGAGGGAGGGAGGGAGTGATGGAGTTGGAGGGAAAGAGAGAGAGAGAGGTAAGAAGAAATACATAGAGAGATAAGGATTGAGAGAGAGAGAGAGGGAGTGATAAGGGAGATAGAGAGAGATGGGAGAGAGGAGAGCAAGGAGGAAGAGAGATAGACGAAGGGGAGAGAGAGTGAAGAGCAAGAGAGAGAGAAAGAGTAAGAGGGAGGGAGAGATATATATAGATATGGACAAAGGGTGTGTATGTTTTGGGGGTGACATAGAGAGACAAAGGAGAGACCGAGGGAGATGGAGATATAGATGGGAGGTGAAGAGAGGGAAGAAGAGAGAGATAGAATGAGGGAGTGAGAGATATATAGATATGGAGAGTGTGTGTGTGTGTGTGTTTTAGGGGGTGAGATAGAGAGACAAAGAAGGAAAGATGGAGGGGGAGAGAAGGAAGAATATTTCTTGTACTATATGCATTGATTTCAGTGTAGATGATGATTTATAATCCTATTTGATTGTTTTCCCTAGATGCATTGATTTCAGTATAGATGTTAATTTATAATTATATTTGATTGCTTGCACTAGATGCATTGATTTTAGTTTAGATGTTGATTTCTAATCCTATTTGATTGCTTGCTCTAGATGCATTGATTTCAACCTAGATGGTGATTTTGAATCCTATTTGATTGCTTGGGCTAGATGCATTAATTTTAGTGTAGATGTTGATCACTAATTATATTTGGTTAATTACACTAGATGTATTGATTTCAGTGTAGATGTTAGTTTATAATATTATTTGATTGCTTGCATTATATGCATTGATTTCAATGTAGATATTGTTTTTTAACCCTATTTGATTCCTTACATTAGATGGATTAGATGTTGTTAATCTTGAGACTGTAAATTATTAAAAATATTTTTCAAGAAAAGATGGATGGGGGAGAGAGGGAAGAATATTTCTTGCACTAGATGAATTGATTCAATGTAGATGATGATTTCTAATCCTATCTGATTGCTTGCACTAGATGCATGGATTTCATTGTAGATGTGTATTTCTAATCGTATTTGATTGTTTGCACTAGAAGCATGGATTTTAGTATAGATGTGGATTTCTAATCCTATTTGATTGCTTGCACTACATGCATTGATTTCAGTGTAGATGTTGATTTCTAATCTCATTTGATTGCTTGCATTAGATGCATTGATTTGAGTGTAGATGTTGTTTTCTAATTATATTTGATTGTTTGCATTAGATGCATTGGACGCTAATCTTGAGCTTGTAGATTATTAAAAAAAATATAATTCAAGATATATTTAGTAATGAGTAGAGAGACACTATTAAGAAATAATTAACTGTCAAAATTTGCGATACCTAGAATTAAAATGAAAAAGATGTGCAAAATCAATTATCCTACAAAGTGCAAATTAATCCTTGACAAGATCGCCTTCATCGTCAACTAATTACTAATAGACAATTACATATATTCAAATTTACTAATGAGTAATTGCATACAACAATGTATTCAAAATATTTATAAAGATCAAAACAAATCAAAATATTCTTGAAGGCAATGTCCTAATTGTTTGGAGAAAACTACTCTTCAAGATATATTTTGTAATATTTGGAGGAACACTATTTAGAATTAATTAGTTGTCAAAAGTTGTGATACCTAAAATTAAATGAAATAGATGTGCAATATCAATCCTCCTACAAACTATTGACAAGATTGTCTCCCTTCTTCATCACCAACTAATTACTACTAAACAATTACATACACATATAAAAATATAACACAAGTGTAACATTCACAAACATTACCATCCAAATCCAAAACAAAAACGTACAAATCATTCAAGGAAAGAAACACAAACCAAATAAAGAAGAGAATGATATGGTCATGCCAAGCAAAGAAAACATCATGTGAATTTTGAATTTTACCTCAAACATATACATAATAATGATAATCTAAAAATGTGGCATTGTTGCACTCAACTGGAACCAACTTATATCTGTCTAACATCGGATAGGGATCAAATCCCTTGAGGTGCTAACCTTCCCTCGAGGTCTACACACAAAAAAGAAGGTGCATCAAATCCCTTGAGGTGCTAACCTTCCCTCCAGGTCTACACACCAAAAAGAAGGTTTGCACTTCGAGAGATTTGATCCCTCTTAGCACATGATAGATCTGGTTTAGATGGATTGAAGCTAGTTAAAATTACCTAACATAAAAAGTGTAATTTTGTAAAAAATTCCATAACCAGATTTCAACATGGATCAAAGCTAGTAAAAATTACTTAACATAAAAAATGTAATTTTGTAAAAAATTACATAACCAAATTTCAACATGGATAGAAGCTAGTAAAATTTACCTAACATAAAAAATTACAATTTTGTAAAAAATTACATGACCATATTTCAACAGTGATAAACTAAAAAAAGTAAAACAAATAAAATGTTGAGCTTTCTTCTTTATTTTAAGACATATAATTTATGAGAAATGCCATGATTATCTAAAAAACATTGAGACCATGATGTTAAAACAATGGAGACCATGGCCTTTAGGTCAAATAATAGAAAATAAGAAAGGAAAAAAATTACATTATATTTTTGCCAATTTTCACAATCTGTTCCTTTCTCAGAACTAAAGGTATGAAGATTTTAAAAGAACTTCTCAGCCAAACACAGATTTGTGTTTAGATCAAATCAAAATTTACTCATGAGAAATTTGTGTGAGAGAAAGATTTAAATGTTCCCTTTATTTTGCAATAGGGGTTGTTTATGTTGTAATACGGGTTGATTATTATCAATGTTGGATTTTTTTGGTTGTAATTGTAATGTTGTTGTTGGGTTCTATTTCAAAGTTCATTATCTTTTGTGTTTGTATCTAATTTGGATTGATTTTTTTTCTTATAATAATCATGATTATTTTCAACAAACTGTAAAATAATGAAAATTAAATTTAATTGAGAAGCCTATCAATAATTTCTTTCAACTACTTGAATCAAATTTAGTCAAATAACATATTCATAAATCACTTTTTGATGCTATGACGCAGATAGATATATTCTTTTATGGTGGGCTCCAGTATTGCAGCAATAATGCTGCAACTCCTGGGACTCCCTTCTTTATTTTTATCAACCCGGTAGTTCGTAACAAACTTGGAAGTGACGATGTTGTATGCACAAGTACTAGCTCTTGCCGCAGTTGTCACTTGGTCAGCTGGCACAAGTCTGCTAGGAGCTTAAGCCAACTTCTATGAGCTCTGAGAAGAAGCTTTTTAACTGATGGACAAAAGCTAACTCAAAGAAGGCTGATCTACTTGCAGAAAGAAACTGGGAAGCTGAAAGGAAACGTAAACCCTAGCAAACCCTAATTTTACCAGCTAGCCCTACTGATGCAAGAAAGAGGATGCAAGCTACTGAAAGAGATGCCATTGACTTCTAGGAAGGTAGAATGCATGTGTCTAAGCTACTTCTACAGTAACATCTGAAAAAAAACATCTTTTTGTATTTTTGAATAAGTTGCCAGAATTATCATGCATGCGATTTAACTGTTTTTGACTGTGTAGAGGTGGATTGGCGAGAGGAAATGCTTGGAGGAGGTCGGGAAGGTTTAAAGAGGGCCTAAGGGGTCCCTAACACCCTTCCAGAGAGTTTCACAGAGTTTGGCTATCAAGAAACCTCATTCGTGAGCTTCTACAGGAAGTCTGCAGGGGTTCTACAGGATGTTCTAGAATTTCTACAGGATGTCTGTAATTTTCTACAGGATGCTCAGAAATGGGATTTTGGAGGATGGATGGAGAGAGAAAGGTGAAGGAGTGAGTATGGGGGTAGGACAGGGGTGTGAGGAGGTCCAGGACTTGGTGGATGGAGCTGAGGAGAGATGAAGATGGCTGGATTTGTTCAAAGAGGAGTGAAGCAATGTTGCACAAAAATTAGGGTTATGTGAGCAAATGTGGCAAACGTGAGGCAAGAATCTGCGTTAGGGGATGGAGCAGATGGGATTGATGGAGTATGGGCAGATAGAGAAGTGGTATGGGTGCTCTGCAAGTTGTTTTTCCAACTGAACCAACGAAGACTTGTAAAATCAGAGACCTAGTTACGTTGACCTAATCTGATCTAGCTAACAGTAAAGAGAATGAAAAGAAGTTTATTTGCATTGAAACCATATATACCAACTATGCAGCAAAGCAATCAAGACTCTGAACATGTAACCAACTTCTGCAAATAAAAATCGAACACTAATGATTGCATGGCGAAGCAAAGACTGTGTTTTTGTTGGCAGCAAGGTCACCTTGATCCAAGCTCTTGATACCACTGAGGGAGAGGTGAAATCAGAGGTGCTTGATGGCCTTTTTCTGAAGCTTTTCCCTGTTAATAACCTATCAACTCAATCTGAACATCAAAAGTATTTCTAATCATCAATAGTGACCTAGCTAATCAGCAAGATTTTAATCTACTTAACAGAAATTATTTTGCAAAGACATAAAAAGCAAATAACAGTACATAAGGAAGCCTTGGCACTTGGGTTGGGCCCAACCCCAAGAGCTACAGGCTCCTATAAAGAACTCAGAGCTGATGCCAAATAGAGCTGCCTTTCATTAACCAAAAATAATCATGTCACAAGAAAGTTATACAACAGTAGCTACAAAAACGAGCTGAGATAATGATAGCACTATAGTGCAAAACCCAACAGTTCAAAAAAGTAAACTACAAAGGCTGAGGCCTTCCTATTTATACACTACGAGGGGCCTAGCAGCCCCCCTTAATTCAAGGGACTCGGCTGTTCAAACTGCCAGTAAACAGTCACTCTTCCCAAAGCTGCTCGACTGCCTTTAAGATTCGTTTTGGTGGCCTGTTGAGCTCTGAGTTGAGGGTGGAGCTTTCGGGGGAGGGCCATTTAATGCAAGAGACAACCTCCCTATGAATCCTTACCCTTGCTTCCTCAAGCTTGGCTGTCACCTGGCTCATAATTGCTTGGCTTTTCTCCAAAATTTGTCTAAAAAACCTAAAATAACCACGTATTAGCCTCCTTGGTAAAGTGACCACCCTTATTCGTTCAAATAACATAAACATACTCAAAAAACATGCATAATCTATGAAAAATGGTGGATTGATCAAGGACAATTAGGCAAAATGAGCCCAATAAGTTACCCAATTCGGGGCTTATCATCACCCCCCTGCTAAATGGGTTGCTAATCCTCTGAGCAACTAGTCCAGCTCATCATCCTTTATAGCTTTGATCGCCTCCCTCACGTCCCAGGCCTCTGTAGTGATATCTTCTTCCCAGTCGTGGAATCATGATTTCCTTTCCACTTCCTCCCACTGTCTGTCTTCCTCCTCTTCCTTAACTCCTTCTAGCAATCCCAAAAGCAAAGGAGGACTGAATTTCAGGCCAATCCAATTGGCCTGCAGATTTTGCATCAACTGTTTGTAGAGAGGTACCCTTTCCAAGGCCTCCCTCATCCTGGTGGGAGAGTGGTATTCTCTTATCTTCAAGCTGTGAGGCAGGGTGTTCCACCGCCTTGTGCAAGCATGCAGGCAGTTTTCCCCCAACAGTCTCTCCATGTCCTCAAAGTGGGCAATAGCTTGAGCCTGTTGCTCAATGTATTCTGGTAAATCCTGAGGGCTGTTGGCCAAGTGCTGGTGGGCGCTTATCACTGCTGAGGGGTCATCCGGCTCTGCTCTAATCATTAGTGGCTCACTGAGTTCTCTGCTCATAATACTGCGGACCTCTGCTTCCCTCTTTTCCTCATGATTCATCAAAGAGGCCATGGCCATAAGTTGGACATCTCCTATCACAGTGTTGGGATCCCATGCATTCATGTTTGGAAGGGCTAAGTTGTGCAAGTAAAACTCTGATAATTTGGCCCTGTCCTCTGATGAACTACTGCCACATATAACTGTAAATTGATGATAATTTTGAAATGGAGTGATGCCCCTTTGGGCCAAAACTCTGTTTAGCACTACCGAGGCTGGCGCCACGTTGTATTTTTATTTTGTTTCATATCAATAGAATAGTATTACTTAGAAAGAAAAAAATATTTGAATTTCCCTTGCCCCACAATGAATAAATTGGAAACAAATCTTAAAAGAATTCACATTTGTGTTGTAGATGGAAGATAAGTACTAGAAGGTACATGGATATTCAACCATTTTCCCAATTATAGAGAAGACAACAATTTATAACTTGAAAAGGAACATAAAGAGAGTTAAAGTGTGTAATGTAAATATAAGATACATATGTCAGTGTTGGAGCATTTATGTTTGTATTCAAATTTTGTTTAAGTATTCAATTGCAAGAAATACAATGAAAAAGATTAATGATACATAGTGATTTAACATGGTAAAAACATTGACAATTTGTCAAGGAAACATCCACAGGCAAGACAAGGTTTTTGTATTGTTATTATAAGAAAATTACAACTAAGCTTACATGATTCTTCAATATCTCTATCTTCATAAATGAAGTAGGCATCGCTACAATAGTTTTGATAACTATAATTTGGTTTTGAAACCAACATCATTAGAGTAACTGTAAAAAATGATATACTTAGGTAAATTCCATTTTTACAATTTCTTTTAACTAAATTGTTGTCATTGTTTAACAATTTCCACCTTGATCTCGGATGCGGGTGCACATCACAGTTAATAGGTTGGCGGCAGAACGGGACGACAAGTGGCCTTGCCACATGGCCCTCTATAATCCTGCACACCAATCCATAAAATGCATTAACAGTGGCCATAAATGGCAATTAAGCTAGCACTGTCTTCAAACCGCCTGCATCTACCCACCTTAGCTTGGCTCAATGATGACTTCTGGTAATATTAACTCCACCGCCCCAGTCTCTAATCCCGTACCTCTACAATTCCAATTTCGTTCAGCAGCAGCGGAACCAAGCTCTCGCACTGCTATGGGTAGGCACTGCAACATCCTTAACTACATTAATCTCGGCCCGGGCATTCATTTCACTCAAAGCTTGGTCTGCAATTTCATCTTCCACCCTGCATCTATAGCTAATCCTTCCTCTGAGCCGAC
This sequence comes from Pinus tabuliformis, assembly GCA_031772625.1. Classification (NCBI taxonomy): domain Eukaryota; kingdom Viridiplantae; phylum Streptophyta; class Pinopsida; order Pinales; family Pinaceae; genus Pinus; species Pinus tabuliformis. The sequence goes on along the minus strand of CM062808.1, from coordinate 881,915,041 downwards.
TTCTAAACTGTGGTGCTTTCTCATCACTCTAAGCCATCTCCCTGTAGACATCCTCCTACCCCTGGTGTCAATATGCCCAAAATTCACCATAGACTGCGTAGTCGAAGAGGGGGCAGCAGAGGCAGATTGTCCCACTCTCCTCCATCTCTGGCCTTTGACACCTCCTCCCCTTCGGCTCAACTACCTTCAGACCGTTACCCAAATACTCGCAGAGGTAGAGGCCGCTCATGACCTCTCTGCCTCCATTCGACGCATTCTGACTCACCACCTAGTGAAATTCCCTCAAGGCCATAGCCGCCCCTCTGCTCAGCCCATTTCACCTACTGCTGTTCCCTAAACTAGCCCATCATCACCGCCACCATCTCCATTACCTTCCACGAGGAGGAGCCAGCCACAAAAAGTGGATGCCATACCAGCGCTGAGCCAGCTAGGGTCGAGGGAAGCACACACTGTGCAAGGGCGAAGCAGGATACTCTGTCGGAGAAGCAGACTGAGGAGGGGAAGGACCATGACCATCAAGCAGAAGACAACATGGATCCTTACAAATGTTTTGTCGTGGAGGAACACCCGGAGCAGCGGGAAGATGACACAGGAGCAACGCAGTAGGCAGAAGATGCCATGGATGAATACAGGTGTTTCGTCGTTGAGGAACAACCGTTGCCACTGCATAACACCTGACTTGCCAGCATGAAACCTAACCGACCACACAACTTGCCATGTGTCTTCAAGTCTCAGGTTCTGGGAATTATGATATCTAGTTTTTTCGGGGTTTTTAGGAAAACTTGTTGTCATATGGTTACTTTGATGATTTTTTATTTTTACTTTTATTTTTATTTTTATTTTTATTTATTTTATTATTTTATTATTTATTTATTTATTTATTTTTATTTATTTATTTTATTTTATTTTATTTTTTATTTTATTTTATTTTATTTTTTTTTCTGAAAAATTGGTTAAATACTATGCGTAATTGCTGGTTTCCCCTGCATGGGCAGCAAGATAACACCTGCAATTCTATTATTGAACTGGACTGGTTTCCCATTATGGGCAGTCCAGACCTTGCTTTGCTAGTTTTTGTCCTAAACCACGGCATGGACATGCAAAGGCCAAAGCCTTAGTGTAACATTATGTTTCAGTAATAGAATTTAGCATATCTTAGAAAAAAAAAACAATATCCACCTTGGAAATAATTTCTTAATACCTTGACCTTGAAAAGTCCTTTCATCACCTCTTTTCCAATCCAAGAGAAGCCAAACACCATTGAAACTTTTCTGACAACAATGGTTTCATAAACATGTCTCCGCAGTTTTCTTGAGCCTGGACCCTTTTAATCTACTCCACCTCCATCAATGAAATGACTTACAAAATCGTACTTTATATCAATATAATTATTATTACTTGATAAGTTTGATTTTTAGCTAAATATATAGTACTTTGAATATCACAAAATACAGTTATGTTGTTCTACATTCTTCCAAATTCACCCAAAAAACCATTCAACCAAATTTCCTCTTTTGAAACATGTAAGGAAACAATAAACTCTTCTTTTTTGGTGGATAAAGAAATTATTTCCTATAGTTTCGACATCCAACTAATAGCTCCCCTACAAGAGTAAAGACATAACCTAAAGTTTATATCTACTTTTCCAATTCACTAGCAAAATCTGAATCAACATAGCCACATATATAATCTTTACAACCATTAAAGGTGAAGCAATAATCAATTGTTCCTCTAAGATATCAAGGCACCCTTTTGACTTCATTATAATGTTATTTTCCCATACTTTTCATGTACTTTCTAACAACACCCATTTCATGTGACATATCTAGACTTGTACATACCATTGCATACATCATACTTCCTACTACATCAACATAAGGTACACAAGACATACAATCAATTTCTTCCTTACTACTATTACATAAACCATAAGAAAGCTTGAAATGGAAATGTAAAGGGATATTGACAGGTTTCACATTATTCAGCGTGAATTTCACAAGTCTTTTTTTAATATACTTATGTTGTAAAAACATAAGGTTACCATTTTCTCCATCTCTATGTATTTCAATTCCCAACATTTTTTTTGTTGTTATGAGATCCATCATATCAAACCACCTAGCCATCTGAACCTTCAACTTGATAATCATGTCCATGCTTTTTCTTGCAAAAATCATATCGTCAACATATAACAGTAAAATAATGAATGTGTCATTAAAACTTTTGAAATAGATGTAATGGTCATACTCACTTCTGGTATAATTTTGGCTCAACATGAAGGAATCAAATTTCTTCTACCATTTCCTACATGACTACTTCAAGACATACATTTATTTCTTGAGTTTGCAAACTAATCTTATTTTTTGATGTTACAAAAAAGTTTATGGCTATGCCACATAAATATCCTCGTCCAAATCTCCATGTAAGAATTTATTTTTAACATATAATTTATCTAACTCAAAATTAAGGAAAGCAATTAGTGCCAACATAATATGAACATATATAATCTTAACAGCTAGCAAAACTATTTCATGGAAATCTATACCTTCCATCTGAGAGTACCCTTTGCAACCAATCTAGATTTATACCTTTCAACGTTACCTTCAAATCCTTTCTTCAATTTGTAAACTGATTTACAACCAACAACTTTTCTGTTTTTAGGAAGTTCTACCAGGTCCCAAGTTCTGTTTCTCTCCAAGCCATCTATTTCTACATTCATTTCCATATTCCATTTAGAAACTATTGATATCATACACTTCTTCCTACTAACAAAAGGGTTCCCCATCATTAGTAACCAAAGAAACAAATGAAGTAAAAACGGTATAACTTTTTGAAGGATTTATCTCCTATGTAGATCTTCTTAGTGTTGATTGTGGAATTTCCACATTTTCTTAAATATCTTCAACATCTACAACTTCTTTATCATCGAAATCTTCATATTGTTTCCTTATTTATATAGATGGTTGGGTTTCCAATTGAATTTGTTGATATAATGACACTTATTTTTGTATCTGATCCTATTTCAAAGCATCTTCTACACTTTATGACTTAATGAGAGGAAATTCATCAAATATCACATATTTTCTAATGATGATTTTGTGAGCAGTGGGATCCCATAATCAATATACCTTAGTGACAACATCATAATCAACAAAAATATATTTCTTCGATCTACATATAATTTAGAATGTTGATTCTTAGAAGTAAGAGCATAAAATTTACAATCATTTTTTTTTTAGTTTGAATAATGACATAAATGACCTATCCAAACCTCTTTAGGTATTTTAGAATTTATTTTTGATCAATGGTAATCAATTTACAAGATAACAAGCAATAATGACTACTTCTACCCTTCGCTCTTGCTAGGGAGTATATATGGCAGTTTCATATCATACACTCTTAGTTTTTTTGCAATATTTTAGAATTCTAAAGAAGCAAACTTGACTCCATTATTAGTTCTTAAACATTTGTTTGTTTTCCCAATTTTCTTTTATGCCATTGCTCTAAAGTATTTAAATGTATTAAGCACATCAAATTTTATTTTTAGAATATAAACCCTCATCTTTATAGAGAAATTATGATCCTATGAAAGAAACTATAAGGGATGGACACCAATCATTATAATGACTATAATCAAGAATTCATATACCAACAAGACTGTCTTTAATTTTTTATCTACACTACTTTCCAAATATACAATGTTTATAGAAATTCAAATTTAGAGATTTCAAATTTAGAAGTAATTTGTAGTTCATTGGTACTTGTAGTCCTCTGTCACTCATATGAACCATACACTGATTTCATAAACAAGTGGATTCAACTGCCTTCTCATATGCCATCGTTTCGTTATTGATATGATTACTTCTATCTAGCTTGTATAATTTTCCTATCTTAGTAGCCTTCATGACCACTAAATCACCCTTCAACACTTTCAATACTCCACTTGTAACTTATGACCAATAGAATCCAACACGCCCAAAGAAATTAAATTCTTCTTTATTTTAGGAACATGTCTAACATCTATTAATGTTATTATAATACCATCAAACATTTTGATTTTGACACTTCCTAATGCAACCCAATAGTCTTATGGGAAATGTTAATTCCCATAACAACAATTCCACCATAAACCTTTTCATGTGAAGAAAACTAACTTCTGTGTGGGCACATGATGAGAAGCGCCAAAATATAACAAGTAGTCTTCATAATGTTGGGGAACATTACTTACAAATAAAACTTCTTTAATCATACCTGAGCCTAATTCAACCAAATTTTCCTCCTTTTTGGAGTCATCCTTGAATTCCTATATTTTCCAATAATCCTTCTTGAGATGTCTAGTCTTGTTGTAGTACCAAAATCCATGTTTACTTTTTTTTTTTCATTTGGAGTTTTATCTAGATGTACCTCTTGGCTATTCTTCTCTTTCTTTCGACCAATTTCTAACCACCATCACTTATGGTGAAGAAGTTTCAATACTTGATTTCTTCCTAATCTCTTTAGACAACATCAAATTCGAGAGTTTCAATTGTACTAAAGCCACTAGGAGTTACAAGATGATCCCATGATTAAGGCAGTGAACACAACATTGTAATTTCCTTATATTCACCATCGATTTTAACATATATGTTATTAAATAGGAAAATAATATTATTAAACACATTAAGTGATCTATTATTTTTGCACCTTTTTTCATTTTTATGTTTTGTATTTGTCTCTTCAACTAGATCTGATTCATAAAGGAATTTTTCATTTAAATACTTTCTAATTTGGTCCAAAAACTTCTTGTTATTCCATCTCCAATGATGTTAAACAACATGTCATTAGCTAGACATAACTAAATTATATTGAAGGTTTAACGTCCACTCATCATCGGACATTGTTGCAAGTTTCTTCCTCCCTCTCTCTAATGCCTTATGCAACCTTTACTATTCTAATGAATCCCTTTGTGTGTGCTTGTTCATGGCAGACTTAATTTTTGTGTGAACAAATATCAAACATTTTCATGTTTTATCGCTCCTCCACTCATCTACGTAAACAGATCAGTGGGATTTCTTTTTCACTGGCCTCATCATCTTCTAGATGCCAAATAGACAACTTTAATAGATAACTGTGACTTCTTTAGAAAAAGGTAGTTGTGACTTCGTCGGAAATTCACTTGTGACTTTAGCAGCCTGATGTCCCCACTCCAGTTAGTTATATGACGTGCCCAATACTTTGTTTCCCGAATTATGTCTGTGGGTCTGCAACTCCTCTTTCACTTGTTCACTGCTCTCACAAAAACAAAAAATTTGGTTCACTTATTGTTATTCAGAGTGTGTTCAAACATTCAATTGCAATAAAATAATGACAAATATTAATGATACAAAGAAAGTTTACTAGGTAAAACTCTCACTATTTGTGAAGGAAACATCCACGAGAAAAGGAAAGAGTTTTTGTATTATTATGACAAAATTACAATCTCTCCATTTTCAATCTCTCAATCTTCATCAATGAAGCACCATTATAATGTTTTGATAACTATATATAATTAATCAATAATTTATTTAAGTAAATCTAATTTTTATAATTATTTTAGGTTATAAATATCATATTGAACATCTTTTCATTTTATGAGCTCACTTCAATGATCCAAGTTCTTTACTTTATTTTTTAATTTATTTTGTTTAACAATAATTTGATGGTATTTCTCTTCACACTTATGACACACAAAAAGTGGAGTTGTTTTAAGTGTCATTTTTTGGAGTTTCCTTTGGATTTCTAGCGGGAATATGATGGAAAAATTTGTGGTGAAATTTTGATTTGTGTTATTTAAACTGGTTTTTACTGCATATATGACTTTAGCACCCTCCAAAACCCCTTGGACAAGAAAAACCCTTAAACACTTTGAATGTGGAAAGTTCACCCATTAAACTAACTATAAAAAAAATAAACTAAAAACTTTTCAAAAAAATCTTACTCAAAAACAAAACCAACTAACAAAAATATTAGAAATTTTAGATAATTACTAACTAACTATATATATATATATATATTATCTTATTTTATGATTAAATAACATTTAAACATGCTATACCAATTAACAATGGTTAAACCATTCCTTGAAATGTGATTACCTCAAACTTCAAGTAACCCGTATGCCATGCTTGGATCCAAAGCTATCCACTTCAACTTAAATAATGCTTTCTAACCATTCTCCCAAGAAGGACGTATGTATTGATGTCTGGTTCTTTGGAGTTATCGTGGAAACAAAGCTAAAAGTAGAAACTTCATACGCAAACGATGCAACGCCTATGTCAACGACCTAAATTTTAATGTTGAATTCTCAGTAAACTTTGTTCTCACACAGCGGACAAGAATCCAAGTAGGTTGAAATCATGTTTGGGGTCGCTTTCATAAGACTGGTGGGGATCACTGAACAAACTTGTTCATCTTGTCCAGAAATAGGTTAAGTTCTTGTCATACAGTATTATGAATTATGTGTTTCTCTGTTCTTGAAACATCTGATAAAATTGGAACTATACAGAGAAGATTAATATGAAACCCAGGATTATGAATAATATGAAACACAGGATGATATTCATAATGTGAAAAGTAAATAGATATATAATTTATTTATAAAAGAGTATTTTTTTTTATATTATTTTGATGGTAGATTCTTAAAATCCGATCAAACAAATGACCTTACTGCTGTTTCTGAGATTTTGAAATATTGTTTAGATATACCATCAATGTACAAATGGCCATCGTAATAAGAAGAGAAAGGATCATTCTTCCATTCATCTGTCCCTGTTCTTGTGGAATTTTCTTCCTCATTTTTTTGCAATTTTATCATATCATTGTGATTCCTTACAATCTATCTTTGCTTCATCTAAACCTAGCGATGATACAATAATTCTCACAACTATTCCCAACATCCACTTTTTTTTTTTTTTTTTGACTTTAGATGCCACTCAGAGGTCATCTACCCACTGAGATGTTCCTGAAATGAAAGTGTGGTGATGCGTGATCGGCTTCTTTTCCAAATCTCTGATGCCTTCTTTTACTTCATTATATCTTCTACCAATGGATGGTCCTAACTTCTCTCCACTATTCCTGATATCTATGTTTCATAATGCTCTAGCTTGATTTCTGTCTTTTATGCCTTCTTTTATGGTCCTGAAATTCCTTCAATTATTCATGACTGCATCGCTCAATTTGCTCCAGATATCCTATTTTCAGTGGGCCTCCTTTGTCGTTGTTAAGTAACTACTCTACTCTTAATTTTGTTACAATGAAGTTTAATATTTTATAAAGTTTTCACTTTAATTTTTCATAAGTTGGAAAGCTAAGAAGATTGAAATTGAATAAGTATTAGATTTTAATTTGTATTTTTAAATAATATATTTTTACCTATTTTTGTTATTAGAAACAATTATACAAATTTTAAACTTAGTTCAGGAAAAATACATGATAATGAGTATTTTTGGAGTTGGGAGCTACAACGATAAAGTTATATAATAAAATCATCTCCAAATTTAAAAGCAATAATAAGGGTATATAATAAAGTCATTGTCAAATTTAAAAGCAATAAGGACATATAACAAAGTCATTGCCAAATTTAAAAGCACCAAAAATTGATTGGAAAAAATGAATTGCAATATAGTGGTCAAATAAGGATGTTTTTTGTTCGAATATTTACCTATTAACGTTTTTTTAAATGGCTCTAGTCACCATTTCTACGTGATGTGAGGGGGAAGAATATTTTCTCACACAGATTTTGCTCAATCTGATGGTGAACTTGAACAACAATTGCAAGTGGTGATAGATGCATCTTACACACAACTTACACTGAATCTTCAGGAAGTTGAAGTGTTGAAACTTTCTACTTTCACTTATGCTTATGCTTTGTAGGTTTTCGAGATTTCAAATGAAATTCCATTTGATGGGCTTGGGCTACTTCAGCTCATAACCTCAGCCTTAGCCTCTGTTGATTCTTCCTCTTCACCTTTTGATGAAAGGGAGGAGTATCTGAACATAGTGGATGAGGGATTATTCATTTTGAATGGACATCGACATTACCATGGCCAAATACGTGAGGTCTCCCCTCTACCTATATTTCCTAAACAAAGCTTGTGTGCCATGTTGGAGGGTAGAGTGTGTGGGAGCAAAAATGTTTAGCGATTTTGTCCAAGCAAACGTTGCATGCAAAGTGTTCACTATAATGTCTAAGAGAGAGATTCATCAGGGTTTTGTTAAAACATGCAAAATGTTTGACAAAATTCTCTAGCAGGTAGATTTTACAAGGAGTGGTAGATCTGCTCTTCAAATCCTGGCTGCAGGTTGGAATCTGGATAAGAAAGGTAGTGGGGAATCATATCTTCAAAAATTCCCCATTTTTGTTAAGTCCTTCTCAAAAAAAGACCTTTTCATTTTGCTCAGTGAAATGGATGTTGTAGAATTGCTTGCATATAACATTCATAAGTTGTCAGGAACTCTTGTAAGAGAAATGAGACTCCTTCACGAGGGCAGACAATTAGTGATGGCCAAAATCCTCAAAGATTTTGGAATAAAAAATAACTCCAGCATCTTGCTTGTTGCAAGTCGAAAAGGCAGTTCTAGGTGTGGTGGGGCATCCTCTACTTCAAAACCTATGTCTTTTAAGGATTCCTTGAAATTGGATATCAATCCTAAGTCACATAAGGAGCTCTCAGGCTAGGCCTTTATTGTAGATCACGCTTCAGACACTCCCATGCTAAACGAGAATGAGATCATCAACAAGAAAAGGATGGAATATTTTCAAAATCGGGTAATTATATGTTGTTTCAACAGCGTTTGGCCCTCACCATCTACTCTGTGGGACTAGGTTCATGAGAACTAGTCCCAGAATACAGAATTGTTGTTCTATTTGAAAGGTTTTTTGTTGTGTTCTTTAAAGTTCTTGAAGACCAAAAAAGGTTTCTAAACTAAGGTCCTTGGTTTTGGGGCAAAGTGGATCTTTTGATCCAACCATGGTTTCCAGAGCTCAATCTGATTACCATGAAGTCCTTGCCTATATCGGTTTGGTTATCTTCCCAAACTTTCTGCTTTAATTGATCATGTTAGAGATCTCAGAGGACATCGAATATTCCATAGGCCACTTTATCAAGGTAGACAGTGAAAGATTGTCTAAGGGCTTTGTGATTTTCATCCACATATGTGTGGAAGTAGACCCAGTGAAGCTTTTTCAAACCAATTTGTCTTTAAGTGGGGAAACAAGGAATATCCCCAACCTTTGGATTATGAAAACACTACATTCACATGTAGAACTTACTAATAACATGGGCACGTTCAACATGTGTGTCTCTTTCCTAAAGCGATTTTTGGCTCACAGGAAGCGAAAAGAAGCAACTATGGCAAGTGAGATCCAAAACCAGCAACATGTGCCAAGAATTTAGCAGAATATCTCCCAGTGGTAGAAGACATCTATTAACAACTCAGCTTCTAAAGCTATAGTTCAACCTTCAGTAATTCTGGCACAACCCTCAATGGACGAAAGTATTTCACCAAAGGAGAAGGTGATATCTTCAACTCCAACATTTCCTATAATTTGTGGGCAAAAGTGGAATCATGAATCAGATTAGTTTGATGGCGAGAAAGACATGTCAAATCTAGTTGGCCCAGTGACAATGGAAATATCTCAAGGAAATGATAAAATAGCTTTAGTTTTAGCTGTAATAGATAGTTCTACAAAATGGACTGGTGTTCGTAGGAGAAAGGGGAAGAAGGAAAAACTCATGATTCTCCTTGGTATCTAAATCCAAGGATGTAGTAGACGTTCTATGATGTACTATTATTTTTAAATGTAATCTATTTTTCTGGAAATAATAGAATTAAATTTACAAAAAAAGGGATGTCTTTTGTTCTCTATTTCTTTTGTTGCTTATATAGACATGTTAAAAGTATTTATTTTGGTGTTTATATAGGCAACTTAGAAAATTCTCTAGTGGCATAAGGTATGTGTGCATGAATCTTGAAGGGTTGTTTATTTCCCTCCTCTTGTACATAGATGACATTATCCTTTTAGCAAAGAAACATGTGGAACTTAAAAAGTAGCCTCAAATTCTTAAATATCTTTTAACTAACATTGAAATGATGAACATCCTATGCAAGAAAGACAGTGATCATCAACTTTAGAAATGTCTCATGCCCCAAATTTATTTGTGATAACCACCAATGGGAAGAAGTTTATTCATACAAATATCTTGGAATCAACATCCATCATATGCTAAACTAGAACTATACTTTGGAAAAAAGGATTAGCAAAGAATGAAATCTGTTTTATGGTATGGAAAAAAATTATACAAAACTAGGATTCTCATTTTTTGGGAAAAATGAAGTTTCGTTCATACATGCTTATTATCCCAATTATTTTGCATGGTTACAAAGTTTAGGTTTGTATAATTTCGAAGTAGACTTGGAAAAAAATAAAGCAAATCCAAAAATGTGTTATAGTGCACAATCTTAGAATTAAAAGTAACACTCCTAACCTATCCTTTTTTAGCAGTTAAGTTTCCATTTGTGGAGAGTAAGGTTATGATAAGGCACTTATCATGCAAGTATAACTTGGCTAACATGAAGAAATGGATGCTTCCTATAAGATCTTCAATATCTAGTAAAAATAACTCAAGGCTAAAGAGAGGGTAGAACTCCAATGCTACTTCCAACTTCAATACTGGGGGTAGTAGAAGATTATGCCCTTGAGAATATTAGCACCATTTACAATTATGTTCCAACTTAAAGAAATACTAAGGTTAGAACAAGAATGAAAAAGAATGGTTTGCCACAAAGCAATAATTAACATTGAGTTAAAAGACAAATTCTTTCCAATATTTCCAACTTCAACAAGAAATAGATATTCACCAAGAGGGAGTGGTAGATGAAGGTGCCACTATACCCATTAGGTGTTCAAAAATTGAACTCATTGAAGCATTGTAATAGCCTAACCCAAAATTGGCTTGATTTTTTCCACGTAATTAAATTTTAAAAATTAAAATGGGTTGAGTCAAGGGACATGGATTTCAGAGACTAGGTGGTTGATTGCGTGGAATGTAAGTTTCCTTACTACTAGAAAAACCTAAACTTGTTATGACAACCATTAAATGTTGGTTGGTGCAAATTTGAAGGCCTCTTACTTTAGTATTAATGGAATTGCAAGAGAAGTACGCATAACTGGTTGCTTTGGAAAACATTACAAGGAAGGAAGGACAAAAAAATTTATGAGGAAAAGACAACGAAAGGAAAATCACTACGTAGGAAGAGAGTCACAAGGAAGGGAAAGCATTCGAGGAAGGATCATTCAGGTACAAGTGAGGAGGAGAGGAGAGAACCACGAATAAGAGGAGGAACTCATATTTGGAACAAAGGGAGTGATAGTAGAATCTCACATGGGTTCGTTGTTGGGCTCTAGGAGGAGTTGATTCTATTTCAGTTGAGCAATAGGAGCACAACCAAACTTCCTTCAGGTGAGGTTTAATCTCAAGATTCCCTAGGGGCTGGAGGGTGGAGATGGTGTTCTTTGGATTCCCTTGATAGCCTGGGGTAGAGATGAGGCCTTGGATTCCTGGTAAGGAAGCCCTAGAGTCTCCTTTGCTTGCTTTTCATTTGGTTCTTGGTAGTGAGTTCTAGATTCCCTTCATTGGGTGGAACCACTATGTTGCATGCTTCTAGGGTGGAGGTGAAGCCTTTGGATTCCCTGGTGTATGTGTGGTTGATGGATAGTTGTAAGGTTGAGGTGGCAGGCCTCTGGATTCCTGTGCATTGGTTTATTTTTTAATAGTTGTTGGGTGGAGTTAGAAGGACCTATACAATCCTTGTTTAGTTAGTAATTGGTGTACACTCCCTTGAGAAATACCATCTCAGCCTTTGGAATGTAGCTTGGGGGTGATAATTTCAAGTGAGAACTGGCTGTAGCTATCTATGGTAAGGAGGAGAGTCATAGTCCCTAACTAAGTTTCCCTAAGAGTTTACAATATAAGTGCTATTTTATATTTATTTAGATGATAATGAATGAATGTTGCATTTTTGGTTTGAAATGGTGTTTCAGAGCAATATTCATGACTACAATTTGACATTATAACAATTAATAGTATATTGTGCAATGCTCTTAGATGATAAAAAGCATTATGTTGCATTCTTGGCTTCGAATGGTGTGTTGTAATGTTTGACTATGTTGTTAATAACACAAAAATGAATAACATATTGTGCAAAGTTAAAGGGCGTTGAAGAGATCTATAGGAATATAAACTAAATCATGACAATGATTGACATAAGGACCTCTTTTATTACAATATAAAGGTTATAAGGAAGACAACCTATGTTGACAGGGTCTCTGTGTAATTTGTTGAAGGTGTTAGTTACCAGCCCTTGTTGTTGTTGCATTGCATTGTAATAATGTTGGGGTAATTCCTCCTTACTCAACTTAATGACTTGTGATCTTACATAAGGGGCGTTTATAGCTTGTTGTAATAAGTTCCTTAGTATTGTCACTGCATTGCTTACTTGGCCAGGATTTGGTCCAAAGGACCTATGTGCATTCTAAATAGAGCAAAAACTCATAAGAGGGGTTGGCTAAATTACATTATATATTCACTATAGGATGTGTTCTTCTTTGTTTACATCAATGCAGAACCTATTTAGGTTGAAATCCCTCTCCCATGTAATGTCTCGACACTAAGGTGTGTATTAGCTTCTTGCTAAATGACTGGTAGTAGCCATGAAAATTTGAGGTGATAGTATCTTGGCTAAGAGGGATGAGTTGCATGTCATTGCTAAGGGCAAAATGCCCCTAAAACCCCTAAATGGCAACATGGTGTTACTTTCATGGTTTCTTTAAACCATAGGTTGCACCTTGGCATGTGGCAAAAGAGTTGGAGGCCATTTAGGAGTCCACAAGTTCTTAGTTGGGAGCATCCAATAGGTCACTAGTGCAGGCATGTCTAGAATTCCCTGTCCCTAAATAGGGAATACTTGAGGGTCAGGAACTTGACCATTATGTGCTTTCCCACAAGGCTCATTCTTGTATGTAGACTCAGAAGAGGAATTTCCTATGTCTTTGAGGAGGTTCGATCTCCTTATGGCCTTCATGGTGCCTCATGAATCCCATAGATTCAAGAAGAGTGATTATAGTGTAATCTTAGGAGGGATAACACTAATGGGTGATTTAGTAAGCCTTATGGCGCACAACTGAATGTTGGCACATATCTAGACATTTGTGGAACTGTCATAACCGAAGTGGCTCATGAATTACATTGTGCATAGGAATGGAGCCAACCCTGATGAAAACCACTGGATTTAAGACCAAAAATATTGTTTATGCTTTAGTAAGACCTCCCTAATTGGCCTATGGAAAAGTCCTGCAATGAGCAGTGTTTTTGTGGTCTCAATGTTAGGATTATCCTTATAGTCTTGGCGAATAAACCTTATCCTTTAGTGTGAGAAAACCTCATTGTGGATGTCTTGGGTTGGACATCTAGATCTCGCCTTATTGCAATTGGGTGAATGGAAGGGTGATGTGGCCTGGAGGTCCCATCCTGTAGGTACAAAGAGGAGTAGAAAAGGAGTCGTCGGGATGGTGAGGACTAGGATGACGTGTCCTAGAGTTCCCATCCTGGAGGCACAAAGAGGAGTAGGCAAGAAGTTGTCGAGATGGCAAGGATCGAGGTGACGTGTCCCAGAGGTGTAAAGGAGAACAATGGGGAAGAAGGTCAAAATGAATCAGTGTGGGTTGTTGAGGCACGTGAAATGGTGGACCAATAGGAAGGGAGGCCACATGGATGAGTGTCCCACCTGGACACATAAGCTCATAAGCTAATTTGTGATGGAATAAAATAAGGTATGCCTGGAATGAGCTCGATGGCATGGATCTGGGCGTTTTGGAAGACATGTGAGCTCGATAGTCCCGCCATTGATTAAGAGGTGGAACCACTTGGTAGGTTAACCCGACGTAATGACCCTGAAGCATTTCACAATTGAATACAAATATGGAAGTGGGGTGATAGGGCAACGGGTTGTGGTGGAAATTGAGTCAGAACAATAGACCAATAAAATGGAGTGACGTGTCTTAGGCAGGTAAATGGTTACGCATGAGTTAAAGGTTTGGGGCCCCACTTTAATTGGATGAAAAATATCTCTTTTGGGGATTGGATGGCAAAGGTGGTATTGTGACACCACCTCCCTTGTGATGTCAACAGGGAGGAGAGGTAGGGTGGAACAATTTATATGGAATGTTGGATGGACGGAGGCATTATGGACCAATAGATGGAGGCCTTGGATCCCCCTGTTGGAACTGTGATTGTGACAAGGTACCTACTGATTAATAGTTGAGCATATCGACCTGGTGCAATCCACCCTTCGACTGTCGATCTCCATGCTTGATTGTGATTGTTAGATCTTGGGTTGGTAGACAACAGGGACTATTAGGATGTAGCAATGGGGTGTGATTTCAATATATATGTATATGATAAAGATATGTATAAAATAAATACATAAAAAGATGAATAATACATACATACATACATACATACATATACATACATATATATACATATCTATACATATCTATACATATATACATACATATATATATATATATATACATATATATACATACATACATACATACATACATACATACATACATACATACATACATACATACATACATACATACATACATACATATATATATATATATATATATATATATATATATATATATATATATATATATCTATATATATATAAACATATATATAATAAAAAAAGAAAAAAAATGTCCCAATCTTCTAACAACATAAGAGGAATTGGGTTTATTAGTGACCACCTCACCGAGTGAAGTGGTGGGGTGTGTTACAGGTGGTATCAGAGCATCCTAATTCAACACTCAGACTGGATAGGCTCTATCATGAGAAAGTGAGGTCAAAAATACCCTCAAGAGAATTTCACATTGATTTTTAGAAAATGAACTAAATGAATTGTTTAGGTGTTAAAAGTCAATTTATAATCATGGATTGCATGCATGGATGATCTAGTTATAGTGTCATTTAGATATGCATTAAGGTACTAATAATTGGTATTTCTTGTTATATGATTGATGCATATGAAATATTGAATATCATGGACATATTAACATGGTTTTTTTGTCACAGCAGAGATCATCATGGCAGCTCCATGAATGCAAGGTTCATGCTCATGATTGTGTTTGTTTATTTACCACATGAAGTATCTAACAATGTGTGAGATTGACAACACATCACAAGCAACGTAAGACAGAGACAAACATAGAAATGAGGACTATAATAGTACAGTATAGTTTTGATCAGTCACGACATGGAAGTGAAGAGGTCAGGGCCAATGAAGAAGAAATATTAGTTGGCAAAGGGGGCATGGCTAACTCTCTAGATTGGATGGGTACCCTACTAAGCCTAAAGGCTAAAGTTAGAAGCTTCAAGGAAGATAATGAGAGACTGGTAAGAGCTCAAGAGAAACAAGTTGAGATAAATGTAATCATTAGGCAAAGACTCTTAGATTTATAAAGACAGAGACAACCTGGGATGAGGGCTAGTCATAGAGATGGGAGGAGCCCTCGGGAGTCAAAAGAGAAAAAAAATGTAGCATATGGTAGCAGGTCTAGGAAAATGTATAGGCAGGAAAGTGAGGATATTGTGTAGGGAGATGCACATTTGAGCACCCCGAGAGGAAGAACCAACAATTATGTGCATCATTCTAGTAGACCATCTAGTTCTACTACTAGGAGGCACCACCATTACTCCCATCATCACCATCATCATCATTAGGGAAGAAAGGAAAGGGCTTACATGCCCAAGGAATTAAAAAAAAAAAAAAAACAATCCACCTACATTTGATGGGGATATGAAGAAATTAGAAAAGGTAGAAGCTTAGTTGCTTGGCATGAAGAAATTTTTTAGAATTTTTGAATATTCTAAAAATATGAAAACCAAGATTGTCATCTACAACTTGAAGGGAAGAGAAGACATATGGTGGGAAGATTTGAAAAATGTTAGAGGTATTATTGAGGGAGAATTGACTTGGGATGAATTTGAAAAGCTCTTCAGAGACCAATATGTGTCTCAGTGCTACCATGATGGCAAAGCAAAAGTGTTATATGAACTCAAGATGGGGAAAATGACAGATGATGAGTATGTCACTGAGTTCCTATAACTATTGAGGTATGTTCCATATCTCAAGGATGAGAAAGGAAATATCCAAATATTTATTAGTGGTCTTCCTATGACATTCATGGACAAAATTGAATTATTGGAACCCCAAACACTGAATAACCCTATTAAAAAGCTAAAACAATGCTATGAGTAGGAAAAAAGCAAATCAAAAGAAAAAAGTGATTCGAAGGCCAAGGATAATGTTGAACATAAAAGAAAATGGTGTTAAAGAGAGAGTCCATACAGGTTCCTAGAATTTTTATTTTTGTGGAAAAACCTTGAACAGTTTTGAAACCAAAGTTTCGGACTAGCTTAGTGAGTCCATTATCAAGGCAATGAGATTTGTATTTTGAGAAGAGAGAGCGTGAAATTATGGAGCTTATTAATAGTTATTGAAAAAAAATTTGATGTCTCCTTTTATAGTCGGCTTACAAATGATTAATTAATTAATAATTATTTTATTTATTTATTTATTTATATGAGTATTTATTTTATTTATTATTTAATATTAATATTTATTTATTTAGTTTTATTTTATTATATTATTATTATTATTATTATTATTTTATTTTAATGAATGTGTGTAAATCTGTGTTTATTGCTTTTTTATTTTATTTAATAGGGGTTTCCAGGTGTTACTTAATTTTAGTCCGTCGTCTCTATTCATAAAAGGAAATGGCTCAATAAATCCACAATTAAATTGGAAGGTAAGAACCCAACTACTACGAATACATTCCAACAAAAAACTAAATTAGTTACTAAAGGAATTGTGCTACAACCAACAACAGTAGAGCAGTGAAATTTGGAAATTAAGGAACAACTAAAATGTTGGACATGTGGTGAAAATCATAGAAAAAGGAGACTTTCCACACCAAATAAATGTTGGACCAAATATTTACAGTGTCTAGGAGGCTCGCATAGTGGGTGATGTAACTCAAAGTTTTCCTAGAATTTATGTAGTTGTAGACAACTGCAAGGTAGATCATCAGGCATCAATCATTGAGATGGAAGGTAAATTGTGTAATCAACCTATTTCCATTTTAATTGATCCTAGTTCTAACTACAACTACATCAGTCCAGAGCTTGTTGAAAATTTCAACTTGGTTAACGAATTGCAGGGAGAACCTTGGTTGGTTCAATTAGCAACTGGAACGAAAAGAAAGATTAATCATTGAGTGAGATCATGTGCATTTGAGCTCAATGGCATGCCCACAACAACATATTTGAACTTATTTCCATTGGATGCATGTAATATATTATTGGGCATGGATCAGTTGTACTTGCATAGGACCAAAGTGGATTTCTATGAAAAAGAAATTGAATTCTTAAATGAGCAAGGAGAAAGAAGAATTTTGCAAGACATGAGAAAGCCTACTTCAGTGAGGCTGATCATGGCTACGAAACCCAAGTGCAACAACAAAAAGGGATGCATTTTGTTTGAAGTGCAAGTCTTTATTGATGAAAAGGCTAGTAGTGATACCAAGAATAAGGAAAGTGAACTACTGAAAAGGTACCCATTTCTTTAGTAGTATGCAGATGTGTTTCCAGTGGAGGTTCCTAGATTACCTCCTCACAAGGAGATGGATTTCTCAATTGAGTTGGTACTTGAAGCAGCAACAACATCCAAGGAACCATACAAGATGAGTACCCCTAAGTTGGTTAAGCTAAAATTTCCACTAAAAGAGATGTTGGACAAAGGGATACATAAGGCCTAGTGCGTCACCATGGGGAGCCCCAACAATCTTTGTAAAGAATAAAGATGGGACCCATAGATTATGCATTGATTATAGGAAACTAAACAAGGTGACTATAAAGAACAGGTACCCATTACCACAGATTGATGATCTCTTTGGTCAATTGAGAGGAGCAACAATCTTCTCCAAGATTGACTTGAGGTCAGGATACCATCAAGTAAGAATCAAGGAGGAGGACATTCATAAGACTACTTTCTGGATGAGATATGGGCACTATGAGTTTGTAGTGGTACCCTTTGGGCTTACTAATTCCCTAGCGATGTTCATGTGTTTAATGAATAGAGTGTTGCGTCCTTATTTGGACAAGTTTGTCATTTTATTTGTCAATGACATATTAGCGTACTCAAAGAATGAGGAAGAGCATGAAAAGCATATGGTTGTAGTACTACAGTTGTTGAGAGAACGAAAGCTCTATGCAAATCTCAGCAAGTGTAATTTATTCCAATCACAAATAAACTATTTGGGGCATATTATCTCTAAGGAAGGAATACCAGTTGATCCAGAGAATATCAAGGCCATAATGGAGTGACCAACACTGAACTGTGTGAGTGAGATTAGATCATTCATGGGATTGGCAGGTTACTATAGGAGATTTATCAGAAACTTCTCCAAGATAGGCCATCGTATCACCTCATTGTAGAGGAAAGGAAAGAAATTTTAATGGAAAATTGGGTGTGCAACAAGATTTGAACAATTAAAACAATTTCTCACAAATGCACCCTTATTGAGGGTTGCAGATTTGGACAAGGATTTTGTGTTGTGCACAGATTCCTGCAAGGAAGGGCTCAGTGGAGTCTTGATGTTGGAATGGTAGGTAATATGTTATGAGTCAAGGAAATTGAATGAGAATGAGATAAATTATGTGCCTCATAACCTATAGTTAGCTACCACTATTCATGCATTGAATATGTGGAGGAATTACTCCCTTGGTAGAAAATTTACACTTATGACAGAACATAGTGGGCTCAAGTTTTTATTTGAGCAACCCAATTTGAATGCACAACAAGCTAGATGGTTGGCCATACTTAGTGAGTTTGAATTTGAGATCAAGTACAAGAAAGGAAAAGCCTAATATGGTTTTTGATGCACTTAGTAGGAGAATTCATGTAATCACTTTGCAACCATAAGATCTTACAAAACGTACCTAGTAGGAATAGTCAAGAATTTAGGAAAACATGGTGAAAAATATCAGTAATTAAGAGGAAAGTTGCTACAAGATGATGGGGATGGGGAATATAACCTCACTGATGACAACCTAATTAGATTCAAGAACAAAATTTATGTGTCCAATAATGATTAACTGAAGACACTCATAATGAGAGAGTTTCATGTCAAGCCATATTCAGGCCATCCAAGTTACCAAAAGACATGCACAACCATTAAAAATTTCTATTATTGCTTGAATTTGAAGAAACAAGTGGTTGATTTAGTGGCTAAACACATAGAATGTCAGCAATTTGAAGGCTGAATGCAAACATCCAGTAAGATTATTGCAACCCATTCCCTTTCTGGAATGGAAATGGGAGGTGATCCCTATGGATTTCATCACAGGTTTTCCTAGAACCTCTAGGAAACATGATGCATTTATGGTGGTTGCTGACATATTGATCAAGGTATCTCATTTTGTAGCAATTGAGTTCACCAAATTGGCTAGGGAGGTGGCACAAATCTTCATAAAGGAGATTGTGAGACTACATGGAGTTCCCAAGAAAATGATTTCAGACACATATGCTAACTTCACTTTAAGATTTTGGAAGGAACTGCTTGCAGGTTTGGGGACATAGTTGGTATTCAGTAGAACCTATCATCCACAAATGGATCGGACAAAAGAGAGGAAAAATAGGATCCTCGAATATATGTTGAGGATGTATGTAATGCATAAGACCAATAAGTGGGAGGGCTAACTTCCACTTGTATAGTTTTGATGCAACAATGGGTACCAAGAATCCATCAATATGAGTCCATTTGAGTCACTATACAAGAGGATTTTTAATACTCCAATCAACTGGATTAATCTAGTGAACATGATCCTTACTGGGCATGACATTCTCAAGAAAATAGAGTAGCAAATTCATATCGTCAAGCAGAATTTGAAGGTGGAACAAGATAGGCAAAAAATTCATGTAGATCAATATATGGTGCATAAAGAGTTCCAAGTTGGGGAACTTGTTTACTTGAGAATCAAACCCTAGAAGAGTTCCTTGAATATTGGGTCATGTGCCAAGTTGGTGCCACGGTATTATGGGACTTTTGAGATCCTTGAAAGAATCAGACTAGTAGCCTATAGGTTGGATTTACATCCTTCAATTAAAATTCATGATGTTTTTCATGTTTCTTTTCTTAAAACATATGTACAATATTTTGATCATGTTATTGATTGGTTTGTGTTGTTATACCTTACAATTTCCTAAGCTGAGGAGGAGATCGAGAAGTGTAACCTTGAACCACTTTCAGCTTAGTAGGTAGCCCTACTAAGCCAGAGAGGGATATCTCAAAGTTTTTGTCAATGAATAGCTTTAAAGAACCAAGTTTTTAGGCTAGATATACATATTTGTTTGTGTGTTGATGTATTTGAGATTTTAGGGTTTGTTGGACTAGCTTTTAGAGCCAATGATTAGGTCTAGGCATTAGGAAGGCAGAGACAAATATAGAAAGGAGCTAGATATCAAAATTCCATGGTGTACTTGGGATATTATCAATGTAGTATAGAATAGAAAGTTTTGAAGAGACTAATGAGCATATCCAAGTATGAGTTCATTAGCTTTTAGAATAAATAAACACAACTATGAAAAACATATAAACAGAGCTTGAAATCAAGAATCATGTCTATTGAATTGCAAGGTAATCCATAGAAAGAAGACAAAACATGTGCAGAAAAATGATTTAACCATTTAAAAACTGATAGAAAGAAGAAAAACCACCACGCACTCACTGGACTAGAGTTCCTTAAAAATAGCTGCAACTTCCTCTGTATTAGTTAAACAAAACATAAACCTGTCAACATCCTCCAAAAAATTCCAACCCTTCTCTCTGAAAGAGAAATGATACATATAGAATCACTTAGCCCATTTCCCCACTGTCAGGAGTTGAATTCCTAGGTGGTGGAACTGACTCCAAGGTTCTCTCATCCAATAGGTGAGAGTGAGAAGGTAAAACTCGAATACTTCTTTGAGACTTTTTTTAGGAGTTTGCTTCCTCAATGAGGTCTGTTAAACATCAAAAACAACCTATCATGTACATTTATTCATGCTTACATTATCTAACCTTGAAATAAGTTCCATTACATTAAGATTTTTGACTTTAACCAAGTCAAACTGAAAGTTAGAAAATTTACATACTGAAATTTACAATAAAAAACATAGGAAATTGCAGAAGTGCATCTCCGACTTTGAGCCCACTTTCAGGTGCCTTCCTGAGGTCCAAATGAAGATCGGAGAAAATGGCCAACTATATTTTCAAGTCTAGTTTCCATAGCACCTTGAATTTTTGAAAATGACCCATGGGAAACCTTCAAAAATTAAATCTCCCAAGATCGCTCCAAGAGCGCAGCACCTGTCAAAAAGAGGTCCAGAAAGCTAATTTTTGGCCACTTTTTTTCATTTTTCTCAAAATTTAGGCCTCCTCTGGAAAATTTGAAGAAATCTATTTTGAGAGGAGGCCAAGGGCTTTCCCAAAATGTAAACTTTTCTTCAATTTAGTGCCTGAGGAAAAAACTCAACGCCTTTGGGACTGCTAATTTTCTGCATAAGGCACCAAAATTTGAAAAAAAAAATAAAAATGATCAAAATTTCCTCAAAATTGGTCAAGAGCTGTAAAATGAGGCATGTTAAGCCCTCATGTATGCTTCAGCAAGCATCTCCAAGTTTCCTTCATCATTTTGGTCCTTTTGGGATTCTTTGAGTTTTTTTTCAAGCTGCTTGACCTTGACATTGCAAATCGTGTTCTGAGCTTGGTAATGGTGTTCCATGTACCTTAGTAGCTGATTGTCTCTATCAGTTTTTTCTAGAAGCTTTTCCAAATGGTAATTGACCCTATTTAACTAGTACTCTTTGTCTTGATTGACCTCTAAAGAAATTATGTCCTCTAGGTCTAGCTCCTCATTTAGTAAGATGTGTTTTTCTTCTTCCTCTAATGCCTTCTTAAGCCGTTTAGTTCTTGGCCTCTTTCTCTTACCTTTTACTTGTGTTCCTTCAGGCTCATTTTTCTCCATGATTGCTTTTCCCTTGCCATATTTCTGCAATAGTTTGGTTTTATCTTTCTCCATGGTCGATTTTTTTGCCTTCAGTTGACTATTTTCTTGTTCTAGGAATGAGATGATGAGCCTTACTCTTGCCATGTTGACTGTGAGTTCCTTGATCTAATAATGTTTGTCTCTGATCTTCTACTGCATGCTTCAAACCTCATTTTCTTCCTCTAGGTCAACCAACTCAAAATCATGCTCAACCAAGTCCTTATCCTGCACTGATGGTCCCTGTTTTGATGATTAAGAAGGCCTGGCCCATTTCTCACCATGAGAAGCAAACATAAGCCTATGTCCTCTTTTGTACATCCTTGTCACCTCAGGTTTAGGTGCTTTAGGCATTTCCACTAATTTTTTAGCAGACCCAATTTCCATTTGTTGTGTTGGCATGCTAGAAGGTTGAGCTGCCACATCGGATTCATGCCATTTCAAAGCTATCTCCAAGAAAGATTCCCATGTCATATTCTTCTTTGCAAGTTGATGAAGGACTATAGTCTTGATCAGACTATGATGAAATAGACCAGGATAGTGTTCTTTGTTCTTCATCTGTATCCTCTCTGACATCTTGGTAAGGCTCCTACACATATAGTTGCACATATTGAGTGGTTTCTGAGTTGTAAAGTGCATTAGAAGCCGAATGTGATAGGCATATAATCTAGAGAATCTTCCTTCACATGTGAAGAATTTCATGACAACTTTCATCAAGGGAGCATACTTCTCCAACAGGTACCTGAAAGGTATGATATGAGCATGTTTTTCCTTGTATGGTGTTTTCAAGAAAGGTCTATAATGTTCAAGATCTAAGTTCATCCCCTTGAACCAATATTTTCCATGATCTGGTAGCTGTAGCAAGTGAAATAGAGACCATTGAAAATGTGAAGTCAACACCAACAATAATGGCACTTTCTCCTTTCAAATGAGTAGCAACCCAATATGTCAACTTCTCATGGAAACCCACTTCACACACCCTTTTGAAAAAATCTAAGCAATTCACATCTTAAAAGCACTGTTTGATAAAGGGTGATGAGTTGATCTCATTGCAGTTTGAGGGTTCATATCCGAAATTTTTTCCTCCCTTGTGATGTTTCTTCCTCTCTAGTGAAGAGTCTCCTTCCATGGTGACAGAAATCCTAACAGCAGGAAAATGAGAAAAAATAGTGAGGGATGAGTGAAAAATGAAATGAAGGGTAGGTGGAGTTGAAAAATGGCAAGGGGAATTTTTAGGAGGTGAATATGAACTATGAACAACTTATGAAGATGAAAGGAAGTGAAATGAAGGTATGATGTATTTATGGAAGGGTAAAAATAGGGTTTCTAGGAAAACTGTCCAAATCCCTTAGGAATGAGCTAGGGTTTCATTTTTAGTGAAGTAATTTAATGTTTTGAAGTTGGTTCAGTGGTTCATGTAGCATATTAAACATGTGTAGAGGTGTAGGATGAGGTTTTACATTTTTAAAATAATGAAAACTAAATGACCATCATCAACCCTATCATCATTTCATGGCAAACTCACTAGAAACCCTAATGAAGAAATCTTAGCTTTGAATTCATCTTCCAAACTAAAAAGTATAGTAAGATGGTATACTTGTAAATGAGTCTAGGATTGCAAGAAAATGGATGTGCAAGCTTAAAAATCCGATTTGGGTGAGTTTCGAGTGATTTTGAGCTGCTCTGGCCCAAGCACAGCGCAGTCTCTTGAAGCGTAACTCCCAAGCACAGCGCAGTGTCTGTGAGCGCAGTGCTGGCCTCCCAAATGCAACTCAGTGTTTGGGAGTGCAGCGCCGGAGGTTTTTTTCCATTTTTTCCTAGAAAATTGAGTTTTTCTCGCCAATGGAAGGGAGAGCTCGATGCATAATGAGGAATAAGAGGCAAATAAGATGAGTTTGGGGCTTTTTAGTTTATATAGGAAAATTAATTTCCTTTTTTTAAAGAAATGGGACCCACAAACCTTTGAAACACTGATTTTTCACTTTTTAAAATAGAGTCACCTTAGAAGGCTGAAACCTGGGCCATATTTTCACTTTTTGAGCATTGGAACTTCTTCTTCTAGAGCCTTTCAAAATGAAATCATGATGAACTTGTGAAAACTCAACAGGTTAATGTCAAAGAGTTTCTTGTCATGCTTTATTCAATGTTGGATTTACACATGGTAATAATGGACCTTGAAAACCATAATGACCTAATGGAAAACCTGAAACTGAATGGAATGATGATGATGACTGATATGAGGAGAACTTGCTTTTATTATGACACCTTCATGTGAATGAGATAGGTGACCAGCATAAGTGACTTTCCCAAAAGACTGAACCCATTCCTAGACCAACTAACCAGTAACCAAATTTTACTCTGTAAACGTAGTGACATGGTAAAATTTAATTTTGAGACTCCTGACAAGCTTAGTAAAATCACATTTGACCACTGGTGATAGGAAAACAAGACTGACACTAACATTTTCTACAGGTGGAACTAGAAGGATAGTTCCAGCCAGATCCATTGTGCATTTTATATCGGAGGAGTATCATGCTTCCGAATCGAGCCATAGAGCAAGTCAAAGTGCAATCGAAGAAATTTGGGATTGAGGAAGCCACTTGGGAAATGGTTGATGCAGCCATGAAGACTACTTATCCATTTTTGTTTGATAATTGAATAAAATGTGTATATAATTGTAAATATTGTAAAGGGTTGTGAATATAAAGCTCTGTTGTGCTATACAACATCCCCCCCCCATTTCAATTTTTTCTTAATTTTATTCTTAGATGCTAAATAGGAAATAGGGTCCCTTTAGTTTGTAAAAGGCAATGAAATCTTTACATATAAATAAATTTCTTTGTTTCTCATTTTTTAAAATAAAGATGCTTAAAAAAAACCCTCTAAAAACAACACACATCGCATGCGCTTAAGGCCAAAAAGAATTCAATCTAAATATTAATGTAGTAATGCGAAGTTACCGCACAATCCTAAATGTTAGGCTTCTTAAAACAATTCATTGGTGAACATGCAATTGCGATAAAACTATCGCATATCGCATATCACCAATTCCAATAAACAAGTTGTAATGGGCCATTGAAATTTTGCGATGTGATAAGATTCTCGCATCTCGCATATCGCTAAAAATCGTATGAAGCCACACTCAAAAAACTTGCCATGTGATATGTCTTGATTGCATATCGCAATCCCAATAGAGACAGATAAGACTCACCTTGAGGGAATGCGATGCGATGTTAAATATAAATAAAGCGATAAAAAAAATAAAACAATATCTAGGTGGGTAAATAAGGATTTCCCCAACTCTTTGTGCCAAGTCATCATACATGGCAATCGCATAAATTCTAAAGGCTTTTAGAACATGGCGCCTAAAACTTCTAATTTGCGATATGCAATGGCTCTTAGAATATTAAAATAATATATATTGAAATCGCTCATCACAAAATCAAAAGATTGATGGCACGCGTTCTAATTAGGCCTTGGGAAAACTGCGATGCAATCTACTTATTGAAGCATTTAAGTTTGACGTCATTCAATACGGTGAGACATTAAGAATGGTAATGACTACGGTCCTTCAAAAATTCCATCTTGCGTGTTAATATCAATTCATAATACGAAATATTTCGCACCAAATGCTCATGCCCTGATCTTCGACTGT
This sequence comes from Pinus tabuliformis, assembly GCA_031772625.1. Taxonomy (NCBI): domain Eukaryota; kingdom Viridiplantae; phylum Streptophyta; class Pinopsida; order Pinales; family Pinaceae; genus Pinus; species Pinus tabuliformis. The sequence continues at coordinate 881,889,211 of CM062808.1, read as the reverse complement.
ACTATTATCACCACTATCTGTTCAAGCATTATTTTCTTTGAAGGTTTAAGTTTATTGCTCTTTTCTGTTTCATATAATTGCAGTTTGAATCTAGAAGTATGCAGCTAGCTAAAATGACAAAGAAGGCCTGAAAGATGAAAGCTTCCCCTGCAGTAGCCGAAGGAACGGAAAAGTTGTGTTAATCTCAGATACGACATGCCAGGACTGTGGGAAGATTTCATGGGAAGGAATATATGATATGTTTGAAAGGGAAAACCCAAAGGTAATAGAAGGACAGGCAACGACTAACAGACCTGCAAAGTCAGAGAATACACTTAGTGATTTAGTCGATTCTTTCCTTCATCGAATAGCGGCCCGCACAAAGATTTTGCCACACAATGACATGGTAATATGGGTAGTTGAAGGTATCAATATAATAGATAGAATTCTCTTCACATCTAATGGGAGAATATTTGGGTCCTTCAATCCTGAGGATTTAAAGAAAATGTATCATTTGCCAGAGCCTCAGAAGTGCTACAACAAATCATTCCTTGAAGCTTTCGCAAAGGAAAATGAAGTAGAGTCTGATCCCATCAAACAATGGAGGAATTTCCCTTAAAAACACAAGCACGAGTCATCAGGTATGTATTTTGTGGATTCCCTCGCGTCTCCATTTGCCGCAATGATGTGTAGATTATTTAGAAGCCCCAATTTTGCTAAGTTTTCCATTGAAATGGTTCCCTTAATAGAAGTGGCTCTGAATTCTTATGTGATGTATTGGGAAACCATTCAATCAAATAAAATGGCTATCCAAATACTTGATTATCGGAAGAATAGGTTTGTTACCACCTGAGTGGTTCCCCCATTTTATATGAGCACATATATAGTTGACACCATTTGTTTTAACTCTGATTTTCCTATCATGGGTTGGAAAAGGACTGTGAAAGACCCAACCCCTATCTATATTTACCATGAATACCTATGGAAAAAGAAATATAAGAAACATTTTTACAAAATTTTCCATGGCTTCATCTTACCCATTCATCAGGCCATTTTTAATAAACCAGCCTCTCGGCTATCCGAGGAAGCCAACATCAATCTAACTTCAATTGGTAGTTGTTTTGGGGAAGAATTGTTTACATAAGTTAGGGTTTATGGTAGCATCATTGATTTGCATGTCCTTCCTCTATATGTCTCGGATAAACTATTGGCTAGGGAAATAGCCTGTCAGATGGTTGAAAAGGGCCTTACAAAAAATCTCAAAGATGCCAAGAAACAATTATGGCCTGCCTTTCCGATCCGATGCGGTATCTATTCGTTGCATGACTACAAACATGCACAAGCTGAAGCTGAGAAAATAAGGGGTCTAAACCTAGCTGTTATTCCCAGAAGACAATATGACCCAAACAAAGTTGCTTATAATTTTACTACTCAAGTAAAGGTTAAGCAATTCATCCATGAAAAAGATGAATTCGATGACTTCTTCAGATTAGCAGAGACATTTGTGCAAGTGAGCCATCTCGCAAAGATCAAGCTGGGACCAGGAAAAATGGACCAATTCATTCAGTATAGGGTACAAAGGCTTTAGTCAGTACCACTAGACTTATTGAACACTACACCAGTCATCCATCAAACAGGGAAAATCACAGAGCAAGACATAGAGAAAAGTTCTGGTGAAGCTGAGACAAGTGAGAAAGCTAGTGAACAGTTGGACATAGATGTTCACATTGATCTGGTGTTGATCAAAGAATTGGAATGGTTTGACCTTCAGATTAAGGGTCAAAGTGATACCCAAACTGTTATCACACTGCAATCTCCCTTAAGACAACAACCCGTAGTTCATGATCCCATGGTTGAAAAGGCATCCAACAAGGATTCAACTGTGAGGGAAGTCAAGATAATCCCTGAGAATCCTTCATCAAATATTATATTAAGTATTGAGGAGATCCCACCATTGGATGTATTTTATAGCCCTAAACACAGGGTTGTAGTCAAAAGGCAGAGGAAGAAGAGGAAAATAGACCAAGTATTAGCAACCGTCTCTCAAGATGAATACATGAATGTCATTTGGAAAGATTCAGAAGTTGATCCCTCCGAAGACTTGACTAAATTATCTCAGTTTGCAGGTGCATATACAGCTGCCATGATCGATAAAGCAACTGAAGTTAATCAATTGATCAAGGAAAAAGATCAAAAGATTAAACAACTTGAAGATCAGCTAAAGGCCGAGAACCAGAGGATTAATCAGTAGGCAATTGAAAGACAGCAATAGTTATCCCAGGAGTTTGAACAACTAAAATTGGTGCATCATGAAGAGATTAAAGCTAAGGATGAGAAAATAATGTAGTTACAATTCTCAATAGAGTAGTTCAAAGAAAATCCTAAAGTTGAAGAGTTTATAAGGGAAGCCTTAGCAATAAATAATTTCTTATCTCAATAGCTAACACAACTCTGTCAAAAGATATCCCTCATTCATCCATTTTGCATCAAAACCAACACACTGGTAGATCAAGCAGTCAATTCCAGATTGGATTTCGAGGAAGTAGATGAAAAGATTATAGATTATATCTCTTGGAAAAATACAGAAAAGGGAAGGGCTAATAAATTACCAATGATTGAAGAATCTCATAAAGAGATATTATTCTCAAAATGGGAGACACAACTGATCAAAGTAGAAAGAGCAACTTCAAGGGAAAGGGCAGTAAGGAATAATATCATTGAATTGATAAATGACAATTTACACAATGACAACTTAATTTTTGAGTGCACCCCTAAAAATCTTCCTAAGGTAAAAGTATTGGAAAAACAATGGAAGCAAGATTCGAGCACCAGAGAAGAAAAACTCAAAAAATTAAAAGGCCTCAATTGGGATACGTGTTGGATGTATTTGGTCAAACCGTATAGCCAACAAATGGCAGTCAAATGTCTTGCATATGCAGTCGATCGTATGATACACGAACTCTAGGATGCGATATACACAGGTCAATTGCATGCCAGGATGAGTCATCCACTGGAAGTCCAAACTATGCTTGAGATTTGTCAACTAAAGCCACAGGAGGAATGATAGATGCAATGCATCTTTTTGAAGTTATTTGCAATTCTATTTTTGTCATGAAATCCCATATTTTTAGAGAGGTTGTTCCAACCACTCCAAGCATATTTTACGAACAGTTTGTTTTTATTTTTACTATAAAGACCCTTTCATGTCATTTTAGAAAGGGTCCTGAATTTGTATTAAAATTGGATTGAAGAAGAGAGCACTTTTGCACTTCTTAATTTATTTTTTGTAGAGAGCAAGGATCAAGGTTCAAACTTTTTTTTGTAAGCAGACTTCAAAAGGACTTGCATTTCTGTATCTTTTTGGAGTTTTCAGAAATAAAAAGGAATGAACCAGACTATTACTTCAGTAGCACATTCAAATACATATGGTACTTATATCTATGTAATTTTGTTTCATGTTAGGCAATTTAACAGTCTTTTGATTTAATATTGTTGTATATGTGACTATCCATTCAATTCTGCATTTATATCACTTCTGAGTAATTCTGGAATTGATATCCTAAACATGAATTAATGATATCCTAAACATGTATGCTGACAATTAATGTTAGTTATGATATGTATACAAAGTATTATCATTCAAACCATCTTCATCCTTTCATTAAACTCACTTCAAAGTTTGAAGTCCCATATCAGTCCATTCATGCTTAACATCAACAAGCTGACAATAATTGTATTGATGTAATGGATAGATAAAACTGAGGATGGTATTAGTTAGATTGATTACCTGACTAGTGGTTAAGGTTAGAAAGACTAAGGTTAGGACGAGAATGAAAAAGAATGGTTTACCACAAAGAAATAATTAACTCTGAGTTAGAAGACAAATTATTTCCAATGTTTCCAATTTCAAGAAGAAATAGATATTCGCCTAGAGGAAGTGATAGATGAAGGTTCCACTATACCTGTTAGGTGTTCACAAATTGAACTCATTGAAGAACTATAATAGCCCAACCCAAAATTGGCTTGATTTTTTCCATGTAATTACATCATGTAATTGAATTTTAAAAATTAAAATGGGTTACGTCAAGGGACGTGGATTCCACAGACTGGGTGGTTGCTTACTTTAGATGTAAGTTTCCTTTCTACAGGAAAAACCTAAACTACATATGACAACAATTAAAAGTTGGTTGGTGCAGATTTTAAGGCCTCGTACTTCGTGATTAATGGAACTACAAGAGAAGTATGTAGACATGGTTTCTTTGGAAAGTATTAAAAGGTAGGAAGGACAAAGAAATTTATGAGGAAAAGACTAAAAATCACTACCTAGGAAGAGAGTCACAAGGAAGGGAGAGCATTCAAGGAAGGCTCATTCAAGTGCAAGCAAGGAGGAGAGGATAAAACCATGAAGAAGAGGAGGAACTCATATTTGGAACATAGGGAGTGAAAATATAATTTCATGAGGGTTTTTTGCCATGCTCTGGAAGGATTTGATTCTATTTTGGTTGATCAATAGGAGCACATCATGACTTCCTTTAGGTGAGGTTTAATCTTAGGATTCCCTAGGGGTTGGAGGGTGGAGATGGAATTCTTTGGATTCCCATGATAACCTAGGGTAGATATTAGGCCCTGGACTCATGTTAAGGAAGCCATAAAGTCTAATTTTCTTACTTTTCATATGGTTCTTAGTAGTGAGATATGGATTCCCTTCATTGGGTGGAACAACTATGTTGCATGCTACTAGGGTGGAGGTGAAGCCTCTAGATTCCTTGGTGTGTGTATGATTGTTGGATAGTTGTAGGGTGGATGCAAAAGGCCTATGGATTCACTATGAATTGGTTGATTGTTGAATAGCTAGTGGGGGGAGGTAGAAGGACCTTTGGAGTCCATGTTCAGCTACCAGTTGGTGTAAACTGCCTTTAGAAAGACCATCTCGGTCTTTACAATCTCGCTCAGGGGTGATAGTTGTAAGCGAGAATTGGTTGTAGCTATCTACACATGGGAGGAGAGTTATAGTCCTTGACTCAGTTTCCCTGAGAGCTTACAAGATAAGTGTTATTTTGTATTTGTTTAAAAGATAATGAATGTATGTTGTATTTTTGGTTTGAAATGGTGCTGCAGAGTAAGATTCATGACTGTAATCTAACATTTTAATAATGAATAGTATATTTTGCAATGATCTTACATGATAAAAAGGATTATGTTGCACTCCTGGGTCAGAATATTGTGATGTAATGTTTTACTGTGTTGTTAATAACACACAAATGAATAACATATTGTGAAAAGTTAAAGGGAATTGAAGAGATCTATAAGAACCTAAACTAAATCATGACAACAATTGACATAAGGAAATCTTATATTACAGTATAATGGTTACATGGAAGACAACCTGTGTTGATAAGTTCTACGTGTAATGTGTTGAAGGCATTAGTTACCATGCTTTGTTGTTGTTGCATTGCATTGTAATAATATTGAGGAAAGTTCTCCTTACTCAACTTAATGACTTATGATCTTACATAAGGGGCTTCTATATCCTGCTGTAATAAGTGCCCTAGTATTGGGTTTGCATGGCTTACTTGACCAGGATTTGGTCTAAAGGACCTATGTGCATTCTTAATAGAGCATGGCCTCGTAAGAGGGGTTGGCTAGATTACATTTTGTATTCACGATAGGATGAATTTTTCTTTGTTTACATCAGTGTTGAACCTATACAAGTTGGAATCCCTCTCATGTGTAATGTCTTGGCACTGAGATGTGTAGTAAATTCTTGTTGAATGGCTGGTAGTGGCCATGATAATTTGAGGTGATATATCTCGACTGGGAGGGATGAGTCACACAACACTACTAAGCATCAAATTCCCCTAAAACCGTTAAATGGTGCCACAGTGTTACCTGCAGGGTTAATCTAAACCATAGGGTGCACCTTGGCATGTGGCAGGAGAGTTAGACACCCTTAAGGAGTCCACAATTTCTTAGCTAGGGGCAGTGGAAAGGTCGCTAGAGTAGGCATGCCTAGAATTCCTTGTCCCTAAATAGGGAATGCTTGAGGGCTAGGAAATTAACCATTATGCACTTGCCCATAAGGCTCATGCTTGTATGTAAACTCAAAAGAGGAATTTCTAGTTCCTTTGAGGAAGGTTCGATCTCCTCATGGCCTTCATGGCGCCTCATGAATCCCATGGATTCAGGAAGAGTGACTCTAGTGCAAGCTCGGGAGGGATATCACCAATGGGTTCTTTAGTAAGACTTAAGGCCCACAATAGAACATTGGTGTAGATCTAAAAATTTGTGGAATTGTTGAGCGGAGTTGTAGACGAAGTGTCTCATGAATGGCTTTGTGCACAGGAAAGGAGCCAACCCTGATGAAAACCACCATATTTAAGACCAAAAATAATCATTATGATATGTTAAGACCTCCATAATCGGACCATGGTCAAGTCTTGTAATGAGCAATGTTGCAACAATCTCAAGATTGGGCTTAGCCTTGTAGCCTTGGTGAATAAACCTTATCCTTTAGTTTGAGGAAAACCTCACCGTGGAAGTCCTAGGTTGGATGCCTAGATCTCACCTTATCGTAGTTGGGCGAATGGAGGGGTGACGTGGACTGGAGGTCCCATCTTGGAGGTATAAAGATGATTTGAATTGGAGCAAATCAGTAATGCTCTGCTAATTCCACATTCATAAATAAACCTAAGATGCTTATCATTTTCTTTTTCAAGTGCTTAAGGATTCAAAACTTTTCCATAATTAATAGATTCCCATGAGAGTTTCTTATGTAAATGTTATAAATAGTTTAACATAATAAAAAAAAAAAAAAACATATGCTGAATAGAAGCAATATAACAACAATGAACATAAAAAAATAACACACAACAAGCACATGATAAAGGATTTCACCCCTCCTGGGCTACGTCTCCTTGGTCCAGCTTCCAATGGCTTGGTCCTCCCTATTATGCTCAAATTACATCAAAACTGTGTTTATAATGCTCAGATGCCTCTTAAACCTGTCTCAATGAGTTCAACATGCCAAAAAATTCTAGAAATCACTATTTTTGCATCAAATTTGGATAAGAACTGAAGGATTTATGACTTTTCCCAGTTCTCCCACTATTCATTCCACAAAATGCTCCAAAACCGATAGAAAACTACAAATTAGCCCCAAAATACTTTAACCGGGCAATAATTTCACCGCACCGTAGGAAATATCTTGTCGGCCTTATCACAAATCGCAATCGATGGGTTTTGGAGGGTGGAATGTCTTGTTTACCTAGCGAAATGTTGCGATTGCGATATTGCGAACCTGCCATAGTTTTAAACTATGACATAAAATGTTATCGTGTTCGGGGTCTTCGCATTTGGGCTTAACTTGCACTAGGGCCAATTCCTATTACTGCTATGATTTCGATATGCGATCACATTCATTGCATCACTAACCTTGTCGACGTCGGGGTCAATACCTATTCTTTGATCCCTTTCACCAATTTCAATTGCGATTTGATCACATAGCAACCCAACCTACTGGGGGCCGATTTGAAACAACTTTTCCGCCTACCACTGTGATATGCAATTTGCGAGGGCCAATGTCAGACTGCCACTTGGTGCCTCCTTATTCACTAAATACTTACCACATCATCCCAATCTTGCCATGTAGGCAAGTCAAACTTGAACTTTGACTTGCTCTAACTTCTGCATATGAACTCGATTTTGAGTGTCATTCACATTGTTGGATTTAGAATGATGAGCTCTTCAATCTGACACTGAGTTTGATAATATTTTGACACTTTGATTTTTTACCATAATTTTGAGCACCTAATCACTCCTCCCCACTAGAAGCCTTTTGGACCCCAAAAGGATCACTTTCAGTTATTGAATAGATGAGGGTATTATTCCCTCACCTTCCCCACTTCAATCCATTTGGCCTTTGATGGATGTGTACCTTTGAGACCCACCCGAAGATAATCAATATTTCCCCTTTTGGTTGTCCTTGTCCTTCTGTCAAGTATAGTGTCTTGCTGAAGCACATCAAGGTATTCTGGAGAAAAGTCTTCAATAGATGGAATTTGAGCATTCTCTCCTTGATATTCAATTAAAGGAGGTTCATACAATCTTAAATTTTCAACATTAATAATGGAATATCTTTGTATATATGAAGGCAAATCAAGCTTGAAACCATTATTACCAATATTTTCCAAAATTTTAAATGGACCATAATGAATTGGTTTCAGCTTTTTACCTTCACCTTGAAGCCCTTCCTACTAATGTATAGCCAAAATTCATCACCTACTTGAAATTGATGATCCACACGATGCTTATCATGCCTTGCCTTATACTTTCCTTGACTCTTTTCTAGTTGTTCTTGAAATGTTTGGTGAATCAACTGAATTTTCCCAATGAATTTCTTTGCTCTATCTATGTCACTATGTCCATCTACAGCTAGATCTTTCTCAAAGATGAAATCCAAAGGTGATTTAGGAAAATAACTAAGACATGCCTCAAAATTCGAAGTTAGAGTAGAAGAGTTTTTTTCTTTGTTGTAAGCATGCTGAATATAATGCAAATGTTCATCCCACAACTTAGGATGTTTGTTGCAATATCCTCTTAGGAAATGAATTATTGTCCTATTTACCACTTCAGTTTGACCATTTGTTTGTGGATGGAAGGTTGTACTTTTCTTCAACTTGGTGTCCATCAAGTTCCATAAACTTGACCAAAAATCCCCAACAAATCGAGAATCATGATCCCTTATAATAGTAGGCAATCCGAAATGAACCCATATATTTTGAAAGAAAATTTGAGCTATTTGTTCAGCTGTAATTTTCTTTTTACAAGGAATTAATATGCACATCTTGCTGAACCTATCCACAACTACATACAAATAATTATGACCTTTCCTTGACAAAGGAAGACCTCCTACAAAATCCATAGAAACACTTTCCCATGGTCTTAAAGTCACTGGAAGTGGTGTGTACAATCCTAGTTTCCTATTACTAGGTTTATTGACTGCACATAATGAACGACCTCTTATAAAACATGACACACTTTCAAGCATACGAGGCCAATAAAAATACCTCTGAATATTTTCCACTTTTTTACATACACCGAAATGTCCAACAATAAGAGAAGTGTGTGTTTCCCTTGTGAGATTTACTCTCTCTCCCTGTGGAACACAAAGTTTTCCCAAATGATATAATAGGTTATCATGTACATGGTAGTCTAATTCCTCAACTTGGTGGGCTTGAATCAAGTTTAAATATACCTCTTGAAAGTCAACATCCTGTGTGTATTGTTCAACATAACTTTTAGGAAAAACAAAATTATTCTTGATTAAAATGGCTACTACAACCGGTCTAGAAAGCATATCAACAACTCTATTATAAATGACTTTCTTGTACCTGATTACCAAGTGGAATTTCTGTAAAAATACCATCCAATGAACGTGCCTTGACTGCTGCAATTTAGTTTGAGATTGAAGATATTGCAGAGGCTGATGATCAGTGTGAATAATCGTTTCTTTTCCCATAAAATAATGCTTCCATTTCTTCACACTTTGTACCAATGCATAAAGCTCTTTATCATATGTAGGATAATTAATAACAACACCATTAAAAATTTTAGAATGAAATGAAATGGGATTACCATGCTGTAAAATAACTTCACCCAGGGCGTAGTCACTTTCATATGTCTATATTTCAAATGGTTGTTTCAAATCTGGCAATGCCAAAACTGGGGCTGAACTGGTCATTTGTTTCAAAGCATCAAATTCTTTTTTTTTTTTGCCTCCCCACTGAAAGAAAACCTTCACGCTGGTCAACGCATGTAGTGGAGCTTCTACAGAGGAGAAATTGTCAATAAACTTCCTCCAGTACTATGTTGCTCCTAAAAACTCCTTACTTATGTGACTGATTTGGGTACTGGCCAATTCATAATGACCAAAACTTTAGAGGGATCAATCTTCAGCTCACCTCCTCCAACTATGTGGCCCAAATATACTAAAGAAGTTTTCCTAATTTCACATTTAGACATCTTCAGAAATAACTGTTCTTTTCTCAAGAAATCCAACACTTTCCTAACATTCTTGACATGCTCTTGTGATTTTTTGAAGATCAAAATATCATCTAAATAAAATTACAAATTCATCAAGAAAGGATCTTAAATTATCATTCACAACTCTCATGAATGTGGCTGGAGTATTGCAAAGACTGGAAGGCATAACCAGCCACTCAAACAATCCCTGTTTGCTTTTAAAAGTAGTCGTCCATATGTCCTCCTCAGTTATTCTAACTTGATGATATCCACTTCTCAAGTCTAATTTAGTAAAAAACTTTTCATTTTTCAATTGATCGAGCAAGTAATCTATTCTAGGAAGTGGGTATCGATCCTTTATTGTGATATTATTTAAAGCTCGATAATCTACACAAATGCACCAGGTTCCATCTTTCTTGGGTACCAATACAATTGGTGAACCACATGGAGAAGTAGAGGGATTAATTACAACTTTATCCAACAATTCATGGACTTGTTTCTTAATTTCTAAGCTTCCCAGAATTGACATTTGATACATACCAATGTTTGGGAGTGGACAATCCTGTTGTAGCTAGATTTCATGATGAATTCCTCTTTTTGGTGGCAATCCTTTTGGTTCTTGAAAAATGTCCCATTTTGATTGACCACATCAACCAATTCAGCTTTCAGCTTTACATCACAACCTACAAAGGTTCCTACTCCATGTCATTCTTGTGCTTGATCATGAGGAGCATGAGACTCTTGCTGGAATTAACGAGTCATTTCATTTCACCTGCACTTGCAAAAAATAGATTAAGTTTCCTGTGATGGGATCTCACAATGTACTCCACTGCGTTTTTGAAAAAATGGTATTTGTTCTCAAATCTGTTGAAAACGGCCTTCCTATCATAGAAATACGGACTTCCCAACACAATTCCTAAGATATCCAATGGCACAACGTCTAATTCAACTTCATCAATGAAATTAGCGGTGATTGAAAACCTAAAAATACATTTCCGTGTGACCTGTAAATTAGCATCCTTGGTTATCCATCCCAACGGATACGGTTCATGATGGGGCATGGTTTCCAGATTCATTTTCTTAACCAAATCTACAGAAATTAAGTTGGCCTGTGATCCATTGTTAAACACTGTATTGATATTCAGTTTTCCTCATTTGAAATGTTGTGGGTATTATTTGTTGTGCTGGTACTTACTATGGTTGCCTCTTTACTAGCCTCTTTGCTTTCTTTTTCCACAAATTTTCCTTTGGTGACTGTGGCTATGATTTTTGTTTCATCCCTAGAGTCTGAACCCAAGTCTTGTTATGCAGCAGCATTGGTCTTTTGTTTCTATTTATTTTTGAATTTCTTTGGTCGTAATTCTGGATGAAGCTTCCATTAATGCACTTCATCATGTCCTTCCCTGGAACAATTCTTGCACACGGGTCTCTCCCCTTATTTCTTAATAGAAACATTTTTCTTCTACTTTCCTTTAATCTTCTTCCTTTTTTCAACACTTTGAAATGGATTCTTCTTACCTTCTTCCTATATATTTTTCCCTCTTGCTTCAAGGTGTGTACCTTGAACATAGACCTCATCAAGATTCATGGGACTAAACATAAGAATGGTATGGCGAAGATAGCTATGCAACTCTCCTATGTATTTCATCAAGGTATCTTGTGACTGTAAGTCTATTCCTAGAATAATACCTCTTTTCCTAAACTATTGAGTATACTGATGCACATTTTGACCTTTCAACTATCTGAAATTTTTCCATTTCATAAAGGCTTTTTTCATATGAGCTAAAGGGTAGACTGTCTTTTTATAGCAGCAATGAAATTAGACCAAGTAATAAAGATCTTACCATGTTTCTTGATCTTGTATTGAGTCCTTGATTCCCAGCATACAAGTGTTACACCCTCCATTCTCAATGAAGCCAACTGAATCTTGATATCATCCTCTTGAAGGTTCTGAATTCTACAATAAACCTCCAACTAACGAGTCTAGTTATCCAATGTCTCTACATTAACTACTCCATTGTACATAGGAAACTTGAATTTAACATCAAGCTTCAAAAAAGGTGATTTACCAACCCATTTTTAAGAATGATGGTGAGTATGAGTAATGGTGGTATTGGTGGAAGAGTTTGAAGATGCTTTCGAAGAAGAAGATGAAGAATATGTGTTGAAAATGGCAATAAGAAATGCTAAAAATAAGATTGTTGTAAATAACATTTCATGATATACTCCAAATCTATTGGAAATAACAAAACATAGAAATGCTAAAAATATCATTGCTATAAATAGCATTTCGGGATATATTCCAATTTTTAATTAGTCCCTAAATTAAAATTTGAATTTTGTCTCAGCAGCTATTTGACAAATAATTAATTAATTCAACTTGAGTTAATTAATTGGAGAAAATAAAACATGAAGTTTATGTGAAAACATGCAACAATTATTCCTCTGATTGAGGAAGTTATCCATTAATTAAGGAGATAAGGATGAGTTGTACTGTGAGTTGTAATTAGTTAGCTCAGTTAATTGAGTTAAGTCCAGTTAGATTAGTTCCAACATTTTGTGGAACTGATTATGAGTTCAGTTAGTCAATGCATGCATGCATGTAACTGTTGCACTTCAGATATCTGAATATTCTCTCATAAATAACTCATGCATGTCAGTTCAGTCAAAGAACCATTTGAGATCAGACGAAGGGACAATGTACTATTATTTGGAGGAATTTTCCAATATAGGAAACTCATCCATGCAGAAGGAATTATCTCCTTCAGGATTGCGCGGTTATTTCAGAGTTCAATGTTGTGTGTGAGGTGAGAATCACACAGGTTGCAGCTGGAGGACCTAGGAGAAATTGCACAAGGAAATAGGAGGCTTGGAGGAATGAAGGAAGGCATATATGTTGTCTATTCTGTCTATGAGCAACAGTGAGGGATTGTATTGAGAGCTGGATAGCTTGTGAGCTAAAGCTTTGTGTAATCTTCAGATATTTCCACTTGTATGATAATACACATAGTGGGGTTTTTAGCTGAGGCTTTCCCTAGAGTATTCTTCTGTGTTTCATGTGTGATTGAATCTTCTTCTCTACTATATGTTTTCTATTTGATCTTGCTCAAAATCGATTAAGATTCCGCAAGTTTGTTTGTAGAAGTAGATCAAGTATTTGCTTTAGTATATTGCATTATCAAGTGATCTACAGTGAGAATTTCTACATGGTATCGAAGCAAAGGTGATCAAAGCAGAGAACAGTATACAAAGAAGGGAGAAGTTTGAAGGTTGAAGTTCTTGGTTATGGAAATCGAATTCTTATCACATCTCAAATTTCAGCAATGGCATTCAATGGTTTGAGACTCGAGTATGCCCCGGATGGAAGCTCGAATTATATAGCCTGGAAGGATCACATGGAAGTGGGACTAGAGGACAACGGTTTGAAGGACTTCATTGATCAAGAATTCCCCAAGCCAGTAACAGCTAATGCCCAAGAATTGGCAGAATGGAAGAAATGTGTGGCTAGAGTGAGGAGGATTCTTCTAAAGGGAGTTCGAGACCATATTGCCTTGAGTCTCCATGGGAAGGAGACACCATTTTCAATGTGGAAGACATTGAAGGATCTATATCAGAACAACACTAATCAGAGGAAGTTGTCGTTGAAAGACAAGCTTCGAAAAATCAAGTGTGAAAAGGGCGACACGATATCTACATATCTGAAAAAGCTGACCACCTGTAGGGATGAGCTTGGAAGAGTAGGAATCATGATAACCAATGATGACATGGTGAGCCTTTCTCTCCTCGATCTTCCTAAGATCTGGCATAGCTACCAAGACTCAGTAAATGGAAGAGAGAAATTGCTAGATTAGGAACGACTGTGGTCGAATATGATGCAAGATGAGATCAAGAGAAGCACCAGAGATGGTTCCTCATCCAAGGAGGATGAAGAAAATTGCACCTTAGTGAGTAAGGCAGAGAAAGGGAAGGAGAAGGATTCTCATCCCAAATCGATTGCTTCTGATGGAGGGAAGAAGATTGACAAATCTAAAGTGAGATGCTTTAATTGTCATGAGGTGGGCCATTATGCAACTAATTTTCCATTGAAGAAATCCAAGAAGGGATCTAAGGAAGGATCTAAAGGTGAGTTATTGGCCTCTCAGTTCGAATTGGATTTTACCCTCATCGCATGCATGGTTTCATCAACGATGGGTTGTGGTTGGTTTCTTGACAGTGGAACCTCATTCCACGTGACCGACGATAAGATTTTGTTCAGTACCTTGGAGGAGAAAGACCTCAAGATTCTCATAGAGATGGGTAATGATGAAAAGTATAGTGTTTCAGGTGTGGGCATGGTTTCTTTTTAGAGGGAGCATGGAGCTCACATTACCTTGACATATGTGAAGTATGTGTTAGGACTGAAGAAGAACTTGGTATCGATCGCGATGTTGGAGGACAAAGGCTATAATGTAGTCTTCAGTAAGGAAAAGGTTTTCCTTAGACACATCACCACGAGACAGGTGAAGCAGATCGGTTCACGAGTCAAGAACCTATGTGCTCTTGAGGTTCAAGATGCATGCAAAGTCTTGAGGAGCAAGGCAACTGTTAGAGACTTGGTGGTGGAGGGGGAGAGTACATTACTTCTCAACATGCAGTCCCAGAAGAAGTCTCAGACGATCGTGGAGTAGCCACAATTGGTGAAGCAGCTTCAGGAGGTTGTGGATCAGCCACAACTGGAGAAGCCGAAAGGAGATCGAGTGGAGGCATCCACTAATGCAAATACCTCCAGTAGGGGGAAATTTCGTGCCAAGTTGGTAGTGGGATCACATGCATCCATACGTCTAGGTGGGAGGTGGGGCGATGTGGAGTGAGAGTCCCAAGAAGGCTGAAATAGGGGTAGGATCCTTGAGGTACCCAGCCTCTTTGATTAGACCTTACTACGGGAGTCTCGACAAGGAGTAGCAGGACTGGCTGAGTGGGTAGAGATAGATGTGGATGGAGCGGAAGAGGGAGCTTCAGCATCAGAGGGTGTTTCTAGCCCAATAGGGAGGTCAGTTGGGAGATCAGTTACTTACTTCTCAGTTACTGAGCTACAGTGCGGCAGTGGGCATCACGATTCAACATGATGGGAGGAGGTGCAGTGCAAATGCAGTGCTGGGAGACAAGACCAACATCAGCACGGATGTAGCAGGAGGAATGAATGATTGATGCAATCAGAGATCAAAGTGATATAGGTTAGAGCATTCAGATACTAAAGAGCATAGAGGTGTAGAGTTTTCAGTCGACAGAGGCAATAACAGTCAAAGACTTTGATGATAGAGGCATCATTCTAATTCAGGTTGGATATTTTTTGTGTTCCTAGAGTTGTTGGAGCAACAACAATTGAGAGAAGTGTTGCATGCAAAACATTCTAAGGTTCAGGATCGGGTTTGAGTTGAATGCCTTTCTTGTTGAGATGGAGTGTTGAAAATGGCAACAATAAATGCTAAAAATAGCATTTCAGGATATACTCCAACTCTGTTGGAAATAGAAAAAAATAGAAATGATAAAAATAACATTGCTATAAATATCATTTTGGGATAGATTCCAAATTTAATTAGTCCCTGAATTAAAATTGAGAATTAAAATTCGAATTTGGTCTCAGCAGTTGTTTGAAAAATAATTAATTAATTCATCTTGAGTTAATTAGTTGGAGAAAATCAAACATGAAGTCTATGTGAAGACACGCAACAGTTATTCCTTTGATTGAGGAACTTATCCCTTGATTAAGGAGATAAGGATGAGTTGTACTTTGAGTTGTAATTAGTTAGTTTAGTTAACTGAGTTAAGTCCAGTTAGATTAGTTCCAATAGTTTGTGGAACTGATTTTGAGTTCAGTTAGTTAATGCATGCATGCATGTAACTGCTGTACTTCAAATAACTGAATATTCCCTCATAAATAACTCATGCATGTCAATTCAGTCAGAGACCCAGTTGAGATCAGAGGAAGGGACAATGTACTATCAGTTGGAGGATTTTTCCTATATAGGAAACTCATCCATTCATAAGGAATTATCTCCTTCAGGATTGCACAGTTATTTCAGAGGTTAGTGTTGTGTGTGAGGTGAGAATCACATAGGTTGCAGCTGGAGGACCCAGGAGAAACTGCGTAAGGAAATAGGAGGCTTGGAGGACTGAAGGAAGGCATATGTGTTGTCTATTCTGTCTATGAGCAGTAGTGAGGGATTGTACTAAGAGCTGGATATCTTGTGAGCTAAAGCTTTGTGTAATCCTGAGATATTTCCACTTGTATGATAATACAGATAACAGGGTTTTTAGCTGAGGCTTTCCCTAGAGTATTCTTCTGTGTTTCATGTGTGATTGAGTCTTCTTCTCTGTTATATGTGTTCTATTTGATCTTTCTCAAAATCAATTAAGCTTCTAGGTGGGAGGTGGGGCGATGTGGAGTGAGAGTCCCAAGAAGGCTGCAATAGGGGTAGGATCCTTGAGGTACCCAACCTCTTTGATTAGACCTTACTACGGGAGTCTCGACAAGGAGTAGCAGGACTGGCTAAGTGGGTAGAGATAGATGTGGATGGAGCGGAAGAGGGAGCTTCAGCATCAGAGGGTGTTTCTAGCCCAATAGGGAGGTCAATTGGGAGATCAGTTACTTACTTCTCAGTTACTGAGTTGCAGTGCAGCAGTGGGCAGCACGATGCAACATGATGGGAGGAGGTGCAGTGCAGATGCAATGCTGGGAGATAAGACCAACAGCAGCACGGATGTAGCAGGAGGAATGAATGTGATTGATGCAATCAGAGATCAAAGTGATATAGGTTAGAGCATTCAGATACTAAAGAGAATAGAGGTGTAGAGTTTTCAGTCGACAGAGGC
This sequence comes from Pinus tabuliformis, assembly GCA_031772625.1. NCBI lineage: Eukaryota > Viridiplantae > Streptophyta > Pinopsida > Pinales > Pinaceae > Pinus > Pinus tabuliformis. Next base: position 881,872,360 of record CM062808.1, on the reverse strand, counting down.
AATAACAGTCAAAGACTTTGATGATAGAGGCATCATTCTAATTCAGGTTGGATATTTTTTGTGTTCCTAGAGTTGCTGGAGCAACAACAATTGAGAGAAGTGTTGCATGCAAAACATTCCAAGGTTCAGGATCGGGTTTGAGTTGAATGCCTTTCTTGTTGAGAGGGAGTGTTGAAAATGGCAACAATAAATGCTAAAAATAGCATTTCAGGATATACTCCAACTCTGTTGGAAATAGAAAAAAATAGAAATGATAAAAATAGCATTGCTATAAATATCATTTTGGGATAGATTCCAAATTTAATTAGTCCCTGAATTAAAATTCGAATTTGGTCTCAGCAGTTGTTTGAAAAATAATTAATTAATTCATCTTGAGTTAATTAGTTGGAGAAAATCAAACATGAAGTCTATGTGAAGACATGCAACAGTTATTCCTTTGATTGAGGAAGTTATCCCTTGATTAAGGAGATAAGGATGAGTTGTACTTTGAGTTGTAATTAGTTAGTTCAGTTAACTGAGTTAAGTCCAGTTAGATTAGTTCCAATAGTTTGTGGAACTGATTTTGAGTTCAGTTAGTTAATGCATGCATGCATGTAACTGTTGTACTTCAGATAACTGAATATTCCCTCATAAATAACTCAGGCATGTCAATTCAGTCAGAGACCCAGTTGAGATCAGAGGAAGGGACAGTGTACTATCAGTTGGAGTATTTTTCCTATATAGGAAACTCATCCATTCATAAGGAATTATCTCCTTCAGGATTTCACAGTTATTTCAGAGGTCAGTGTTGTGTGTGAGGTGAGAATCACATATGTTGCAGCTGGAGGACCCAGGAGAAACTGCGTAAGGAAATAGGAGGCTTGGAGGACTGAAGGAAGGCATATGTGTTGTCTATTCTGTCTATGAGCAGCAGTGAGGGATTGTACTAAGAGATGGATAGCTTGTGAGCTAAAGCTTTGTGTAATCCTGAGATATTTCCACTTGTATGATAATACAGATAACGGGGTTTTTAGCTGAGGCTTTCCCTAGAGTATTCTTCTGTGTTTCATGTGTGATTGAGTCTTCTTCTCTGTTATATGTGTTCTATTTGATCTTGCTCAAAATCAATTAAGCTTCCGCAAGTTTTTTTGTAGAAGTAGATCAAGTATTTTTCTTTAGTATATTGCATTATCAGGTGATCTACAGTGAGAATTTCTACAATATGGTGGAGATGGAGGAGGTTTTCCTCCATTCCCATTATTTCCTTTTCCTTTATCTTCTTTTCCATTACCTCCTCCTGAAGATCCTTCTCCATTGGGAGGCTTGGAACTTTCTCCTTGCAATATTTTGTTTCTCTCTTCATTGAGAACCTTAACCATCTCTGTCATATCAAAGAAATCCTTTCTGAAGGTCTTCTCATCTTCTGTCATGATATGTTCTCCTTCATGAGACATGGTCTCTAAAGACTCAACTACAACTTGAGGTTGTACTAGTGTTGGAATCTCAACTGCAACTTCTGCAACTTGAGGTTGAACTGGTGTAGAAGACTTTGGCAACCTTGCTCTTCTTCCCTTTGACCCAATTTTAGGGCTTTCAACCAGCTTTCCTTCACCTCTTTTGAGCTTTAACCTTGTGAGCATGACATAAACTTGCAAACAATTAAATCCTTCTTTCAAAAAGCAAATCTAGTAAGCAAAACCAGTTTTCTAATGCGAACTTGATCTGAATTGGAGCATATTAGTAATGTTGTGTTAATTCCCCATTCAAAAATAAACCCAAGATGCTTATCATTTTCCGTTTCAAGTGCTTAAGGATTCAAAACATTTGCATAATTAACAGATTCCCATGAGATTTTCTTATGTAAATGTTATAAACAATTTAACATAAAAAAAGTACATATGTTGAACAACAGCAATATAACAACAATGAACATCAAAATATAACACAAAACAAGCACATGGAAAAGGAGTTCACCCCTCTTGGGCTACGTCTCCTTGCTCCAGCTTCCAATGGCTTGGGCCTCTCTATTATGCTCAAATTACATCAAAAGTGTGTTTATAATGCTCAGATGCCTCTGAAACCTATCTCAAAGAGTTCAACATGCCAAAAACTGCTAGAATTCACTATTTTTGCATCAAATTTGGATAAGAACTAAAGGAATTATGACTTCTCTTAGTTCTACCACTATTCATTCCACAAAATGCTCCAAAATTGGTAGAAAACTACAAATTAGCCTCAAAATTCACTAATCAAGCAATAATTTTGCCACAGCGCAAGCCATATCCTATTGTCCTTATCACAGATCGTAATTAGTGGGCGAAATGTCTTGTTTACCCAGTGAAATGTTGCGATTGCAATATCGCATACTTGTCGGAGTTTTAAACTATGAAATATTGTTATCGCGTCCGAGGCATCTGGGGTCTTTCGCATGGGACTTAACTTCTGTTGGGGTTGATTCTTACTATTGTTGTGATTGTAATATGTGATCGCATTGCATCGTATTGCTAACCTTGTTGGGGACTGGGCCAGTAACTTTTCTCTAGTCCCTCTCACTGATTGCTATTGTGATTTGATTGCATCACAACCCAACCTACTGGGGGCCTATTTGAAACAACTTTTTTGCCTACCACTGCGATATGAAATTTACGAGGGCCAATGGCAGGCTGACACTTGGCACCTCCTTATTTGTTGAAGACTTGCCACATCATCCCAATCTTTCCATGTAGGCAAGTCAAACCTGAACCTTGACTTTCTCTAACTTCTGCATACAAACTCTATTTTGAATGTTGTTCACATCGTTAGATTCGGAATGAGGAGCTCTTTAATCTGAAGCTAAGTTTGGAAAGATTCTGACACTTTGATTTTTCAACATAATTCTGAGCACCTAATCAAAAGATGAGTAGGAAAGGAGTCACTGAGATGGCTGGGACTGGGATGATGTGTCTTAGAGTTCCCATTGTAGAGGCACAAAGTGGAGCAGGCAAGGAGTCGCTATGATGGCAGGGATTGGGATGACATATCCCAAAGGTCCTACCGATAGGTGCAAATGAGAACAATAGGGAAGAAGGTCGAAATGACTCAGCGCGGGCTCTTGAGGCAAGGTCAAATGGTGGACCAATAGGAAGCGAGGTCACATGAAGGAGTGTCCCACCTAGTCACATATTCCCAAAAGCTAATTCTGGATGGAATAAAACAAGGTACACCTGGAATGAGTGGGATGACATGGGTTTAAGCCATGTTGGAAGACTCATGAGCCTCACGCTCTCGTGATCGGTTGAGAGGTGGACCCACCTGATAGGTTAGCCCAATGTAATGACCCTGGAACATTTCACAAGTGCATGAGAATATGGAAGTGAGGTGACAAGGCAATGGGTTGCAGTGGTAATTGAGTCAAAATGACCAATAAAATAGAGACATGTCTAAGGCAGATAAATAGTTTTGCATGAGTTAAGTTATGGGGCCCCACTTTAATCAGATGACGAATATCTCTTTTTGGGATCAGACAATAGAGATGGTATTGCGAACCCCCCCCCCCCCCCCAACCCCCATGTGATGTTAGTAGGGAGGTGGGGGAGGGTGGCGTAATTGTTATGGACTGTTGGATGGGTGGAGGAATTATGGATTGTTGGATGGAGGCCTTAGAACCCGTAGTTGGAACTTTGATTGCGACGGTGTGCCTACCGATTCATGCTTGAGCACCTCGACCCAACGCAATCCACCCATCAACCGTCGATCTCCCCGCTCGGTTATAACCATCGAATCTCAAGTTGGTATATGATGGGGACTGCCATGATGTAGTGGTGAGGTGTGATTTCAATATATATGTATGTGATATATATATATATATATATATATATATATATATATATATATATATATATATATATATATATATATATATATATATATATATAAGCAAAAAATATAAGGAAAAAAAATATTGTCCCATTCTTCTAACATCATAAGAGGAATTGGATTTATCAGTGACCACCTCACTGGGTGAGGTGGTGGGGTGTGTTACAAGCACTAGGAGATCAAGAGACTACTTCCTACACACGTATGGATCATTATTAAGGAAAATACCATGTATAGGAGGAAAAGTTTCATGGCGATAGGTATCCAAAACATAGTTGGAGTCATGAGAGGATATTAATGGGGAAGCAAAAGAACCTCATGACATAGACACTTCAATAAATTCTTATGGGTGGGTCACAACAATTTAATCCAATGTTTTGAAGGAGAAGGTAGCTGGGGCCAACAACCGTTTTCTCAATTTTGGGTGCAATAGAGACTTCTCCATATGGGTTCCTTTCTTCCTACTTAGTTATGTGTTGATTATGTTTGTTTTGCATGTTCTTTTTCTTTCCTTTGGAAGGATTGGGAGGTCATGGGGTGATCTCAAAATCCTTAGTCTCCTAACCTCATTAAAAGAAAAACTATTCATGCATGTTTATGGTCTCTTGATAGGAGAGCCTAGTATTCCAATTATTCCCATACTTATTGTACATGCCTTATCTCCATTTATACAACATTTCCATTGGAATCCATTTTCCTATGACGTTTAATGGTATTGAAACTAGCCATATTTTGTCATTTTAGTGTTTTTACATTACCCATAGTCCTTATCTCTTTTTTTTAGTTACTATATTTCTCAACTCGTCCTAGCCTATCAACCAATCATCCTCCTTTATTCAGTGAATATGAAAAATCTTCCAGTTGATGCTAACCTTGATCCAAATAAGAAAATGTCTTATGGAAAAAATAAATCAACTCTCACTCCTTTATCCCATATAGCCATGCCAACATTATCATACTAGGGCATAAGAGGATGCTCTCAATGATAAAAGAAAATTATCTTTCTAGATTCACCCCAATACTAAAGGAAAAAATGGATAATCTAGAGTCATTAGTCAAAGAAAAATAGATGTGGGGATTCCAAAGATTAAGCAGAAGATTATTTCAAAGGTTGGGTGGAGGATCCTAGGTTCCCTAGAACTTGAGCCATAAAGTTCTTTGAAATGATTGAAGTTTACTAGCTGGCCAAGCCTCTCATCATTAATATTATTGAAGAAGAGGGGATGAAATACCAATAAATTCTACATCAATTAGACATCATGGAAAAAAAAATTGAGGGACAACAAAATTGTGTTATGTGGAGTAAGGTTTCAATTTTTGGTCATACAAGGAGAGGACAACAGTGGCATGAAAGTAGGGGTAGAGTCTCAAGACTCAAGAGGTTCTCTGCCAAATCCAATAGTCATTTAGAATGATTTTATGCTTGAAGACCATATATAACAAGGGGTCCCTTAAAATTCACACCTCCAACTTTTCGACTTGACCTTTATCATAATTTCATGAAAACCATTTCTACTTCTATTAACAAGTTTTCTATCAAGGTGGCCTATAAGAAGAATAACAGAGCAATCAACCCTTGGTCTAATAACAAATTTAAAATTCCTAGATTAGGGTCTTTAAAACTTGATAATATAAATGCATACAATGCCATGATTTAAAGGGAAAAAATGGTATTATATGAATAGAAAGCAAGAGTAGCTTTTGCACTCGTTTAAATTTTATAGTAAGGAGTTTTGGATACAAATGCTAAATTGTAACACTAAAGAAAATAATAGGATTCCCTTGAAGGACTAGAATTCCTACCCTAAAAATATTTATGATTCCCCTAGCACCATGGACACCATTCCAAACATTTCTACATAATATGAAGTTTTTCTATGGAAAATAAATTTTTGGGTTAAACATCCCATAAATGGAAAAGCTAATGACAACAAAGGCTATCAAGATGAAATTTTAAAAATTGGAGGGTTTATCCTCATATCTCACTTGCACAAGCTCTTGAATTTAACAATCAAACAGGGTATCAACAAAGTTACTAACTTAAGAACAACTCTCTAGAGTTGTCGTCTTTTGGAGGTCATGGTTACTATTTATTTTCACCCATGTTTCAAAAAATAATGCTACCAATAGTAGTTTTTTAAGCGTTAAAATTATAAAAGTTCGCATCTCTTATTCGTAAAGCTACAAACAAAACCTTTAGAATCAACCCCTACAAGAAAAAATTAGTACTACTAGCATCACCTCGTTTTTTGAGGGCTAAAATTGCAACTTGGTTGAAATCATGGCCTTGAAAAACATTATAGTTCTAAAAAACTTAAAATAGATATTTGAAACTAAAAGTAGCGCGAGAAATATCACCCATCTTATTTAAGGTTAGCATTACAACTTGTTTGAAACTATAGCCTTAACAACTAGTATCATTATCAACCAATACCATGATATCATCCTTTAAACTGAAATATGATGCTACAAGTAGCACGATTTTTTTCAAACTTAAAGTTACATGTTTTCTTGAAAAATAGAGAAATAAAATGAATATTTTAATTGAAGAAACATAATAATATTTTAGAGAGGAGAGAAGTTACAAAAAAACATAAATTTAAAAAAGGAAAAAAATTGAAGAAAAAATAAAATTAAAAATAGATATAAGTATTATTATTAAAACGATAGAAAATTAGTCAAAGGATCTTAGCTTGAGCGGTTTGGTGAATAATTTTTTTGCTCAACTATGTGGGTTCAAGTCTCTAGAGACATGTTGTAAGTAGCCTGCTAGTGGAATTTATGAAATAATTATATCTGGTGGTGATTCCACAAGGGTGGGGAGCCTATTCCTTGAGCCTTAACACAACAGGTCAAAGATGTCTTCTATGGGATTTGAAACTAGGTGAGAGGATAACATCACATTGTTCCAACTACTAGGTCATCCCACGAAGAGACAATATTATGTAAAATATGTTATCCAAATTCCAAATCTCCTAATTTATCATGTGATCCACATGTTGGGGTAATTATGGTTCACCTAGAGGTTACAATGGTAGTGGTTGGAATTAACCTTGTGTTACAAGCCTAGCCCAATTATTGATTCCCTTAACTACATAATTTGAATAAATAAATAAATAAACCTAATGTAGAAAATAATTAAAAGAAAAGAAAAGAAAAGAAAAGAAATATATATATATATATATATATATATATATATATATATATATATATATATATAAACTAAAAAAAAATTGGAAATAACCAACATAGATCCATCTTAAGTGTGAATCTACCAAGCGCCCAGAGGGATCAAATCTTCTAATTCTAAGGTTCAAAATTTTTGTACTAAAAAGGAGGTTTGAGCCTTAGAATATTTGAGCCTTTGGTAGATCGTGAGTTAAGATGAATCCATGCTCCTTTATATTCCATAAACATTTATTGTTTTTTACTTTGTGAAAATTTAACTCACACAAAATCATTTTTAGCTATAATATCAATTTACTTAATCTATATATGTGAAATACTAATTACTTTTTACTTTGATAAGATTTACCTCTCCCATACCAACTTAAATTTTTCAGACAACATATCAGTTTTTTAAGTATTTCAATTTCATGTAACATTATATGTAATAAGAATTGGTATATTAGTTTTGTACGTATTCCAATTTTGCTACATTTTATACATAGGGATGACTTGTATTTCAGGGTTTGATAAATAATCTTATTTGATTTTTTATATTAAAATTAAAACATAATCTAACATTTTTTTTATATAATGCCCAATGAAGGATCAAAGCAAAGTAGAATGAGGAACACGTTGTTGGTAAGTTTTGTAGTGAGGTCAGTTTGTTCTCTCAATGTGAAGGGAGGTAGAATTTACAGAAAAATAATCTTATTTAATTACTAAATTTTTGAACAAACATACCTTACTCCTTCACTAAACCAACCTTATACTCTTTTTATTTTATTGAATTTTTTCACACTTAATTTTCTTTTGTGATCAATTATATATATATATATATATATATATATATATATATATATATATATATATATATATATATATATATATATATAGATAGATATATATATAGACACACACACACTTTTTGTTAAAAAATTTAATTAAGCCGACATATTCAACATTATTCATTATTTTTCATTAATTAGCAGACACATGTTTTTAAATTTTTTTAATAGAATGTCATGTGACATCATCTCCCTCATATGCTAGGATGTAGAGTGCTTCTCGATGCAATAAAACAACATAAAATTTTGGAAAAAAATAGTCTTTTTAAATAAATGAAATTAAAAATAAAATAAGTAAAAGAATTAAAATAAAATAAAAAAATAAAAGAGATTGATCAAGGAGGCCATTTCTTCTTTGTTCCCCTTTCCTAAAAACCCACCCACCCCATGCCCCTTTCTTCCCCACTTCCTCCCAACATAGTCCTGCCGCCCACCCTCTCCCTCACCTTGATGTCCTCCTACGTTGTCTCATTTGTACCATTACCTAGCCTATAGTAATAGGTTTGCAACCCAGTTCTTGTAATGAGTGGTGGGTTGTAAACTCATTGCTACTTGTTAGGCTATGGTGTGAAGAATACGACAGAGGAGAGCACGAGTGTGATGGAGAGGATAAACTATGAGACTTCATGTGGGAGGAAGTGGGAGAAGGATGAAGAATGGGTGGCCTAGGAAGGGGAACAAGTTTCATCTTTTATTTTTTATCTTCAATTTGTGTTTTTTTAATTTGATTTTATTTTAAATTTGATTAATTTTTAATTTAGTTATTTGTTTTTGGTTATTTTTTGTCCTTTTAATTCAATTATATATGTGCACGTGTTTAAAAAATAAAATGATATATATATAGTCTAGTCCCTTCTGTTCCTTGACCTATTAATGGGGAAACCAAATTATTGGCAATAAGGAGAGTTATTTTCAAAAAAATATAAAGTTTCCATAAGCATCTTAACTCCTCAAAATGTTTACAATATCTTGGTTTAGCAACCATAAAAACTATAAGCACTACTAATCAACAATACACAACTATAGCAAGTTGAAACAAACTATTACAATAAAAAAAAGTCATCATGCAGAGACTAGGAGGAGGTGGAAAAATCCACATCGGTGGACATTAGTTCAATTGGACTATCTAGACGACAAAGGCCTTTGTGATGTAGTAAAATTGCTTCGATCATAGCCAAACATTTGTCCATAGCTTTAAATTCTAGCTGAAGCTCATCCATCATCATGAGGATTTTATGTTTAGGATCATTTCGATCAAGAAGCACTATGAACAAGAGTGTTTTTTTAATTCCTATAGAGATAAAGACCGACACAGCAGAGGGGACACCACAGATGGGATTGAATTTAGGGCTCCAATGGTCCAAGTAAAGCTTTTGTGCTCCCATAAAATACGACCCTCTTCTGAAGATCAAAAAATTATCAGTTTTGTTCTCAAAGAAAAATGTGAAGAAGCCTTTATCGCAAAAGGAAGAGGTGACCTTGCCCTTGATTAATGATTTCCATCTATTCATGATCCATTGATTAACAGTTATGGGTGAGATATTTTATTGTAAATTTTGTATAAGTACTTCCTCATTAGAAGTACTGAGCCAAGATTCTTAGACATTTCTGTAGACACCTTATTTTGGAATAGAAGTGTTGTTGAACAACTATTGTATGGCTGGATGGACAAAGTAATAAAGCAAAGGACTTTTACAAGATTCATGTGTCAAACGAGAGACAAATATGTATTCTATATCTTATGTTTTTACAGTTTTCTGGTTTAATTATTTCATATGTGTTTCATATCTAAATGATAAACAAAAAAGTATATTTCCGAAAGAGCTTTACTTCATTCTGTCTTTAAAATCGTTTAATGTTTTCTTCTAAGCTATCATAGGTAGGGAATTCTTAATTGCTCCTTGCTTCTTAGTTTATCATTGTGGCCATTTAACAAGAAATTCTTAATTTCTTTTTGTTAATGATCACCCACTGTCCCTCTTCTTGAACTTTGTTGAGGGATTCTTAATTGCCCTTCCTCCTTTTCAAGACCATTTCACCCTTTCAAGTTACCATTTGTGTCTTGTTTAGCTATCTTGCCGTGTGAAGCCCTCCTTTGTTGAATCAACCTGGTCCAGTTAATCCATCCTTAGTTGACTCCATAGCCCAATGGCCTTAGATACTTTGTTCTATCCATCTGCTCCATAATTCCACCACCAAACAAAATCAAAACCCCCCAAGCTTTCATAACTATCCTAATATCCCACAAACAAAGCTAAATTTTAAAGAGAGAGCCCTCTCTGAGTATAGATTGGCTAGGTTATATACTTAAAAGTTGGTTTGTGGTTACCTCGGACCCCTTTCTTTCTTCTAACAACTTCAAGGAAATTTTGAGTGATAACACAGCGATTTACAATTTTCTTTTGTTTATTTATGAAAATTATGTTGTGTTATTTGTGAGGCACAAATATAGTTTCCTAGAACACTATGATAGCTTAAAACACTTGTGTAATTGCTTTGAAATGAAAGTTAATATTAAAAAGTAAAGAAAAATATAATAGATAGTTACAATAATGACAAACAATAAAATTAAATGGTGATAAGGTGGAGTGTTGTATTTAGACCTTGAAACTAGTTGTACTTATAATTTACACTCTTGTGTGGAGGAAGAGACAATAGGAAGCATGAAACCCTTTATCCTATGTTGAATAAATGAAAAAAATATAAATTGTGGAAATAGAAATTGAAAAAACTACTCTTTAAAACAGTAGTAAATAAATTTTTTTCGAAGGTTTATATGTTTTGGGCTTAGACCTCACTATAGAATCTTAGTAGAAAGTTCAAAATAATGATAAAAAATTCTTACTAGAAAAATGAGGGGTTAAAGTAAAGTCACATTTCTCTATAATGTTAGAAAAAATAAGAATTTCACTTGTAAAAGTAAAAGTATTCTAACATTTTTTTAATCCATTTCAACTCATCACTATATCAACCCTTATCTTGGGATACCATTCTTGGTTGCATGGGTTATTGATGAAACCAATAATGGTATTAGGTTATTGATGAAACCAATAATGGTATCTCAAGATAAAGGTTGATATAGTGATGAATAAAACGGATTCAAAAATTGGAATTGAAGAAGAAGATTTTGCAGGTAAACCATTAAACAGTTGAACTTTGTATAAAAGAAAGTAATAATAAAGTTTCTATAAGAACCATCAATCAACTTGAGATTAATTATTACTTATACAAAACAATAGTACCTTCCAGAGAGAATATATATGCATTAAAAAAGCATTTACTTTATCAATGTGGCTAAATTTTCATTACCTAGAATGATAACTGTGACTTCTTTAGAAAAAGGTAGTTGTGACTTGGAAAATTGACAGTTGTGACTTTAGCAGCCTGATGTCCCCACTCCACTTAGTTATACGACGTGCCCAATACTTTGTTTCCCGAATTATGTCTGTGGGTCTGCAACTCCTCTTTCACTTGTCCACTGCTCTCATAAAAACAAAAAATTTGGTTCACTTATTGTTATTCAAAGTGTGTTCAAACTTTCAATTGCAATAAAATAATGACAAATATTAATGATACAAAGAAAGTTTACGGGTAAAACTCTCACTATTTGTGAAGGAAACATCCAGGAGAAAAGCAAAGACTTTTTGTATTATTATGACAAAATTACAATCTCTCCATTTTCAATCTCTCAATCTTGAAGCACCATTACAATGTTTTGATAACTCTACATAATTAACCAATGATTTATTTAAATAAATTTAATTTTTATAATTTATTTTAGGTTATAAATATTATATTGAGCACTTTTTCATTTTATGAGCTCACTTCAATGATTTAAGTTCTTCACTTTATTTTTTAATTTATTTCGTTTAACAATAATTTGATGGTATTTCTCTTCACACTTATGACACACACAAAATGCAGTTGTTTTAAGTGTTATTGTTTGGAGTTTCTCATGGATTTTTAGCAGGATATGATAGAAAAATTTGTAGTGAAATTTTGATTTGTGTTATTTAAACTGGTTTTTTTTACTGCATATATGGATTTAGCACCCTCGAAAACCCCTTGACAAAAAAAACCCTTACACACTTTGAATATACAAAGTTCACCCATTAAACTTACATAAAAAAATAAACTAGAAACTTTTCAAAAAATCTCACTTAATAACAAAACCAGCTAGCAAAAATATTAGAAATTTTAAATAATTACTAACTATATTTTTTTATCTTATTTTATGATTAAATAACATTTAAACATGCTATACCAATTAGCCATTGTTGATTACCTCAAACTTGAAGTAACCCGTATGCCATGCTTGGATCCAAAGCTATCAACTTCAACTTAAATAATGCTTTCTAGTGAAGGACGTATGTATTGATGTCTGGTTCTTTGGAGTTATCGTGGAAACAACCCAAAAGTAGAAACTTCAGACGCAAACGATGCAACGCCTACGTCAACGATCTTTCCAATCACACGCAAACGCTGAAACTACCTATGCGAGACAAGAATCCAAAAGTAGCTATGAAATCATGTTTGGGGGTCGCTTTCGGGCATATACAGTTTAAGTTAGGATTGGATCCATAAGACTGGTGGGGATTAAACTTTTTTATCTAATCATTGCACCACATTCTCAGGATCATCTTGTCCAGAATTATGTGTTTCTCTGTTCTTGAAACATCTGATAAAATTGGAACTATACAGAGGAAGATTAATATGAAACACAGGATGATATTCACAAATCTAGAGAGATTTTATTCCTAATGTGAAAAATAAATAGATATATAATTTATTTATAGAGAGTATTTTTTTTTTATATTATCTTGATTTTGAACGGATCAAACAAATGACCTTACTGCTGTTTCTGAGATTTTGAAATATTGTTTAAATATATCATCAATGTACAAATGGCAATCATAATAAGAAGAGAAAGGATCATTCCTCCCTTCATGTTTCCCTGTTCTTGTGGAATCTTCTTCGTCATTTTTTTCCAATTTTATCATGTCATTGTGATTCCTTACCATCTATTTGCTTCATCTAAACCCAGCGATGGTACAATAATTCTCACAACTATTCCCAACACCCAACTTTTTTTTTTTTGACTTTAGATGCCATCCAGAGGTCATCTACCCACTGAGATGTTCCTGAAATGAAAGTGTGGTGATGCTTGATCGGCTTCTTTTCCAAATCTCCGATGCCTTCTTTTACTTCATTATATCTTCTACCATTGGATGGTCCTAACTTCTCTCCACTATTCCTGATATCTATGTTTCATAATGCTCTAGCTTGATTTCTGTCTTTTATAGTCCTGAAATTCCTTCAATTATTCATGACTGCATCGCTCAATTTGCTCCAGATATCCTATCTTTCAGTGGGCCTCCTTTGTCGTTGTTAAGTAACTACTCGACTCTTAATTTTGTTAGAATGGAGTTTAATATTTTATAAAGTTTTCACTTTAATTTTTCATAAGTTGGAAAAGCTAAGAAGATTGAAATTGAATAAGTATTAGATTTTAATTTGTATTTTTAAATAATATATTTTTACCTTATTTTTGTTATTAGAAACAATTATACAAATTTTAAACTCAATTCGGGAAAAATACATGATAATGAATATTTTTGGAGTTGGGAGCTACAACGATAAAGTTATATAATAAAATCATTTCCCACTTTAAAAACAATAATAAGGATATATAATAAAGTCGTTTTCAAATTTAAAGGCAATAAGGATATATAATAAAGTCATTGCCAAATTTAAAAGCACCAAAAGTTGATTGGAAAAAATTAATTGCAATATAGTGGTCAAATAAGGATGTTTTTTTGTTCGAATATTTACCTATTAACGTTTTTTTAAATAGCTCTAGTCACCATTTCCACGTGATTTGAGGGGGAAGAATATTTTCTCACACTGATTTTGCTCAATTTGATGGCAAACTTGAACAACAATTGCAAGTGGTGGTGGATGCATCTTACGAACAACTTACACTCAATCTTCAGGAAGTTGATGTGTTGGAACTTTCTACTTTCACTTATGCTTTGCAGGTTTCTGAGATTTCAAATGAAATTCCATCTGATGGGCTTGGGCTACTTCAGCTCATAGCCTCGGCCTTAGCCTCTGTTGATTTCTCCTCTTCACCTTTTGATGAAAGGGAGGAGTATATGAACTTAGTGGATGAGGGATTATTCATTTTGAATGGACATCAACATTACCATGGCCATATATGTGAGGTCTCCCCTCTACCTATATTTCCTAAACAAAACTTGTGTGCCATGTCGGAGGGTAGAGTGTGTGGGAGCAAAAATGTTTAGCGATTTTTTCCGAGCAAACATTTCATGCAAAGTGTTCACTATAATGTCTAAAAGAGAGATTCATCAGGGTTTTTTTAAAACATGCAAAATGTTTGACAAAATTCTCTAGCGGGTAGAGTTTACAAGGAGCAGTATATCTTCTTTTCAAATCCTCACTGCAGGTTGGGATCTGGCTAAGAAAGGTAGTGGGGAATCATATCTTGAAAAATTCCCCATTTTTGTTAAGTCCTTCTCAAAAAAATACCTTTTCATTTTCGTCAGTGAAATGGATGTTGTAAAATTGCTTGCATAGAACATTCATAAGTTGTCAGGAACTCCCGTAAGAGAAATGAGACTCCTTCATGAGGGGAGACAATTAGTGATGGCCAAAAGCCTCAAAGATTTTGGAATAAAAAAGGACTCCACCATCTTGCTTGTTGCAAGTCGAAAAGGCAGTTCCAGGTGTGGTGGGTCATCCTTTGCTTCAAAGTCTATGTATTTTAAGGTTTCCTTGAAGTTGGATATCAATCCTAAGTCACATAAGGAGCTCTCAGGCTAGGCCTTTATTGTCGATCATGATTGAGGCACTCCTATGCTAAAAGAGAATGAGATCATTAACAAGAAAGGGATGGAATATTTTCAAAATCGGGTAATTATATGTTGTTTCAATGACTTTTGGCCCTCGCCATCTACTGTGTGGGACTGGTTTCATGAGAACTAGTCCCAGAATATAGAATTGTTGTTTTATTCAAAAGGTTTTTGTAGTGTTCGTTAAAGTTCTTGAAGACCAACAAAGGGTTCTAAACTAAGGTCCTTGGTTTTGGGGCAAAGCGGGTCTTTTGATCCAACCATGGTTTCCAGAGCTCAATCTGATTACCATGAAGTCCTTGCCTATATCGGTTTGGGTTATCTTCCCAAACTCTATGCTTTAATTGATCATGTTAGAGATCTCAAAGGACATCGAAGATTCCATAGGCCACTTTATCAAGGTAGACAGTGAAAGGTTGTCTAAGGGCTTTGTGATTTTCATCCACATATGTGTGGAAGTAGACCCAATGAAGCTTTTCCAAACCAATTTGTCTTTAACTGGGGAAACAAGGAATATCCCCAACCTTTGGACTATGAAAACACTACATTCACATGTAGAACTTACTAATAACATGGGCACATTCAACATGTATGTCTCTCTCCTAAAACGATTGTTGGCTCATAGGAAGCGAAAAGAAGCAACTATGGTAGGTGAGATCCAAAACTAGCTGCAGGTGCCAAGAATTTAGCAGAATAGCTCCCGGTAGTAGAAGACATCTATTAACAACTCAGCTTCTCAAGCTCTAGTTCAACCTTCAGTAATTCTGGCACAACCCTCGATGGACGAAAATATTTCACCAAAAGAGAAGGTGATATCTTCAACTCCAACATTTCCTATAATTTGTGGGCAAAAGTGGAATCATGAATCAGATTAATTTGACGGTGAGAAAAACATTTCAAATCCAGTTGGCCCAGTGACAACGGAAATCTCTCAAGGAAATGATAAAATGGCTTTAGTTTTAGCTGTAATAGATAGTTCTACAAGATGGACTGGTGTTCGTAGGAGAAAGGGGAAGAAGGAAAAACTCATGATTCTCCTTGGTATCTAAATCCAAGGATTTAGTAGACATTATATGATGTACTATTAATTTTAAATGTAATCTATTTTTCTAGAAATAATAGAATTAAATTTACAAAAAAAGGGATGTCTTTTGTTCTCTATTTCTTTTGGTGCTTATATAGACATGTTAAAAGTATTTATTTTGGTGTTTATATAGGCAAGTTAGAAAATTCTCTAGTGGCATAAGGTATGTGTGCATGAATCTTGAAGGGTTGTTTATTTCCCTCCTCTTGTACATAGATGACATTATCCTTTTAGCAAAGAAACATGTGGAACTTAAAAAGTAGCCTCAAATTCTTAAATATTTTTTAACTAACATTGAAATGATGAACATCCTATGCAAGAAAGATAGTGATCATCAACTTTAGAAATGTCACATGCCCCAAATTTATTTGTGATAACCACCAATGGGAAGAAGTTTATTCATACAAATATCTTGGAATCAACATCCATCATATGCTAAACTAGAACTATACTTTGGAAAAAAGGATTAACAGAGAATGAAATCTGTTTTATGGTATTAAAAAAAATTATACAAAACTAGGATTCTCATTTTTTGGGAAAAATGAAGTTTCTTTCATACATGCTTATTATCCCAATGATTTTGCATGGTTACAAAGTCTAGGTTTGTATAATTTCCAAGTAGACTTGGAAAAAAATAAAGCAAATCCAAAAATGTGTTATAGTGCACAATCTTAGAATTAAAAGTAATACACCTAACCTATCCTTTTTTAGGGGTTGAGTTTCCATTTGTGGAGAGTAAGGTTATGATAAGGTACTTATCATGCAAATATAACTTTCCTAACATGAAGAAATGGATGCTTCCTATAAGATCTTCAATATCTAGTAAAAATAACTCAAGGCTAAAGAGAGGGTAGAACTCCAATGCTACTTCCAACTTCAATACTGCGGGTAGTAGAAGATTATGCCCTTGAGAATATTAGCACCATTTACAATTATGTTCCAACTTAAACAAATACTAAGGTTATAAAAAGAATGAAAAATAATGGTTTGCCACAAAGCAATAATTAACATTGAGTTAAAAGACAAATTCTTTCCAATAGTTCTAACTTGAACAAGAAATAGATATTCACCTAGAGGGAGTGATACATGAAGGTGCCACTATACCCATTAGGTGTTCACAAATTGAACTCATTGAAGCATTGTAATAGCCTAACCCAAAATTGGCTTTATTTTTTCCACGTAATTAAATTTTAAAAACTAAAATGGGTTGAGTCAAGAGACATGGATTCCAGAGACTAGGTGGTTGATTGCTTGGAATGTAAGTTTCCTTACTACTGGAAAAACCTAAACTTGTTATGACAACCATTAAAGGTTGGTTGGTGCAAATTTGAAGGCCTCGTACTTTAGTATTAATGGAATTGCAAGAGAAGTACGCATAACTGGTTGCTTTGGAAAACATTACAAGGCAGGAAGAACAAAAAAATTTACGAGGAAAAGACAGCGGAAGAAAAATCACTGCATAGGAAGAGAGTCACAAGGAAGGGAAAGCATTCAAGGAAGGATCATTCAAGTACAAGTTAGGAGAGGAGAGAACCACGAATAAGAGGAGGAACTCATATTTGGAACAGAGGGAGTGATAGTAGAATCTCACATGGGTTCGTTGTTGGGCTCTAGGAGGAGTTGATTCTATTTCAGTTGAGTAATAGGATCACAACCAGACTTCCTTCAGGTGAGGTTTAATCTCAATATGCCCTAGGGGCTAGAGGGTGGAGATGGTGTTCTTTGGATTCCCTTGAAAGCCTGGGGTAGAGATGAGGCCTTGGATTCCTGGTAAGGAATCCCTAGAGTCTCCTTTGCTTGCTTTACAATTGGTTTTTGGCAGTGAGATCTAGATTCCCTTCATTGAGTGGAACCACTATGTTGCATGCTTCTAGGGTGGAGGTGAAGCCTTTGGATTCCCTGTTGTATGTGTGGTTGATGGATAGTTGTAAGGTGGAGGTGGCAGGCCTCTGGATTCTTGTGCATTGGTTTATTTTTTAATAGTTGTGGGTGGAGGTAGAAGGACCTCTAGAGTCCTTGTTTAGTTAGTAATTCATGTACACTCCCTTGAGAAATACCATCTCAGTCTTTGGAATGTAGCTTGGGGGTGAAAAATGGAAGTGAGAACTAGCTGTAGCTATCTATGATTAGGAGGAGAGTCATAGTCCCTGACTCAATTTCCCTGAGAGTTTGCAAGATAAGTGCTATTTTATATTTATTTAAATGATAATGAATGAATGTTGCATTTCTGGTTTGAAATGGTGTTTCAGAGCAATATTTATGACTACAATTTGACATTATAACAATTAATAGTATATTGTGTAATGCTCTTACATGATAAAAAGGATTATGTTGCATTCTTGTCTTGGAATGGTGTGCTGTAATGTTTGACTATGTTGTTAATAACACACAAATAAATAACATATTGAGCAAAGTTAAAGGGCATTGAAGAGATCTATAGGAATATAAACTAAATAATGACAATGATTGACATAAGGACCTCTTTTATTACAATATAATGGTTATATGGAAGACAACCTATGTTAACAGGGTCTATGTGTAATTTGTTGAAGGTGTTAGTTACCAGCCCTTGTTGTTGTTGCATTGCATTGTAATAATGTTGGGGTAATTCCTCCTTACTCAACTTAATGACTTGTGATCTTACATAAGGGACGTTTATAGCTTGTT
This sequence comes from Pinus tabuliformis, assembly GCA_031772625.1. Taxonomy (NCBI): domain Eukaryota; kingdom Viridiplantae; phylum Streptophyta; class Pinopsida; order Pinales; family Pinaceae; genus Pinus; species Pinus tabuliformis. The sequence continues at coordinate 881,853,890 of CM062808.1, read as the reverse complement.
GTAATAAGTTCCTTAGTATTTTCACTGCATTGCTTACTTAGCCAGGATTTGGTCCAAAGGACCTATGTGCATTCTAAATAGAGCAAAAACTCATAAGAGGGATTGGCTAAATTACATTATATATTCACTATAGGATGTGTTCTTCTTTGTTTACATCAATGCGGAACCTATTCAGGCTGGAATCCCTCTCTCGACACTAAGGTGTGTATTAGCTTCTTACTAAATGACTGGTAGTAGCCATGAAAATTTGAGGTGATAGTATCTTGGCTAAGAGGGATGAGTTGCGTGTCATTGCTAAGGGCCAAATACCCCTAAAACCCCTAAATGGCAACATAGTGTTACTTTCATGGTTTCTTCAAACCATAGGTTGCACCTTGGCAAGTGGAAAAAGAGTTGGAGGCCCTTTAGGAGTCCACAAGTTCTTAGTTGGGGGCATCCAATAGGTCACTAGTGCAGGCATGTCTGGAATTCCCTGTCCCTAAATAGGGAATACTTGAGGGTCAGGAACTTGACCATTATGTGCTTTCCCACAAGGCTCATTCTTGTATGTAGACTCAGAAGAGGAATTTCCTATTCCTTTGAGGAGGTTCGATCTCCTTATCGCCTTCATGGTGCCTCATGAATCCCATAGATTCAGGAAGAGTGATTATAGTGTAGTCTTAGGAGGGATAACACTAATGGGTGATTTAGTAAGCCTTATGGCACATAACTGAATGGTGGCCCAGATCTAGACATTTGTGGAACCATCATAACCGAAGTGGCTCATGAATTTCATTGTGCGTAGGAATGGAGCCAACCCTGATGAAAACCACTAGGTTTAAGACCAAAAATATTGTTTATGCTTTATTAAGACCTTCCTAATTCGCATATGGAAAAGTCCTGCAATGAGAAGTGTTTTTGTGGTCTCAATATTAGGATTATCCTTATAGTCTTGGTGAATAAACCTTATCCCTTAGTGTGAGAAAATCTTGTTGTGGATGTCTTGGGTTGGACACCTAGATCTCACCTTATCACAGCTGGGTGAATGGAAGGGTGATGTGGCTTGGAGGTCCCATCCTGGAGGTGCAAAGAGGAGTAGAAAAGGAGTCATCGGGATGGTCAGGACTAGGATGATGTGTCCTAGAGTTCCCATCCTGGAGGCACAAAGAGGAGCAGGCAAGAAGTCATCAAGATGGCAAGGATCGAGGTGACGTGTCCCAGAGGTGTAAAGGAGAACAATGGGGAAGAATGTCAGAATGAATCAGTGTGGGTTGTTGAGGCAAGGTGAAATGGTGGACCAACAGGAAGTGAGGCCACATGGAGAAGTGGCCCACCTGGACACATAAGCTCATAAGCTAATTTTGGATGGAATAAAACAAGGTATGCCTGGAAGAGCTCGATGGCATGGATCTAGGCCATTTGGAAGACATGTGAGCTCAATAGTCCCGCTATTGATTAAGAGGTGGAACCACCTGGCAGGTCAACTCAATGTAATGACCTTGAAGCATTTCACGATTGAATACAAATATGGAAGTGGGGTGATAAGGCAACGGGTTGTGGTGGAAGCTGAGTCAGAAAAATAGACTAATAAAATGGAATGACGTGTCTCGGGCAGGTAAATGGTTGCGCATGAGTTAAAGGTTTAGGGCCCCACTTTATTTGGATGACAAATATCTCTTTTGGGGATTATATGGCAAAGGTGGTATTGTGACACCCACCTCCCTTGTGACATCAACGGGGAGGAGAGGTAGGGTGGAACAATTTATATGGAATGTTGGATGGGTGGAGGCATTGTGGACCAATAGATGGAGACCTCGGATCCCCCTGTTGGAACTGTGATTGTGACAAGGTACCTACTGATTAATAGTTGAGCAGATTGACCTGGCGCAATCCACTCTTTGACTGTCGATCTCCCCGCTTGATTGTGATTATTAGATCTAGGGTTGGTAGATGACAGGGACTATTAGGACGTAGCAATGGGGTGTGATTTCAATATATATGTATATGATAAATATATGCATAAAATAAATACATACAAAGACGAATAATACATACATACATATACATACACATACACATACACATACACATACACACACACACACATATATATATCTATATATATATATATATATATATATATATATATATATATATATATATATATATATATATATATATATATATATATATATATATATATATATATATATATATATATATATATATATATATAATAAAAATAAAAAAGCAAAAAAAATGTCCCAATCTTCTAACAACATAAGAGGAATTGGGTTTATTAGTGACCACCTCACTGAGTGAAGTGGTGGGGTGTGTTACAGGTGGTATTAGAGCATCCTAGTTCAACACTCAGACTGGATGGGCTCTATCATGAGAAAGTGAGGTCAAAAATACCCTCAAGAGAATTTCACATTGATTTTTAGAAAATGAACTAAATGACTTGTTTAGGTGTTAAAAGTAAATTTATAATTCATGGATTGCATGCATGGATGATCTAGTTATAGTGTCATTTAGATATGCATCAAGGTACTAATAATTGGTATTTCTTGTTATATGATTGATGCATATGAAATATTGAATATCATGGACATATTAACATGGGTTTTTTGTCACAGTAGAGATCATCATGGCAGCTCCATGAATTCAAGGTTCATGCTCATGATTGTGTTTGTTTATTTACCACATGAAGTATCTAACAATGTGTGAGATTGATAACACATCACAAGCAACGTAAGACATAGACAAACACAGAAATGAGGACTAGAATAGTGCAGTATAGTTTTGATCAGTCACGACATGGAAGTGAAGAGGTCAGGGCCAATGAAGAAGAAATATTAGTTGACAAAGGGGGCATGGCTAACTCTCTAAATTGAATGGGTACCCTACGAAGCCTAAAGGCTACAGTTAGAAGCTTCAAGGAAGATAATGAGAGACTGGTAAGAGCTTAAGAGAAACAAGTTGATATAAATGTAATCATTAGGCAAAGACTCTTAGATTTATAAAGACAGAGACAACCTGGGATGAGGGCTAGTCATAGAGATGGGAGGAGCCCTCGAGGGTCAAAAGAGAAAACAAATGTAGCATATGGTAGCAGGTCTAGAAAAATGTATAGGCAGGAAAGTGAGGATATTGTGTGGGGAGATGCACATTTGAGCACCCCAAGAAGAAGAACCAACAATTATGTGCATCATTCTAGCATACCATCTAGTTCTACTACTAGGAGGCACCATCACTCCCATCATCACCATCATCATCATTAGGGAAGAAAGGAAAAGGATTACATGCCCAAGGAATTAAAAAAAACAATCCACCTACATTTGATGGGGATATGAAGAAATTAGAAAAGGTAGAAGCTTGGTTGCTTGGCATGAAGAATTTTTTTAGAATTCGTGACTATTCTAAAAATATGAAAACCAAGATTGTCATCTACAACTTGAAGGGAAGAGAAGACATATGGTGGAAATATTTGAAAAATGTTAGAGGTATTATTGAGGGAGAATTGACTTGGGATGGATTTGAATAGCTCTTCAGAGACCAATATTTGTCTCAGTGCTACCATGATGGCAAAGTAAAAGTGTTATATGAACTCAAGATGGGGAAAATGATAGATGATGAGTATGTCACTGAGTTCCTGTAACTATTGAGGTATGTGCCATATCTCAAGGATGAGAAAGGAAATATCCAAAGATTTATTAGTGGTCTTCCTATGACATTCATGGACAAAATTGAATTTTTGGAACCCCAAACACTGAATGACCCTATTAAAAAGCTAAAACAGTGCTATGAGTAGGGAAAAAGCAAATCAAAAGAAAAAAGTGATTCGAAGGCCAAGGATAATGTTCAACATAAAAGGAAATGGCTCAATAAATCTACAATTAAATTGGAAGGTAAGAACCCAACTATTACAAATACGTTCCAGCAAAAAACTAAATTAGTTACTAAAGGAATTGTGCTACAACCAACAACAATAGAGTAGTGAAAATTGGAAATTAAGGAACAACTAAAATGTTGGACATGTGGTGAAAATTACAGAAAAAAAAAAAAAAAAAAAAAAAAAAAAAAAAAAAAGGGAAACTTTCCACACCAAAGAAATGTTGGACCAAATATTTACAATGTCTAGGAGGCTCGCACAGTGGGTGATGTAACTCAAATTTTTCCTAGAATTTATGCAGTTGTAGACAACTACAAGGTAGACCATCAGGAATCAATCATTGCGATGGAAGTTAAGTTGTGTAATCAACCTATTTCCATTTTAATTGATCCTAGTTCTAACTACAACTACGTCAGTCCAGAGCTTGTTGAAAATTTCAATTTGGCTAAGGAATTGCATGGAGAACCTTGGTTGGTTCAATTAGCAACTGGAACAAAAAAAAAGATTAATCATTGAGTGAGATCATGTTCATTTGAGCTCAATGGCATGCCCACAACAACATATTTGAATTTTTTTCCATTGGATGCATATAATATTATTGGGCATGGATCGGTTGTACTTGCATTGGACCAAAGTGGATTTCTATGAAAAAGAAATTGAATGCTTAAATGAGCAAGGAGAAAGAAGAATTTTGCAAGACATGAGAAAGCCTACTTCAGTGAGGATGATCATGGCTACGCAATCCAAGTGCAACAACAAAAAGGGATGCATTTTGTTTGAAGTGCAAGTCTTTATTGATGAAAAGGCTGGCAGTGACACCAAGAATAAGGAAAGTGAACTACTAAAAAAGGAACCCATTTCTGTAGTAGTATGCAGATGTGTTTCTAGTGGAGGTTCCTAGATTACCTCCTCACAAGGAGATGGATTTCTCATTTGAGTTGGTACCTGAGGCAGCACCAACATCCAAGGCACCATACCAAATGAGTACCCCTTAGTTGGTTGAGCTAAATTTTCCACTAACAGAGATGTTGGACAAGGGATACATAAGGCCTAGTGAATCACCATGGGGAGCCCCAACAATCTTTGTAAAGAATAAAGATGGGACCCTTAGATTATGCATTGATTATAGGAAACTAAACAAGGTGACTATAAAGAACAGGTACTTATTGCCACAAATTGATGATCTCTTTGGTCAGTTGAGAGGAGCAATAGTCTTCTCTAAGGATTGACTTGAGGTCAGGATACCATCAAGTAATAATCAAGGAGGAGCACATTCATAAGACCGCTTTCTGGATGATATATGGGCACTATGAGTTTGTAGTGGTACCCTTTGAGCTTACTAATGCCCCAGCAATGTTCATGTGTTGGATGAATAGAGCGTTGCGTCCTTATTTGGACAAGTTTGTCATTGTATTTGTCAATGACATATTAGCGTACTCAAAGAATGAGGAAGAGCATGAAAAGCATATGGTTGTAGTACCACAGTTGTTGAGAGAACGAAAGCTCTATGCAAATCTCAGCAAGTGTAATTTATTCCAATCACAAATACACTATTTGGGGCATATTATCTCTAAGGAAGGAATACTAGTTAATCCAGAGAATATCAAGGCCATAATGGAGTGACCAACACTAAAGTATGTGAGTGAGATTAGATCATTCATGGGATTGGCAGGTTACTATGGGAGGTTTATCAGAAACTTCTCCAAGATAGGCCATTGTATCACCTCATTGTAGAGGAAAGGAAAGAAATTTGAATGGAAAACTGGGTGTGCAACAAGATTTGAACAATTAAAACAATTTCTCACAAATGCACCCTTATTGAGGATCGTAGATTTGGACAAGGATTTTGCGTTATGCATAGATTCCTGCATGGAAGGGCTTAGTGGAGTCTTGATGTTGGAATGGTAGGTAATATGTTATGCGTCAAGGAAATTGAATGAGAATGAGGTAAATTATGTGACTCATAACCTATAGTTAGCTACCACTATTCATGCATTGAATATGTGGAGGAATTACGCCCTTGGCAGAAAATTTACACTTATGATAGACCATAGTGGGCTCAAGTTTTTATTTGAGCAACCCAAGTTGAATGCACAACAGGCTAGATGGTTGGCCATACTTAGTGAGTTTGAATTTGAGATCAAGTACAAGAAAGACAAAGCTTAATATGGTTGTTGATGCACTTAGTAGGAGAATTCGTGTAAATCACTTGGCAACCATAAGCTCTTACAAAACGTACCTAGTAGGAATAGTCAAGAATTTAGGACAACATGGAGAAAAATATTAGTAAATAAGAGGAAAGTTGCTACAAGATGATGGGGATGGGGAATATAACCTCACTGATGACAACCTAATTAGATTCAAGAACAAAATTTATGTGTCAAATAATGATGAACTGAAGACACTCATAATGAGAGAGTTTCATGTCAAGCCATATTCAGGCCATCCAAGTTACCAAAAGACATGCACAACCATTAAAAATTTCTATTATTGTCTAAATTTGAAGAAATAAGTGGTTGATTTAGTGGCTAAATGCATAGAATGTCAGCAATTGAAGGCCAAATGCAAACATCTAGCAAGATTATTGCAACCCATTCCTTTTCTGGAATGGAAATGGGAGGTGATCCCTATGGATTTCATCACAGGTTTTCCTAGAACCTCGAGGAAACATGATGCATTTATGGTGGTTGCTGACCTATTGATCAAGGTAGCTCATTTTGTAGCAATCAAGTTCACCAAATTGGCTAGTGAGGTGGCACAAATATTCATAAAGGAGATTGTGAGACTACATGGAGTTCCCAAGAAAATGATTTTAGACAGAGATGCTAACTTCACTTTAAGATTTTGGAAGGAACTACTTGCAAGTTTGGGGACATAGTTGGCATTCAGTACAACCTATCATCCACAAATGGATCGGAAAAAAGAGAGGAAAAATAGGATCCTTGAAGATATGTTGAGGATGTATGTAATGCATTAGTCCAATAAGTGGGAGGGCTAACTTCCACTTGTATAGTTTTCATACAACAATGGGTACCAAGAATCCAAAAATATGAGTCCATTTGAGTCACTATACAAGAGCATTTTTAATACTCCTATCAGCTGGATTAATCTAGTGAACATGATCCTTACTGGGCATGACATGCTCAAGGAAATGGAGTAGCAAATTCATATCATCAAGAAGAATTTAAAGGTGGCATAAGATAGGCAGAAAATTCATGTAGATCAATATATGGTGCATAAATAGTTCCAAGTTCGGGAACATGTTTACTTGAGAATCAAACCCTAGAAGAGTTCCTTGAATATTGATTCATGTGCCAAGTTGGCGCCATGGTATTGTGGGACTTTTGAGATCCTTGAAAGAATTAGAATAGTAGCCTATAGGCTGGATTTACATCCTTCCATTAAAATTCATGATGTTTTTCATGTTTCTTTTCTTAAAACATATGTACAATATTTTGATCATGTTATTGACTGGTTTGTGTTGTTATCCCTTACAATTTCCTAAGCTGAGGAGGAGATTGAGAAGTGTAACTTCGAACCACTTTTAGTTCAGTAGGTAGCCCTACTGAGCCAGAGAGGAATATCTCAAAGTTTTTTTCAATGAATATCTTTAAAGAACCAAGTTTTTAGGCTAGATATACATATTTGTTTGTGCTGTGCGTTGATGTATTTGAGATTTTAGGGTTTGTTGGACTAGGGTTTAGAGCCAATGATTAGGTCTAGGCTTTAGGAAGGAAGAGACAAATATAGAAATGAGCTAGATATCAAAATTCCATGGTGTACTTGGGATATTATCAATGTAGTATAGAATAGAAAGTTTTGAAGAGACTAATGAGCATATCCAAGTATGAGTTCATTAGCTTTTAGAAGAAATAAACACAACTATGAAAACCATATAAACAGAGCTTGAAATCAAGAATCATGTCTATTAAACTACAAGGTAATCCATAGAAAGAATACAAAACATGTTCAGAAGGATGATTTAACCATTAAAAAACTAATAGAAAGAAGAAAAAACACCATGCACTCACTGGACTAGAGTTCCTTAAAAATAGTTGCAACTGCCTCTATATTAGTTAAACAAAACATAAACATGTCACCATCCTCCACAAAATTCCAACCCTTCTCTCTGAAAGAGAAATGATACATATAGACTCACTTAGCCCACTTCACCACCTTTAGGAGTTGAATTCCTAGGTGGTGGAATTGACTCCAAGGTTCTCTCAACCAATAGGTGAGAGTGAGAAGGTAAAACTCTAATACTTCTTGGAGACTTTGTTTAGGAGTTTGCTTCCTCAATGAGGCCTATTAAACATCAAAAACAACCTATCATGTACATTTATTCATGCTTACATTATCAAACCTCGAAAGAAGTTCCATTACATTAAGATTTTTGACTTTAACCAAGTCAAATTGAAAGTTAGAAAATTTACATACTAAAATTTACAATAAAAAACATAGGAAAATGCAGAAGTGCATCTCCGACTTTGAGCCCACCTTCAGGTGCCTTTCTGAGGTCCAAATGAAGATCTGAGAAAATGGTCAACTATATTTTCAAGTCTAGTTTCCAGAACACCTTGAATGTTTGAAAATGACCGATGGGACGGCCTTCAAAAATTAAATCTCCCAAGATCACTCCAAGAGCGCAATGCCTATCCAAAAGAGGTCCAGAAAGCTGATTTTTGGCCACTTTTTTTCATTTTTCTCAAAATTTAGGCCTCCTCTGGAAAATATGAAGAAATGCGTTTTGAGAGGAGGCCAAGGTCTTTCTCAAAATGTAAACTTTTCTTGAATTTCGTGCCTGAGGAAAATGCGCAACGCCTTTGGGACTGCTAATTTTCTGCATAAGGCACCAAAATTTGCAAAAAACAAAAGATGATCAAAATTTCCTCAAAATTGGTCAAGAGCTGTAAAATGAGGCATGTTAAGCCAGCGTGGATGCTTCAGCAAGCATCTCCAAGTTTTCTTTATCATTTTTGTCCTTTTGGGATTCTTTGAGTTTGTTTTCAAGTTGCTTGACCTTGACATTGCAAATCATGTTCTGAGCTTTGTAATGGTGTTCCATGTGCCTTAGCAGTTGATTGTCTCTATTAGCTTTGTCTAGAAGCTTATCCAAATGGTCATTGACCCCATTTAACCAGTACTCTTTGTCTTGATTGACCTCTAAAGAAATTATGTCCTCTAGGTCTAACTCCTCATTCAGTAAGATGTGTTTTTCTTCTTCCTCTAATGCCTTCTTAAGCCCTTTAGTTTTTGGCCTCTTTCTCTTACCTTTTACTTGTGTTCCTTCAAGCTCATTTGTCTCCATGATTTCTTTTCCCTTACTGTCTTTCTACAATAGTTTGGTTTTCTCTTTCTCCATGATCAATTGTTTTGCCTTCAGTTGACTATTTTCTTGTTCTAGGAATGAGATGATGAACCTTGCTCTTTCCATGTTGACTGTGAGTTCCTTGATCTGATAATATTTGTCTCTAATCATCTGCTGCATGCTTGAAACCTCATTTTCTTCCTCTAGGTCAACCAACTCAAAATCATGCTCAACCAAGTCCTTATCCTACACTGATCGTCCCTGTTTTGATGATTCAGAAGGCTTGGCCCATTTCTCACCATGAGAAGCAAACACAAGCCTATGTCCTCTTTTGTACATCCTTGTCACCTCAGGTTTAGGTGCTTTAGGCATTTCCACTAATTTTCTAGAAGACCCAATTTCCATTTGTTGTGTTGGCATGCTAGAAGGTTGAGCTGCCACATTGGATTCATGCCATTTCAGAGCTATCTCCAAGAAAGATTCCCATGTCATATTCTTCTCCACAATTTAATGAAGGGCTATAGTCTTGATCAAACTATGATGAAATAGACCAGGATAGTGTTCTTTGTTCTTCTTCTGTATCCTCTCTGACATCCTGGTAAGGCTCCTACACATACAGTTGCACATATTAAGTGGTTTATGAGTTGTAAAGTGCATTAGAAGTCGAATGTGATAGGCATATAATCTAGAGAATCTTCCTTCACATGTGAAGAATTTCATGAGCATCACCCGATGCAATGAGTGCTAAGTGAACTATTAAAAAATCATGAGAAATTAGTCAGTTACGACTACCTCTCATGGAAATGGTCATACGTGAATGACTTACTTAACGGAGTTGAATCCCAAAAATGATATCTAATATAATGCACTGCGTAAAACCCCATACTTAAACTTTCATCAAGGCAGCATACTTCTCCAATAGGTACCTGAAAGGTATGATATGAGCATGTTTTTCCCTGTATGGTGTTTTCAAGAAAGGTCTATAATGTTCAAGATCTAAGTTCATCCCCTTGAACCAATATTCACCATGATCTGGTAGCCCTGTAGCAAGTGAAATAGAGACCACTGAAAATGTGAAGTCAACACTAGCAATAATGGCACTTTCTCCTTTAAAATGAGTAGCAACCCAATCTGTCAACTGCTCATGGAAACCCACTTCACACGCCCTCTTGCAAAAATCTAAGCAATTCACATCTTCAAAGCACTGTTTGATAAAGGGTGATGAGTTGATCTCATTGCAGTTTGAGGGTTCATATCTGAGATTTTTTCCTCGCTTGTGATGTTTCTTCCTCTTTGGTGAAGAGTCTCCTTCCATGGCGACAGAAATCCCAGCAGCAGGAAAATGAGAAAAAACGGTGAGGGATGAGTGAAAAATGAAATGAAGGGTAGGTGGAGTTGTAAATTGGCAAGGGGAATTTTTAGGAGGTGAATGTGAACTATGAACAACTTATGAAGATCAAAGGAAGTGAAATGAAGGAATGATGTATTTATGGAAGGGGAAAAACAGGGTTTCTAGGAAAATTGTCCAAATCCCCTAGGAATGAGCTAGGGTTTCATTTTTAGTGAAGTAATTTAATGTTTTGAACTTGGTTCAGTGGTTCATGTGGCATATTAAACATGTGTAGAGGTGTAAGATGAGGTTTTACATTTTTAAAATCATGAAAACTAAATGACCATCATCAACCCTATCATCATTTCATGGAAAACTCACTAGAAACCCTAATGAAGAAATCTTATCTTTGAATTCATCTTACAAACTAAAAAGTATAGTAAGATGGTATACTTACTTATAAATGAGTCTAGGATTGCAAGAAAATGGATGTGAAAGCTTAAAAATCCGATTTGGGTGAGTTTTAGGTGATTTTGAACTACTCTGGCCCAAGCACAATGCAGTCTCTTGGAGCTCAGTGCAGTGTCTATGAGCGCAGCGCTGGCCTCCCAAATGCAGCTCAGTGTCTGGGAGTGCAGCGGCGAAGGTTTTTTGCCAATTTTGCCTAGAAAATCGAGTTTTTCTCGCCAATGGAAGGGAGATCTCAATGCACAATGAGGAATAAGAGGCAAATAAGATGAGTTTGGGGCTTTTTAGTTTATATAGGCAAATTAATTTCCTTTTTGTAAAGAAATGGGACCCACAAACCTTTGAAAAATTGATTTTTCACTTTTTAAAATAGAGTCACCTTAGAAGGCTGAAATCTGGGTTGTATTTTCACTTTTTGAGCATTGGAACTTCTTCTTCTAGAGCCTTTCAAACTGAAATCATGATGAACTTGTGAAAACTCAACAAGTTAATGTCAAAGAGCTACTTGTCATGCTTTATTCAATGCTGGATTTACACATGGTAATAATGGACCTTGAAAACCATAATGACCTAATGAAAAACCTGAAATTGAATGGAATGACGATGATCACTGATATGAGGAGAACTTGCTTTTATTATGACACCTTCATGTGAATGAGATAGGTGACCAGCATAAGTGACTTTCCCAAAAGACTGAACTCATTCCTAGACCAACTAACCAGTAACCAAATTTTACTCTGTAAACCTAGTGACATGGTAAAATTTGATTTTGAGACTCCTGACAAGCTTAGTAAAATCACATTTGATCATTGGTGACAGGAAAACAAGACTAACACTAACATGTTCTACAGGTGGAACTAGAGGGATAGTGTTATGAAACCAGCTCAAGAAAAGATAGAAAAGATAGATCAACGCCTTAGAATTCAGCCTCTTCGAGGGGGCAACCTCCTTTACATTACATAAATGAACAATTCTTTGATGATACAAATGACAAAACCTCCTTTCTATATATAGGAGTCTAAGGAGTCACAATATAATCCAGCCGACCTAACAATAATAATATAAAGCCACAAAAATAACAATAGAGGGATTCTATGGGGCACAGAAATAACAATATGGGGGTAATAGGGGCACAACAATATAAATAAGGGGTATAACTACAATAGTAATGGGGTAATCACTAGTATTATAGGGACCCAACATGCCCCTCTCCTTCAAAAAAGTGTTGTCCTCAACGCTTGAGTAGTTCTGGATACTTCTGCATAAAATTCTCATCCTCCCATGTGGAATCTTCAGCGGATAAGTTCTTCCACTTGATAAGATACTCTGAAATTGATCGATTTCGTAGCTGTCGAGTTCTTGTTTCTGTGACTGCTTCCGGTTCCAATATAATTTTTCCTTCCTCATCAAGTTCTGGCAATATTGTTTGAACTTGGAGCTTGTCGCCTATAACCTTCTTTAAACATGAAACATGGAAAACTGGGTGCAATCGAGAAGCTGCAGGAAGCTCCAATTTGTATGCCATAGTACCAATCTTTTGCAACACCTTGTACGGACCATAATACTTTGGTGATAATTTATTATCCTTCTTAGCTTGCTTTAGGGACATTTGCTTATATGGTTGTAGCCGTAGGAATACCCAATCACCTACATCAAAACTTCTTTCACTGCGATGTTGATCTGCCTGTTGTTTCATTCTATTTTGTGCCAACACGAGGTTATCCTTTAAGAGTTGGAGGACTTGTTGTTGATGTTCGATGTGATGTTCCACTGCCTGAACCTTAGAATTTTCTCTTAAATATGATGTGATGGATGGTGGTTGATACCCATAAAGTGCCATAAATGGGGTCATTTTTGTTGCTGTATGGAAGGAAGTGTTATACCACCATTCAGCCAGAGGCAACCATTTGACCCATTGTGTCTGTTTATCAGATACAAAGCAACGAAGATATCCTTCCAAACATTTGTTTACTATCTCAGTTTGCCCATCAGATTGAGGATGATAAGATGAGCTATGAGCTAACTGAGTACCAAGACAAGAAAATAATTCTGTCCAAAAATTTCCAGTGAAAATGGGATCTCTGTCACTTACAATAATCTTTGGGTTTCCATGTAGCTTTTGAATTGTTTCCATAAATGCAGTAGAAACTGTACTGGCTTTAAATGGATGTGATAATGCACAAAAGTGTGCATACTTGGTAAGTCTGTCAACTACCACCATGATGACACTCTTTCCCTCAGACTTGGGTAAACCTGTGATAAAATCCATTGAAACCTCCTCCCAACGTTGGCTTGGAATGGATAAAGGTTGTAATAGACCCGGTGTCTTAATTGTTTCAACTTTATTTTGTTGGCAAACCAAACATTCCGCCACAAACTTTTGAATATCTGATTTAAGGCCATCCCAAAAAAATTCCTTCTTAACCCTGTGGTAAGTTTTTAAAAATCCTGAGTGCCCTCCTAAGGGAGAAGTGTGCAATTCCATAAGAATCTTTTGTTTTAGCTGGGAATTCTTACAGAGGTATAAGCGATCTTTGTACCATAACGAATCATTTTGCCAGCTAAATGTATCAGACGTACTGGAATCTTGTTGTAGCTTTCGAATAAGTGCCCACACTTCTTCGTCATTCTTCCATTCCTCCCTTGCTTCGTTTATCCAATCTGGTTGGATAATAGAAATGGCACACAACAATGCTTCCACATCCTCATCCTTTCTTGAGAGTGCATCTGCCACCACATTTTGCTTCCCTTTTTTGTAGATGATTTCAAAGTCATAACCCAACATCTTTGTGACCCACTTTTGTTGCTCTTCAGAGGATAATCTTTGTTCTAAAAAGTATTTAAGGCTATCATGATCCGTTTTTACCTTGAAGTGTCTTCCCATTAGGTAGGGTCGCCATTTCTTAAGTGCATGGAGTATTGCCAACATTTCCTTCTCATAAATAGCTTTGCTTAAAAACTTTCCCTTGATTGGACGACTTTCAAAAGCAATGGGTCTTTCATCTTGCATTAGAACAGCACCAATTCCATTTCCTGAAGCATCACATTCCACAATAAAGGTTTTTGTGAAGTCCGGTGTAGCTAAGACCGGTGCTTGGCACATTGCCTCTTTAAGATGTTCAAAGGCCTTTGTTGCTTCCGGAGTCCATGAAAATGCATCTTTCTTCAATAATGTTGTTAGAGGTGCTGCTATTCTCCCATAATTCTTAACAAACTTGCGATAATACCCTGTCAACCCAAGAAATCCTCGCAGATGCTTTATGGATGTGGGGATTTTCCATTCCTTAATGGCTTTAATTTTGCTAGGGTCTACCTTAACTCCTTCATGAGATACAATATGACCCAAATATTCCACCTCCTGGACTCCAAAGAAACATTTGGATCTTTTTGCATATAATTGTTTCTCCTCCAATAGTTGTAGCACCCTGTCAACATGTTCAACATGATCCTTCCAAGACTTGCTGTAGATTAGTATATCATCAAAAAATACTAACACAAATTTTCTAAGGAATGGTTTGAAAATTGAATTCATCAAACCTTGAAATGTTGAAGGTGCATTGGTAAGGCCAAAAGGCATGACCAAAAATTCATAATGACCCTCATGAGTTCTAAATGTCGTTTTCGGAATGTCTTCAATCTTCATTCTGATTTGATGATATCCCGAACGAAGATCCAACTTGGTGAAGTAAATTGATCCATGCAATTCATCCAGTAATTCATCAATGACAGGAATGGGGAACTTATCTTTAATAGTGAGCTTGTTGAGCTCCCTATAATCCGGACACATGCGCCATGATCCATCCTTCTTGTGCACCAATACTACTGGAGCAGAGAAAGAACTTTGACTCGGTTGAATTATACCAGCCTCTAGCATTTCTGCAACCATACGTTCAATTTCACTTTTTTGGACATAGGGATATCTGTACGGCCTGATGTTTGGAGGAACACTTCCTGGAATCAGATGAATAGCATGATCATGATCACGCATAGGTGGGAGACCTTTGGGAGTCTCAAATACCTTGGAATGATTGTCCAGGACTTTTTGGAGATCTGGAGAAATAGATGATTCCGATGTGGAAACATCTAGCGAACATAATTGTGCAATTACACCTCTTTGCTCCTTTTTTAGAAGCTTTGTCATACCATTAGAGCTGATTATCTTTCCTGGTTTCCCTGCAATACCCCTTAATTCAACTTCCTTTCCTTCCGTAGAAAATTTGATGAAAAGTTCTTGAAAATTAAAAGCTATTGTACCCAAGGATTGTAGCCATTGGACTCCTAGTACAACATCAGCACCTCCCATTGGAATGGAAAGCATTGGGCTAGTCAATACATATTCTCCCATGGATAGCTTGATATTATGGCACTTTCCAGAGCAATTTATTGTTCCTCCATTTGCAATCATCACTTGACACTCTGGTGCTGGATATAGGAAGCAATTCAATTCTTTTGCTACCCTACAATGAATAAAATTGTGGGTGCTTCCTGAATCAATCAACACTATTACCTTTTTCTTCTTGATTTGTCCTTCT